>JAJOZX010003734.1:400000-470769 GCA_023014485.1 Bathynomus jamesi | reverse complement strand
GATTTCTGAGGAAAACTTCTGACCATTTTAAATTTACTTCTTTTGTATACTGTAATTGTGTTCATAAGTTGATATATTATATATATATATATATATATTTGTGTGTGGGGTGGGTTTGTGTGAATGTGTGGGTGTGGGTGACGGTAATGATTTTAATGTTTAACTTCTATCAATTTTATAAGAAATATTCTCTCTCTCTCTCTCTCTCTCTCTCTAGTTTTCCTAGGTTGCCTCATACTCCTTCATTATCTACCGTATCTCTCTGTCGCTCTCTTTTCTTATCACTATTCAGTAACCTTCTCCGAATAACAGGAAGCCAATATACCATACATTATTAAATGGATTTTATTATATAATTGAAGTGAAACCGAAATAATTTTTGTTTTTCAAATGAAAACATGCCATAGATTTCAATCAGGTTTTGTTTACTCTTTCGAGCGACAAAGTCTTTAATTTTCTTCTAAAATTCGTTTTCCTTTCTGGGAAATGTCTCCTTAATTTATCAAACATTCGTATTCTTTTTTTTGTTTTTTTTACTCTTTAATCTTAATAATAAATTTCCCCGTCACCGATAGAGAATTATTATTTTTTTACTATGACATAACTCGAGGATAATCGCGCATGCGCTGGGTTAAAAAATTAGTCAAAAAGAGTGGCAGTGGATTTTAGTTTCCCTCTGGCGGTGTGAGGGGAATGGTGTGAATTTAGCAGGATAATAGTGCCACTGTTGATGAAGTATAAAGCTTTAGTGTATTATCTGTATACGAATGGATATTTTAGTATTAAAGAATCTTTTAAAAACATGAGATTGGAACTCGTATCTGACAGTTTTTTAAGTTCTCAAATTCTTCCTTGATGTTTCTTTCCTCGAAATAACTTTTGAAATTTGTTACTCAGAATATTTCGGTTTAGACGGAATTCTTCTTCCAAATTTGGGTATTACCAATATCAAAAAACAGAAAAAAGAGAGAGAGAAAGAAAGAGATTGAGGGAGGGAGAGAGTAAGAGGGAGTAAGAGAGAGAACGAGAAATAATTCTAAAGACTTTTTTATTTTACGGTCATCGGTACGAAAGTTTTTTAAAAATGAAATTAAATATTTAATAATTCATTCACCTCAATTATAATTTTAGTTTACGAGTTCCTAAATATGAGAATGTTCAAAGGTGAACACAAAAGCGCTTGGCTACATTGACAAAATGGAATTTTTTTGGTCCTGATCTCTCGATTTCGATCTGTGACGTCATTGTAATTCCTTGAGCGGCGATGAATGCGGTCTTGCAGAGACCGCAGCGATACGCGGACCCTACGGCGACGTCGTGGGTGTCCTCTGGTGACGTCGTGGGCGTCCTTTAGCGACCGTCCTTCATGATGTGGGCGGCGACTGTGCGCCGATGCCCCACGGGCCACTCGAGGCACCCGAGCCAGTTCGGAGCGAGATTGCAGTTGGCACGGGCCCTCACTCACGCCCCTATCTCATCTGTGACGGGGTTTACTCCTGTCCACCGCCCACGCACACCCACTTCGAACCTGAAGTGGGCGTGCCTTACCGCATTCCTTACGGAGAACCTCCCTCGTTGCACGACTCCAACGTCCTTTGCGACCACATCGTTGACTGCGACGGGCAATCTTTTGGGCCACCCTTCCACCACGCCCGTAGAGGGGCGTGCCCTCCGGGAGTTCACGCCCCAGCAAGACATCACCGTATGGACCGTCCCCATCTTCCGGCCCCTTCAGAACCTCCCTACCTGTCCTGTTCCCGCGAGGCGGGGCGTGCCCCCGCGAAGAGGAAGAGGTGCGGGTGGAGTTGCCCTACAGCCGAAGGGAACTGGAAGCCAACGAGGACTACCCTCTCGGGGACCGTATCGTCAGGCGATACGACGATATAAGAGGACGCGACGAAAACGAAGACGATGGTGTCGTCGGCCTCTCCTACCAGCAGCGCTCTATGGGGGTGTCGGTCCCTACGGAGGTGAGGTTTGGGGGAGAGAGCCGAGCATTGACTGCTGGGGAGATCGACCCCTCCTCCTGAAGAGGGGAAAAACGAGGGAATTAGTGAGGACGTTGTTCGTCGTCGGTCTCTCGTTCACACTCGTCACCTTCGTCGTCATGGGATTTGAGGTGAGAGAAAATCGTCGGGTAGGCGCTGACACATTTTCAAAGACGAACCTTTTTAAACAACCAACCAAATTCCTGACACATCCACAAAAATTTTTCTCTTTAATAAAATTTCTGAAGAAAATATTTGAATTTTCTTAAACAAAGAATAGAGGCGTGAAATAAAGCAATACAATAAAATATAATAACCCATAAAATATATATATATATATATATTTATTATCTGACCTAACCGGGCATAAGTGCATGGAATATATGGTACATACTGTAAACTTCATTTAATCCTCAAGGGACAATTTATATCATAAAAACTTTTGACATTATTTGGATCGAGAGCTTTTACGCATACACTTATATTATATTATATATATATATATATATATATAATATATAATTCTGACCAAGGGCTTGTTCCACGAGAAGCGGCATTTCAAGACGAATAAAATGATAAACGCCTGAATTAACATTACTTTACCACTGAAGATGGAAATTGGGTCTCGCGAAACATCTGGTAATTAAAGAATGTTAATTCAAGCGTTTGTCATTTTTCGTGTGTGTGTGTGTGTATATATTATATTATATATATATGTATATATATATATATATATATATATATATATATATACTGTATATATATATATATATATATAATATATATATATATATATATATATATGAAAATACTTTATACTTTATAGAGTATTAATTAAAAAGTTTATTCCCAGATCAATAATGCATATCAAATATAGAATAAAAATACAATTAAACAATAAGTATAGAAATACAGGTAAAGAAAAATAGCAATGTCGAAGTTAAGTGGAGCTACAGACAAACGTTTTTCATACCATGAAACCCATATTTTAGATGACATATGGCAGGACTGATGAATAGCTTGGATAATTGAGTTGGCTGAATGTTTAATTCTTTGCATTATACTGTATTGAGCCCATTTTGTTATATACCTTAGGGAGGCTCAGGACATTGTGGTAAACAAACATTTGCGAAGCTGAGCGTGTTCGATTCTAAAAGATCCGTTAGAAAGCAAAGTTAGGGTTTTAGCAGAACCTTTTTTTTTTATAATTCACGCGGAGTTGCTGCCCATATATTTTCGTGCAGAAGGCGGGAAAGAGAGTGTCTTTAGCTTCACTTATACAGAACCGGAAGTTCCTTAAGACATATTTTTGCTTCGATATTATTTTCTTATATCCGATTTCATCACTCAAAGAACTGGTGATAGTTTCACCAAAATACTTGAATTCTCGTACGTTCTCTATTGGTTCATTTTTTACTTTGGGAACTAATATCAGCTGACTGATTACGGCTTTTGGGATGGAACTGCATAACTTAAGTTTTTAAAACATTAAGAATAATATTATTGTCCCGTGAATATAATTCCCATATTTTTAGAAGACAATCCAGACCTTTAACAGACGGACTTATTAATACCATATCATCGGCATAAATTAAGTTATTTATCCTTATGTTAATCTATACTACATCCAACTTTTGATTCATTAACCACTTAACTGAGGAAAACTTACAGCCATATATATATATATATATATATATATATATATATATCGGGTTGGCAAAAAAAAAGTGAGACCTCGAACTTTGGCTGTAAAATGCAAAGTTATGGTCAGATTTTAATATTTTTTTCACACCCCACAACTAAGTAAATTTCGTATACGGTGAGCGGATTTCAAAGAAAACTAATGCAAATTACGGCTTTATTGAACATTTGCTTATGCCACTGGAAATTCTCCATTTACACTATACTGCATTGTCGGGTCGGCAAAAAAATAGGGAGACCTTTTAAATCCTTCATATCTCGGCGGAAACATAAAATTTTAGTAGGTTAGTACTAGGTAATTTTATGGTTTGTATGCCATCTTTTAGCATCTCCTATTTATCGATTTTCTTAAAGCTGTCCAAACCTCCTGCAGTTGGCTTACGTTAATTAAAATCGCTTTAATTAATTATCGCAAGATTTTTCTGGAATATTCGCCATAAATCCAATTTCTCAGCTAAATTGCTGAAAGATGGCATACA
Organism: Bathynomus jamesi; assembly: GCA_023014485.1. Classification (NCBI taxonomy): domain Eukaryota; kingdom Metazoa; phylum Arthropoda; class Malacostraca; order Isopoda; family Cirolanidae; genus Bathynomus; species Bathynomus jamesi. The sequence continues at coordinate 466,601 of JAJOZX010003734.1, read as the reverse complement.
AACCATAACATTACCTAGTACTAACAAGCTAAAATTTTATGGTTCTATGTACCATATTTGCCGAGATATGAAGGATTTAAAAGGTCTCCCTTTTTTTTTTAGCCGACCCGATAATGCAGTAGTAGTGTAAATGGGGAATTTCCAGTGGCATAAAGAAATGTTCAATAAATCCGTAATTTTTATTAGTTTTCTTTGAAATCCGCTCAGCGTATAGGGAATTTACTTAGTTGTCGGGTGTGGAAAAAATATTAAAATCTGACTATAACTTTGCATTTTGCAACCAAAGTTCGAGGTCTCCCTTTTTTTTTTGCCCACCCTATATATACTGTATATATGACGCCAAAATAGATAGATAGATAGATAGATAGAATAACCTTTATTAATAATAATAAAATATATAAATTTTTTTCAATTTACAATGACATGAATAATAGTGAAGCTCGACTATTTATTTAATTTAATTTGGCCCTTAAGCTTTAGGCTTTACTGGGCTCTTATTAAAAATAAGCAGCTATTTGTTATAAATTAATAATAATAATAAATAAATAAGTAAATAAGTATTATTAATAGTTAAAACATGTATTACAATATTAAACAATATTAATGGACAATATTAAACAATATTAGTGGACATTAATCCTAGATTTTTGTTAGTATGCCATTATTAATCGGGATTTCAACTTGGTTTTAAACAAATTTACATTCGCAATATTTTTTATATCGGCATGCAAGTCATTCCATAGTTTCAATCCAATGAAAATGGGTAGTTTTTGAGATGAAGACAATCTAAATTGATATAACAAGCTTTGATCTATTTCTGGTCTGATACGAGTGGATTTCTTGATGAGTTACAAAATATCTATTTACCCATTGCAAATTAATGATTTTTTCTTACACTTGTAAATAAAAATAAAATGTGCCAGTTTGGTTATATCGTTGAGCTTTAGTAGGTTTAGCTCTTTAAATAATGCACTAGAGTGATCAAGGAAATCAGCATCAGATAATAACCTTATTGCTCGTTTTTGGATGACAAAGATACCATTTAATGCGTTGTTAGCGGAGTTTCCCCAAACAAGGGTGCAGTATGTTATATAAGGAAGAACAAGAGTATGATAAAGAGTCAATAAAACTTGTTTAGGGACTACATTTCTAAGTTTAAACATTATAGCAACGCTCCTTGAAATCTTTTTCGCGATATAATTTACATGATCACTCCATTGCAAATTCTTATCTAGCATTACACCAAGAAATTTTGTTACAGTACACTCCTTTATGGCGATTTCATTAACATTAAGTTCATCAAGATATACATTTCTTTTATTAGTAAAAATCATGAAATTTGTTTTACTGGTATTTAGGAAGAGTTTATTGGTGGTCAACCATTTCATTACACTGATGAATTCTGTATATTAGCATCTTTGCAAGAAAAGAACAGTTGTATCATCTGCAAACATTATGAAGTTCAGTATATCAGATGAACGTGGAAGGTCATTTATATATAATAAAAATAACAGTGGACCCTGAGCCCTGTGGCACACCATGTTTGACAAGCGCTTTATGAGCAAACCTTATTTACTGATACAAAATGATATCTATTGGACAAATAACTTTTAAAACCAATCACTGATTGCTCCTCTAAAGCCGTAACAATATAATTTATTAAGTAGAATATTATGGTCTATTTCATCAAACGCCTTACTCAAATCCATAAATATTGATATCATTATTTCTTTGTTCTCTTTAGCTATATTAGCAATTTCCATAAGATTTAAAATAGCCATTTCCATTGTTTTATTATTACGGAAGCCATATTGATTTGGAGATAGTAAATTGTACGATTCTAAATATCGCTGCATTCTACTTTTTACAATTTTTTCAAAAACTTTGCTGAACACAGATAATGAACACACCGGCCTGTAATTTGTTGCTAGTGTAAGATCACCCCCTTTAAAAAGGGGTGTTATACATTATATACAACCAGTTTTTAGCATTGATGGGAATATTCCTTTGGAAATTCTTTGATTGATAATTTTAGCCAAAGTTACAGATATCTTATCTTTAACAAGTTTCAGTATAGGTACAGGCATGTTATGAATGTTTTTTTTGTATTTTTTAATTTACCAATAATATTCCGGACCTCAGTAGAGGTAGCAGGAACAAAGGAAAATGAATTTAGTGGGCTGGGTGGCATATATTATAGAGGTGAGTGATCATTATTTAGTAATTGTGAGCGAAGCTTATCCGCTACTGAAGTATAATGTGCATTTAAAGAGTCTGCAATAGCAGTATCATCAGTAATTTCTTTATTATCAACATTTAATTTCTCTATTGAATTTTTCCCGAGAAGATTGTTTATAGTTGTCCAAGTGTTTTTCATGTTTCCTTTATGTTTGGAAAATTGATTGTTATAGTAGTTATATTTTGCAATTTTGATTATTTTAGTTAATTTGTTTCTGTATTGAGTATATTGTATTTTAGGAATTTTGCTCTGCAATTGCAATTTGAATAATTTATCTCTGTTCTTTATTGAAGTGATAATTCCTGGAGTGATCCATGGATTTGCGACACTTTTGGGCGAAACTGTTTTTCTCCTTAAAGGAAAGCAAATATTAAAAATATGGAATAAGGTGTCATAGAAGAACTGAAACATATGATCTGGGTCATTTAAAGGTTCGTCACAGTCAAGTCGAGTATTTTCTACAGCCCCAATAAATTTTCTTTTGTTAACCTCTGAGAATATTCTGTAATCAATAGTTGTTTTGTCCGCAACCTGAACAATGTTATTGAATATAGCGTAAGTAGGAAAATGATCACTGATGTTAGTGGTTATAATTCCAGAATTTACGAGGGCATTGCTATTTACAAATATATTATCAATCGTAGATTCTGTTATTCGATTGCCATAGCTGCAGACTCGAGTGGGTTTGGTAATAGAATGACTAAGATAGAAAGAATTCATTAAGTTTAAAAATTTATGAGAGATTGCTTCAGATTGCAAATTGATGTTGAAGTCTCCCGCAACTATGGCATTCGATTTATGAAAGTTGCATAACATGTTATCTAAGTGAATTAAAAAGCTATTGATATTAGTATTAGGTGGTCTATATATTGCATGGACAGAATATACATTACTTTTGTCTTTTATATTCACAATCAGGTTTTCATTGTCACTATTACATAGAGAAAATACTTCGTTAGAGTCGTAAGTTTGATGCACATACATAGAGATACCCCCACCAATCTGACCATCTCTTACAGTATGATAAGCAACGTAATTATCTATATTATATAGGTTTTTAATACTACTATTTAACCAGGTTTCCGTGAGAATTATAACACTAAATTTGACCGTAGAAGTTTTCAAAAGGGCCAATAAGTAGTTATAGTTCCTAGGTAAGCTTCGAATGTTTAGATTTAGCACTGAAAGATTTTTATAAATATCTTTTTGTAATACAAAGGCATTAAACTCGTCTATCGATGAGACCATGCAATTGCCTACACCAGATTCCTGTTCTAGATTCTCTAAACTGGATACAGAATTTTTTGGTAATGAATTGAAATGATTAATATCGGCACATATACTATGAAAGTCTTTATCGATGAAAGCCATTTAACAGTAGTTCTCAAACAATTTCACCAAATACAGAATACGGGAATAACGGGTTACCGCCCAGTTGAGTCGAGAATGGGAAAGTCGACTGTTGAGATTGTATGCGGAGTTATTCGCAGGCTTCCTGTGTGCCGACTGTCGGCTGGCGTTTTCGTAGTTCTCATAGCTTCGAATACTTCTTCACTAACAAGGTGAACTCCTTTGACCGAAGTATTCCGCGTTGGAGGAGTGTCTCTTTCTTTAATAATTAACTTCGCTCTAAGGAAGTAGGCAACTTTCCCGAGTCTCCTCGCTTCTATGAGTTTAGAGAACTTTTCTTTACGAATTTTACGTGTTTCCTCACATACGTCGTCATTGACGAAGATTTTTGATCCTTTCAGCTTTCTTCTGTTTTTTTAGTATTAAATCTCTGTGAGTTTCATCCTCACATATTACTAATATAGCTGAAGTGGGCGTCTTACAGTAGATTCAGTCATGTCATTAACTCTAGAATTTGCTTTTTGTGGTGGAATTTGTTTTTTTAATCTAAAAGCACTTTTGATCTTAATATTTCCCAAAATCAGTCCATCTTTTATTATGTCCTCCACCTTTTTCTTCGTTTCGCCGTTTGTTTCTCTATTCATTTCAGGTACCCCCATTATGATTAAATTATTGGCACGTGAATTATCGTCTAGGCTGTTTAATTTATTCCTAATTGAATCGTGCTCGTTTTTTATCATCTCCCTGCTACGATTATTTTTAGTAAGCGAGTTTAGACTAGAGTTAAGATCCTTTATCTCGTCGTGTGCATACTGAATGCTCTTTTCGAGCTCCATATTTCTATATTCCAGTTTTGCATTGTCCCTCTTTAACAATTCGTTAACGCAGGTAAGAGGTTAAGTGGAACAATTAAACCATCACTATACTCATTAAACAACGGAGGAGAGAGCAAGGAGCCTTGCCTCACTTCGCAGGAAGAACCAAAATACTCCGACAATGCATTGATTAAATTATTAAGATTAAAAAATCAATATGATATTGACTGTAATATACAAACCTCCAAACATTCCCTCTCCAAAATTTTCAAATACGATTACAGAGGTCAGAAATCTTATTAAAAAGCTCTAAACTCTCCAACCCCTAATATTTTTCTTTGCGGAGATTTTAACTTCCCATTTATAAAAAAATACTTAGAAATCAAAAAATACTTAGAAATCAAGACAGGGGAGGCACAAGGGAAGACCAGGATTAAGCAAAATTGCTGCTGGCCTTAGCAAATAAATTTATGTTAATACAAGAAATAACAGAAAATAACCGAAAAAACAACTGCCTAAATTTAGTATTCGTAAAAAAACAGCAACTTAATTGAGAACACTCAAATATGCTCTGAAATATCTGATCACAACATTACTGAAACGTCAACCGATATGAAAACAAGAAGGAAGGAAAGAACGCACACTATAGAAAGAAGCAAATTCGAAATTTTTAATCTAAATTCCAAGGCTATAAATTGGGAAGGTATTACATCTAGCATGTAAGCAATAGACTGGAAAACAATCTTTAAGAATAAGACAACGGAAGAGATGCTATTAACCATCGAAGTGAAGACGCCACAAATTGTGGAAAAATATATTCCGAAAAAATAACAAAGAGGAAATAGAATCAAGTTTGAAAGACAAAAGTGGTCAATGTTCGCAAGAGAAAGAGAATGACTGCAAAATTAATGAACTGCAACGACAACACCACCACCACCAACAACAACAACAAGAAGAACAACAACAGGAAAATAATAACTGAAAATCTAGAGAGCATTGTCGTGTTCTCAAACTAAAGCCTAGACAAGTAACTTCCTCAATCCTTCATCCAAAATAGAACCTAAATGTAGAACTTGTAAATAAGGAAAAATTTTCCTTGTTTTGGATAGCAAAGCTTGTTGTCAAATGATACAATAACTTCTTTTAATGATACGTAACTTCTTTAGAAGGAAGAAATGTTTTTCAAAACTTCTTTTTGGACTGATTTGAGACAATAGAAGATAATATTTCTTTATATAGAAGGTTGAGGGAAGTCTTTGTTTTCTGTGTTGATTGAAGGAAAAGACTTTTGTTGTCAAAAGGCTAAGACTACACAACTAGCCTCCCAAAGAACTCAGGAATACTAGTGGTGTAAGAGTGAATCTTAAAAAAAAACTAGACACCTGGTCCAGGAAATTCCAAATAAACCGGGTGTGTACCTGGCTGTGAAATGGAGAGCACAGAACAGCTCACATGGAACTCTTTTAAGTTTGTAAGGTGAGGTATATATATATATAATATATATATATATATATATGTGTGTGTGTGTGTGTTACAGTAAGATTGTGAAACTAGTGATTTCATGAAATCCCTGAAAATTTTCACTCAAGGACTTCAGGAAGTTACTGAAATACTTAAGAATTTCAGGAAATTTAGGTTAGGTAGGTAAAACCTAACTTAACCTAACCAGTAACTTCCTGAAGTCCCTGAGTGAAACAGTGATTACGCGAAATTACTGAAAATTTCAGGGATTTCATGAAATCACTAGTTTCACAATCTTATTGTAGCATATAAATAAGTCAGACACTCCTTCAGAAGGTTTTTGGTGTTTTATATCATAATATAATTGCAGGGTGAGGTTCTGCGGAATCATTTGATAAATCAAAGCATTTATGTATCGCAAAAAGTTGTAAATAAGTTTACTGAAAAGTTTGTTTGTTTTTTTGATATTAGTAAGCCTTATGATAGGGTTAATCACAGCATACTGTTCAATAAATTGATAAGGAGATGTTGCTGAACATACTGCATACTGGGTATATCTTAATACAATGGCATTCTAATCAAATATTTACAGCCAAATGGTAAATGTATTCTCTGATTCTTTCAAATCTTCATGTGGAGTACCTCATGGGATTTTGCTATCGCTTCTACTGTTTAACGTACTCTGTGTATTGATGGGCTGTCTAATACGCGTATAACGCTAACATTGATTGTTTTATAAGTGAAATTAGGATAAACAACCTATTTTTTGTTGATGATATAGTGTTATTCGGCCTACTACAGTGCTTGTTGGATGTAGCTATAACAGCAGTTATGTATTTCGATCCTAAACAGTTTCGACAGCAAAGTGTATTTCAATAAAATGGTGTTCCTATATTAATAAGGTACACTACATAAATAGAAATATCTAGGTCATTTCGTAGCTAGTTCCTTAAGAGACGATCATGATATTAAGAAAAAATATCATGGGTTTTATAAGTGCAAAATCAGATATGTTAATAAAGAAACTCAAATACTGTAGAGCTAAGATAAAGAAACGTCACAGACTCAGTCACAGTTATTCCAAACGTTTTTTACAGTACACGTTAAAACAGTGGGTAAGTCATAGTAAAAACGGAGAAAACGTTGAACCTTTTGTACAAAAACGTTTAGATGCTGCATAGATTGCCACTGAGATGTTTGGCTTCCCAAATGTTTGACTCTCAAAATGTACCTATTGCAGTTGAAATAGTAGGCGAACTTAATACAGCTCAATGCATAGAATGCATCACTCGACAAATTCTTTCTTTTGAGCCTTGATTCACCCACCCTTTTTAATTAAAATGAATGCCACATTCAAGCGAAGGTAGATTTCTGGTGAATTTTTTGGCTCCTCTTAATTACGACTCGCATATCATTTGCTTCATTTGGTTTATATTTTGTGTTTAAAGTTAAATATTATTGATAATCTTTCAATAATCTTTTGAAAGTATTTAATAATCATATTGTTTATTACGCTCGTGTATATTGTACATTTTATTGGATTTATATCTTGCCGATAAAAGTTATCATCATCAATATATATATATATATATATATATATATATATATATATATATATATATATATATATATATATATATATATATATATATATATATATATATACACTGTGTGTATATATAAAGTTTCCTTTTTCAAGTGTTCAAGGATTCCACTGGAGATTCCAATAGTCTAGATTTAGCTTTAAGTACAGACCTAATACGAAGAGTTTGAAATATATTTGGGATTGTAAAAAAACTAAATTTCATGACATGAAACTGCAACTTTGAACCCATAATTGAAATGAAATTTCATTTGCAAGATGATATTAATGGCACATAGAATTCTTTTTACAAATATTTTAAGTACTTAGAATCAAAGAATATTCCATTACGTAAAAAGAAACTGGTGATGTCTGTTAAACTTCAATTGTAGAATGCTGAGATTAACAGTAGCTTAACGGTTGAAAAAAAGGAACGCTTGGTTCAGATTCAAAGAAACGGATAATCTCTCAAAGAAACGGATAATCTCTCAAAGAAACGGATAATCTCTCTGATGAAACGGATAATCTCTCAAAGAAACGGATAATCTCTCTGATGAAAGTATATACAAGTTACTGAGAAAATGAAGCCAAAAAGTTATTAGAGAAAATAAGAGCAATTATGAGCTATGAGCTATGTGTAGTGAACTGCATTAAATCGAATCTGGAGGAATTCTATAATTATGTTAAGAATAAAAAAGTAGCTTCGCAGTCCACTCATGCGGGAAAACAATGACAAAATTTACGATGACTTACGAATGACGACGAAAGTTTCAAATAAATTCTTCTCTTTCGTGTTTACTAACGAAAATACGATTTTCATAATGCTCAATGACGATAATTTTAAAACTTCGCGATTTTACCATTAGTGAAACTGAAGTTCTCTTGGCCATGGGTAAAATTAATTATAATAAAACTCCAGGTCCAGATAAACTCTACCCTGGGGTACTTAAAGAAATGAACTGCGCAATAGACTCTCCTTTTACATAGATATTGAATAATAATAATAATAATAATAATAATAATAATAATAATAATAATAGTTACAGTTTGGAGAAATTCCGTTCGATTGAAAACTCGCAAACATTACGCCAATATTGAAAAAAGAAGACAAATCTCTTCCCGGAAAGTATCGTCCCATTAGTCTGACTTCACTAGTTAGTAGGCTTATGGAGACGATCTTTCGGGACAAAGTAGTTAATGACAGAGAAAGAATAATTTAATTAAAGATTCTCAGCAAGGCTTTTCAACGTAATAGCTCTTCCCTTACTAAATTACTCAACGTTTTTAATGATATAAATATGTTGTCTATGACGAGAGTAAAACAGTTTATGTTATACAGGGTGTTCCTAAATTTTCTTTCCTATTTCCTCCGTAAATTAAAGGAAATAGGAAAGATAATTTCGGAACACCCTGTATATTTTTATTTTCAAAAGGCGTTTGATAAAGTGCCCCAGTGGAGATTATTAGCTAAACTTCAGTCTCATGAAATTCATGGTAATGTTCTCAAATGGATTAAAAATTGGCTAAGTGGACGTAAACAAAGAGTAGATATTAATTGCAAAGCGTCTAAGTGAAGAAGTGTGCCCCAGGGATCAGTTTTGGGGCCAGTGACATCGACATAGGAGTTAGCAGCATAATTTCAAAATTTGCGGTAGATACCAAACTGAGCTGACGAACAAAATCAGCGGGGTCACGTTTGAACATTTAAAAAAATATTAATAAGTTACTCGAGTAGGCAGAAATCTGGCAAATGAACTTTAAGAGAGATGAATGTAAAAAGTTGCATATCGGTAGAAATAATGTTAAAAAAAAGTATTTTACGCGTGACGAGAGACACTAACTAGCGTTACGGAAGAGAAAGATTTAGGTATTGTTGTAGCCGACACGTAAGCGATGTATCTATGCGATCAGAAAAGCAAATAGAATCTTAGGATTTATTGGTAGATCATTTGAATTTAAGTCCGCAAAAAACAATGCTAACATTGTACAATTGCTTAGTACGCCCTCACCCGGCTGCATTCAGTTCTGATCCCCATATTTGCGTAAGACACGGACAGAATGGAGAGAGTATCTGCGTAAGACACGGACAGAATGGAGAGAGTATCTGCGTAAGACACGGACAGAATGGAGAGAGTACAGCAATGGGCTACTAAGATGATTCCCAGACTTAGAAACACAAATCATACACTGTCCGTTTTGAAACGTTTAATTTATCCTCGCTCGTGAGAAAACGCGTTGTTCGAGGAGATTTAATCCAGGTTTTTAAAATAATTAAAAGTTTTGATAACGTCGACACCAAAAAATATTTCACATTCAGAAATGCAGATAGAACTCGCGGTAATGATCCGAAATTAATGGGTAAACATTTTAATTTTAACTAAGTATTTTTTTCTTCAATCGTATAATTCATTCGTGAAATGGATTGGCAGCCAACGTAGTTCAGAGTAATTCGGTGGAATTATTTAAAAAGAGACTAGATGTTTATCTTCCCTTAAACTCACTCCCACCCACCAAACACACACCTCAGTTAGAAGCATTTGTTAGCGCATGAAAGTATTGTAGAATTTTCATACGGATTCTACCCTGTTTGCTTTAAATTTTTACTTAGCTTTAAATTTCTTTACTTACTTTTAACCTTTCTTAAACAGATAGCCTCGTCAGGACCAGTCAGTTTGTTGCTGTTTGATGTCCTTTGTATTCCTTTGTGTTATATATATATATATATATATATATATATATATATATATATATATATATATATATCCTTCACGTTGTAGAACTGCATTTGATAATGTGGAACGATAAACAGTAGCAGCTGTGCATCTCAGAAAATGAAATACAAACTTCAATCAATTCTTGCTCCTGATGAGACCCGCACGAGAACCTTACCTACAATATATATATATATATATATATATATATATATATATATATACAGGGCGTCCCAAAAAAATGTATACGCACTTTAAATACTTATAAAGGCAGTGTTTATTAAAATACATTTCATTTTCAAAATGTAATAGAATCTACAGACATTATTTAATTGTTTTGTCAACGCCTGTTTTCAAACTGACGTCCGTTCTGGTCCAGGCACTGCTGGTAACGCGAAGCAATGGAATCGCAAACATCACGAAACATTTCGTTTGGTATTTGTGTGCATTCTCGTTCAATGGCTGCTCTCAATTCAGCGACTGTTGCAGGTTTTATAGCGTAGACTTTGTCTTTTAAGTATCCCCATAAAAAAAAGTCTAGTGGTGTGAGGTCTGGTGAACGCGGAGGGTATTCTACGAAACCCCTTCGTCCAATCCACATCCACATCGTGCCAAGTACCACTCGCAATACTCCACTCTTCGGTCCGGATCATCATCTTCATTAATAGCATGGACTAATCTTGGAATGTAACTTTTCCATTGACAGCGCTTCAAAATGCGCTGGACAGACGATTCTGAAATTCCTACCTCACGACTCGCTTGCCGCACAGATTTTCTTGGACTTTGGTGATACGTTTCCAGTGCTCTTTCTTGCTTTGTGGGGCTTGTCGATGTCCGTGGTCTTCCGGAACGCTTCTTGTGGACATTCTGAACAGTTCCATCGGCTTCAAACTTATCTCTAATTCGAGTGATGGTAAGTCGCGTTGGTGGATCTGTTTGAAACTCCCTCCTAAACTGTCTTTGCACTTCAACTGCGTTTTCACACTTCCAGTAGCATTTTAGAATGAATTTCCTTTGTTCAAAGCTTAGTCTGACTGCCATTATTAATTCTAATGGGTTTAACTTGGAAAGAAAGAAACATCAATTGAGCTATCAGCTGTTAAAGTGTGTATACATTTTTTTGGGACGCCCTGTATATATCTTAATGAATGTGATACTTCGAAAAACATTAGTTAATACTTCAAGTCGCATAATGAGCTACACACACACACACACACACACGCTATTTGCTTGGCAATATGACGGGTATGAAGAAAAGAAATATGTAGAAGTCTTGGTAAGAAGGAGGAAAAAACTTCAATTATTTTCAAGATGGATTTGAGACAAAAAACTTTTGTGAAGTTATACTCAGTTTTTTTCCCGACGTTTCTTTGACAGCGATTTTCTCCTTCTTTTAAGGTTGTTTTCTTTTATTTTTTTTTTTACATTTTCTTCTTTCTTACATTGAATAAATAAAAAATAAGTTTGAAGTAAATGCAGCCGCGAAGAAAAGGTTATGAATTATAGGAAAAAGTGTTTTTTTTGGGGCGGTAGGGAATTGGGGAAGTTGGGGGAGTGGAGGGTTCTTTGGGAAATTTTAAAAAAGATATAACTGATCTTTTTCCAAATCGCATAGAAAAAGCAAAGAATTACTATTATATAATACAGAAGAAGAAGAAGAAGAAGAAGAAGAAGAAGAAGAGAGAGAGAGAGAGAGAGAGAGAGAGAGAGAGGAAACCTCAAAGATCTATCGGTCCACTCTCGGGAAGATTCCTGTTATTAAATTAGGGCATTTTTAAAATTATTTTAGCAGTAGTAAAAAACTGGATAGAAAAGCATAGGGCTCTCTCCCTACCCTCCGCTCCCTTCCTGCCAGAGGCGGGTACGGAAAAAGGTTGAAGAAAATACCTTGACCCTGGAAAAATAGCCGAATAAATTTTACAGAAAAAAAGAGAATAGATAAGCTATGCACATAAGAAGACTTTGTAATTTCTGACTTCCCTGGTGGGTCGTGGTTTGGATTCCACTTTAAGTTGTAGGTCTAAGGTGGGGTGTGTGAAAAGTTTAACCTTCATCAGAATGAACAATTCGGGTGGAAGCAAAACTAAGATAAATATTGCAATACTCTCAATGCTATGAATGAGTATATAAGACGCGGACAATTTTTAAACAGAATTTTAAAAAATCTCACCTTGGTTGGGTTCTTGCTTCCGCCCGAATTGTTCATTCTGACGAAGGTCAAGCTTGTCACTGCCCCTTAGACCTACAGTTTAACGTGGAATCCGAACCACGCCCCACCGGCAGCCCGGCGTCTTAACCACTAGGCTACCCAGGGTACCCATTTATCTACCACCCAGTTTTATTTTTGTGGAAGGATGAACACTTATATTTTGTATTTTACACTTTAATGAAAATGAAAAGGTTTATTGGCAGACTATAGTTCATATGACAAATATTATTAATACAATTACAGTTCACACACTAAAGATATAAAATATATTTTTACAACGTAGGTTTATTTATCTTAATTTATTATTTACAAAAATTATTTACAAATAATGTGAATATTTCTATTAAAAATAATTAAAATAAGATTATTTCCTATAGTAACTTTACGCGTATTAACCCAAAACGGTTAAAAAAAAAAAATCTAGTCCAAAAATTATCTATTTTGAGATAAAAGGCCGTTAAATTGTAGAAAAAATAATTAAATACGATAGAAATTACTCTCTCCTGTACCACGGGACAATATTTTTCCCCTTTTTCGCTCGAATTAATCAATTCATCGTCGTGCAGCTGTATCTAGAACTATATATTAGGAGTTCGCATCATAATTTCGCTTCGTATCAAAGAGGAACCGCCGCATATATCGTATAGGGTGATCAAAAAGTAACGCAACCCATGGAGAAACGCACATAATTGATTTTTTCCTTCTGTTGCAGGCGATGATTCAGAAGTGTGTTGATGCAATTTCACAGGAAACGTTGCAAAAGGTCTTTAAGAACATGAATCGCCGTATCCACTTGTGTGAAGCACAGAACGGTGCCCACTTCCAGCACTTGCTCTGAAATAAATCGTATTCCCATGGGTTGCGTTACTTTTTGATCACCCTGTATATGGTATTTGAGACATGAGACACGCTTTCATGTAAAAATAATGACAGAAAATATTAAAAAATAAATAAATAAAATAAAAAAGTTATACTGATTAATTCACTAACGATAGATAATGGTCATTATAAATTATTTTTTTTCTTACATTGATAAAGCGATTATTAATTAAAATGTAATTTTTATCAGAAACCTCTTGTTTAGTTTAACAATAAACACCTTGTTGAATGACATTCTGGAAATAGTGCAAGTAACTGCCCATTATCCTTATATATATATATATATATATATATATATAGAGAGAGAGAGAGAGAGAGAGAGAGAGAGAGAGAGAGAGAGATACAAGGAAAAGAAGAACCTCAAAAGGACTTGCGGCCCATACCGAGGAGGTACCAATGGCAACGAGAGAGAGAGAGAGACACTTTTACAAACTTTATTCAGATTAACTTCATCCCGTCCTTAATGAGGTTAGGTTAAGAATGTTAAGAGTTTACATCACACAAAATTCTGGCACGAGACAACTCTTAAAATGTTCAAAAGAAATAAATCTCTTTATGTTGTTAAAGTTATAAATTAAGATGAAATAAAGAAGTGGATTTTAGTTCCCATCAAATATTTTACACTGTAACTTGACACTGTAACGATACGTAACTTGAAATTTAATTTTGGTAGATGAAATTAGAGTAAAATTTGAAAGTAAAAATCAAAAATTGACTACGAATCTTACAGGTATAAAAATAAGCTAAAATTCCTTAGACAAATAACATCTTCTGACTGGTCTGCAATAATTGAAAATAACGAAGACACTGGAACAAAACTTCGAACTAATATCTAAAACTAAGTATAACGATTACTTCCCATTCAGTGTCATTCCGGTTCCCGTTCCCATTCCCAAAGGCGGGGCCGGGGCCGCAAATGAAAATGCACAAAATTAAAAATCCAGGTTTGAGAAAAGTGTCTTGATTGGAGAAACAATGGCACTCTATTTCCATTCGTGGTAATGGGTCAAATGAGAATGTCTAATATTCTTTAACCTAACCAAACGTAACCTAACCTAACATTAACCTAACCTAGTCTAATCAAACCTATCGTAACCTAACCTAACCTAAGTTAACCTAATCGGACGAAAGTGGGAAAGCCGTGGATGAAAATGAGAATGGCATGAATTATGACAGAAATAGACCGATTTAAAAATGTCTCATTTGATATTCTCACGATCGGCTTTCCACTCTGTACTATTCCTTCATCCACCCACATTTATTAAATCGCATTTACAACATGAAGTAGCTCAAAGAAATGTATAAAACATCATTTGGAAGTCATTCATAAAAAATTCCTGTGAATCCTTTCACATAATGATAAGAGAGAAAGTCACTTTTCCTTAATATCTAAAGAACGAAATATTTTAAGGTTATAATGACTTAAATACAAGTTCAGTGCTGCCATTAGTATGTACAAAATTAGCAGTGAAAACCAACATACCCATTCAAAGAGCACTTATCCCCATTACTATGGGGCCATTCAAAAACCACGTGGTCCTTAAAAAGGGTGTGTGTGTCCTTATTTGACCACCAAGGGTCACATGAGGGAGGGGAGGGTCTTGACGTTTAACCACGTGGCCAATACTAAGCATTAAAATATCCTGTTTATCATATTTTATCGTATTATCATATATATATTTCGTAAACTCCAGAAAATTCCAGAAGACTCTAATCTTTATTAGTGATGTAACGGATGTCATTTTTTTCACATCCGCGGATGCGGATGCGGATGAGGATGTTTGATTTCAACATCCGCGGATGCGGATGCGGATGTCTACATTTTCGTTATTTTTTAGGATATATTCGAGATTTGTTGTGTTTAACGTATATAATAAGTTATTATATAGAGAGAGCTGTAGCTATAATGTAGTATAATTGATTAATTGTACAATAATTGCTGTACTTTTCTCTGAACATATAAAATAATATCAAGCATCTAACTAATATAGAAATCAATTAGTGAATTCGTCTGCAAATAAATTCGTTATATTTTGTTGAGTTTCAGCCACAATTGGAAACCATAATTGTGTTACCAGGATGCGGGACGTGAACCCAACTCAAATGCACCCCCACCGACCTCTTTCCCCAACCTCCACCCTTATAGAAAGAGATCTTTAATTAGCTTGATAACTATTTATATTAAGTTTAAAGTTTTATTAGGCATATTTATAAATGAGTAATTAAAATAAAGTAAACTAAGATGTTCATCGTTTAATGTTCAAACTTAATTATAGGAAGGTTATGCTTAAGGAACATTAATTTTTCTGCCTTTTCTGCTGCCAGTCTGTTTCTCTTTTCATCATATATTAATCCAGCACTGCTAAATAATCTCTCGCTTGGTACGTTTGTTGGAGGACAGGCTAAATGTTTCCTCGCAAGTTTACTCAAGTATGGATATATATTCTGCGTATTTTTCCATCAACTAATAGGATTGTCACATGCAGCCAGGCGTTTTTCTTGGTGATAGCTCTCGATCATTTTTACTACATCTTTTGACATCGCGTAGGTCTCGTCATTGCTGCTTGACTCAAGAAACTGAGAGACAGATTCTGTGATAGATTTGCTTGTTGAAGGTGTTGGTTCTGTCACTGAAACTTTTATTCTTTTGGTGGGTGGCGAAGCGACAGATTCAAGAGATTGAAGCTCTTCAACTGCTTTGCCAAGTGATGCTTTAACTCGTTCTAATGTACTAGGTGAAAATAACTTAGCTTTGTAACGTGGATCTAAGTAGGTTGCAAGAGAGTAACTTCATACAAGAACAGCCTCTCGTCTTGTCGCTTGCATCACTTTTGCGCACAATGAACTAGTTCTATTAATATAGTAGAATTTGATAATTTCCGCTTATTAATGACATTTTATCTCAACGGTCCACATCCGCAGTCCAAAGTGCGGATGCGGATGCGAGAAAATGTGCGGATGTTCCGCGGATGCGGATGCGGATGCAGATGTGACCTACATCACTAATCTTTATAAATACAAATTCGCTGTACCTTTATTTCGGAAAATTCCAGAAGATTCGAATTTTTAACGTTGATGAAACAAATTCGCCATTCTTTTAATTTGATTATTTTTAATTTGATTATTTTTAATTTGTTTTATTTTAATTTACATTTTCAATTTGTTATTCTTCAAATTGTTTTAGAAATCTAATTACTAATTAATTTTTTGAACATTCAAAATTACATTTTTTAGTCAAGATATTATTTTGAATTAAAGAAACAAACAATTAATACAGTTTATTTAGAAGATATTATGCCTTTTAATCGTTCATTTACCTCATTACCTCTCAATAATATAAGAAATTTAATATGGCACCTTACATTTTACATAAGATTGAGAACGGATGGGGAGTGACATCAGAAGACCACGTGGTTTTGGAGGGGGGAGGGGGTCTAAGTCATTGGCCACAAATTACCACAAGGGGGGGGGGGGGGAACGGGTTTGAAAACCACCCGAAAAAGGAACACGTGGTTTTTGAATGACCCCTATGCCATCAGTATGACGCTTGACTCCCCATAGATTTTATAAAACATATATAATGATAACTGCAGTAATGCATTATCTTTCAAAGGAGCAGATATATGGAATAAAATTCTCATAAATATTAGATAGCCCTCATTAAATGTATTACGCAAATCATTAAAGAAGAACCTTATTAACCCCCATTAATGTAAAAACTCATTACCTCCATTATTACTGCAGTTAATTAAATTCTTATTTTCTAATTAATTATCTAAAACAGGGTTGCCACAAATATCGTATATCCGATCTCTCAGCTACCCGCAATTCATCAACTTTTACATTAAACTTATTTATTTTCATAATTTCAGGGCCGGCCCTAGCTTTTGAGGGGCCCTGTGCAAGATGGTTGGGGGCTCCCATTCCTTACACAACCCTCCCAGGGCACCACATATTTTTCTGATTTTCTATGACATCATCTTGATAAAAGCAAACACCCAATATTATATATATATATATATATATATATATATACACACACACACACCCTGACGGATGGTGACGGATGGTCAGATTTATTTATGTCTCGATATTATAATCAATAAACTGATGATGTAATAGAGAGTTGTTATACTAGATATAATTGATATATGCCGTATAATAACCAAAAAAATATACCGTCACAAAAAATAGATTGATACCCGAACAGAAACACTGATAATAATATCGTATACGCGCGCACACGCCACATTACGTACATAAAGAGACGAAAAACATTAAACGGAAAGAATTTTAACAGTGACAGTTCCGAACACATAATGACAAAAAGTAGCCCACAAATATAAATATAATAATACACTCTTATTTATGCTGCTTATTTACATTCTTTTATGTGGCTTTGTGTCGTTTTTATAAGTTTGGTGATGTTATAGCAACTAAAAATACGAAGAACAAATGAATTTTGGAGGGGCCCTCTAATTGATGGGGGCCCTGTGCAGCCGCACAGACCGCACATAGCTGGGGGCCGGCCCTGCATAATTTACCTAATTTTTGTCATTGAACTTCATTTGTTTTCTATCAAACAGAGAAATTAATGTTTTTTTTTTTCAATAATATTCTTTGAAGCAATAATTTAAGTTGAACAATACTGTGCAAAATAATCAGAAAGTATGCCAGTTATTTCTACACATTTTCACCTATTATTAATATTATTATTTGCCAGTTCACTTCAGATAAGAATATGATAGACATGTGAATGCCATATGAAATGTCATATCAAATATCTGCTTTGAAGATATTGTAAAACTATATTTTTTTTTGAGAAACTTTTTTTAATGATGTAATTTTTTTTTAATTAAAAAGCTGTAATCTACTTAAAAATTCCATCAAACTGTAAATTATGTCCGTTGGTTGTTGATCCTCTTGTAAATTCTACAAAAAAAATATGTGCGTGTGTGTGTGTGTGTGTGTGGTGTGTGTATGTAGCATATGTACTGTCCTTTACTGTATTAAACTGTATAATTACAACATTGTGTATTACAGTTGTTTATATTCAAGGAAACGTGAAAATAAATTAAAATATAAATTTATTTAATAAAATTGTATATTCGTTGTTTTATAGAATTATAACGAGTTAATTAAAACGATATTAAATTTTTATTACAATAATTGAGTTTCACTCACAAAAATATCAAAATAAAACTACTAGGGGCACTCAATATATTTTGCCCCACCCTTTTTTCGAAGCTAAATAATAGGCCATGGGGCTGAAATGTCTTTTGGGCCGTAAGTTTGAACTTTCTGCGCTTCACATAACCGGATTTTTCCAGTTTGAACCTCCCCTCCTTGTATAAAACCGCTTTTAAACGCCCTTGTATAAAACTGATGGTTAACACAGTTTCGAAAATGGTGTCTGACAGTGATGTGCGTCGTGAACAGAGAGCCGTTATCGAGTTCTTGACCGCAGAGAAGGAAACAGTTGGAAATAATCACAAACGTCTACAAAAAATTTACGGAGATGCTGTTGTTGATCGAAGCACAGTTCGACGCTGGTCTAAACGTGTGAGATCATCGGAGAGAGGGAGAGCCAGCCTCGATGATGAGCTGCGCAGCGGTCGCCCGGCATCGGCTGTGACATCTCACACTGTGCAACGTGCTAAGAGCATCATTCGATCAAATCGGCGCGTCACATACACGGAGCTGTCACTGGAGCTAGGAATTAGTGAAGGAAGTGTGAATACGATAATTCAGCAACTGGGATACTTAAAAGTGGTTCACAGTTTGTTCCTCTCGAACTGATTGAAGATCACAAAGCCCAAAGAAAAGAAATTGCTTCTGAGTCGTTGGCTCGACACGAGAGAGAAGGGGATGACTTCCTTTCACGAATTGTGACTGGGGATGAGACTCGGGTACACCACTTTGAACCTGAAACCAAACGCCAATCCATGGCGTGGCATCACGCAGACTCCCCACGCAAGAAAAAGTTCAAAATGGCTCCCTCTGCAGGAAAGGTTACGGCCACCATCTTCTGGGACATGAAAGGGGTGATTCTGGTGGACATTATGAAGAAAGGACAAACAATCTTCTCAGAGGCATATATTTCTATCCTACAGAGACTCCAGAGACCTATAAAGCGAGTTCGACCGGAGAGAAAACTGGAAGACGTCCTTCTTTTGCACGATAACGCAAGACCACACAACAGTTTGCAAACAAGAAAGGCCATCACAAAAATGCGCTTCACTGTGTTACCACACCCCTCCATACAGCCCGGATCTGGCACCTTCAGACTTCCATTTGTTTGGGCTCAATGAAGGATGCTATTCGTGGAAGAAAGTTTCAGAGTGACGATGAGGTTGTTGAGGAGGTTAAGAGGTGGCTCCAGCGGAACCCAGCGGACTTTTACCAGCAAGGAATAAAGGCCCTCGTTTCGAGGTGGAGGAAAGCCGTACAAAAGGATAGAGACTATGTGGAAAAATAAAAACTTGTAAAAGAGGTATGTAACTACTTGTGTACAAAATTTCTGGAACTTACAAGGAAACTTGGAAAGAAAAAAAAAGGTGGGGCAAAATATATTGAGTGGCCCTCGTATATTTAATTAATAATTAATAATAATAATAATAATTTGAAGAACTTCGACAGATCAGTGTATAAATTCGTTAGTTAGTTAGTTAGTTAATTAATTAATTAATTATTTAGTTAGTTAGTTAGTTAGTTAATTAGTTAGTTAATTTGTATAATCACTAATAGTATGTAATACAATCTGACCAGAGCTAAGTCAGTCACTCGATATGATACATATTCGACAAGTTAGTAGGTAGGTTAAGTTAGGTTAGGCTTAATTAAGTTAGGGTGGGTTAGGTTAAGTTCGGCTAGACTTAGGTTAAATTAGGTTAGGTGAGATTAAGCTAGATTACGTTAGGTTAGGTTAAGTTCGGCTAGACTTAGGTTAAATTAGGTTAGGTGAAATTAAACTAGATTACGTTAGGTTAGGTTAGGTTAAATCATTTATTAGACTGTCGATGAATCGTCGAGGAAGTATATTTACGGTAGATTCGTTTTCACTCTGCTAATGATTTTGTTTCATTCTTCGGCTAACCTAGTGCGGATTTTTATTCCTTGTTAGTCCTTAACTTCTGCATAATTTAAAAAAAAATTATGTACAATACGTATAGTGTATTAGAATTAACGCATATACTGTACACACACACACACACACACATATATATATATATATATATATATATATATATATATATATATATATATAAATAAGATGTCAATACCTACATATCTAAGTGGTTTCCTACATAAATATATCTTTTTATATACTTCGGTCACAAGTATTATACAAAGTATAAATGCCAATTAGCTTAATTAAATATTAAATTAGTCTTCTTTGGCCTAATCCTATACTTTGATAAAAGATCCTTATTGCCTTTCGATCAATATATCCATTTCGGATCTTTATCATTTCATTAATCCACCACTTTGAAGTTATGACGTCATACTTTGATGTCTGGTATAGGCTGGCGGCGGGCGGCGGCGCTAGGGTTGCCAGACGTCCTTTATTTCAAAGGACAGTCTTTTATTTCGATCTGCTTGTCCTTGTCCTTTATTGAAGCGTCAAAGGACGGCATATGTCCTTTATTTCTAATTTTATGTCTATTTCAAAATCATAAATAATAAATCCTTTAAGAAATTTATTATAATTACATAGGTATTTTTTTGCGTTTTGTTCCTTGACAGAGTAGGTAACCATTATCATTGCATCGTTAAGGCTTAATAAGTTAATAACAGTGTAGGCTCATTGATTTCTATGTAGCCGCAATAGATAATTAAATAGTTATTTTTGTTTTACTTTTTGCTGTTTTCTTTTGTATAATATTAAATGAAGTAAAAAGTAAAAAGAATTTATTTTATTTTTACAAATAAACTACCTAACTGGCGAAATTAGTTTAGTTTAGTTAGATACAGTAGTGGTACTGCTCTCGTCTATATTCAAGAACATTTTAAATATAGTAAAAATCAAAGATGTTGAAATAAATATTTATCCTATAACATTTAAAATTTTTTTTGGGAGCATCATTCTCTCTCTCTCTCTCTCTCTCTCTCTCTCTATATATATATATATATATATATATAAATTTGAGAATCTGGGAGTGGCAGCTTGAAAACGTTTTGAGTGTCCTTTAATCCGGTCATCAAAATCTGGCAACCCTAGGGCCCGGCCCCGTCACCGTATAGCATCAAAGCCTTTAGATTAGATGTTACACGTATAAGAACAGAATCCGTGTATCTTTGTAGAACTATACTGACGTTATAAGTATACCCCTCGACAATGAAAAGATTGTACAGGGTGATTCACTCCCTGGTAGCCCCAGAGTATCGCTCGATACTCTGAGGCTACCAGCGAGTGAATCACCCTGTATTATATGTACAGTACATATACTCGTATATAAGTTCCCACTTTGGTTCTTATCTAAACTGCATTTATCGATGTTTGTTTTAGGTTAGGTTAGATTGGGTTAGGTTATAGGTTAACATAGGCTGACTTAGGTTAGGTTAGGTTAAGTTAGGTTATTAAGCTTTGACGGAATTCTTCTTCGACGAAATGTCTGTGGGTTGCCTACCAACATGAGTTAAGTCGACGAGTGCCTATTCTGTAAACAGGAGAGTACCTCAAGCAGGAATTTCCCTACATCCCCCTGAACTTTCCCATCCACCCAAACAACTGGACTTTATTTAACCTCTACGTGGCAGATGAACGCACTGCATTCGAAACGTTCATTAACAGAATTGTGGAAAATTACAAGAAGAAACCCCAAAAAATGTAGATGTAGTGATTCATAGAAGGGGTGAATAACCAATTTAAATTTGTGATGATTTTAAAACATGAGTTAAATCTAATAAAATGGTAGTGAAACATTTTTCAGTTTTTACTATGGTGCCATACAGCCCACCTTTGTTTCACCTCTCGGTCTTCACTCCTTTGAAAATTCGAACCCCCCCCCTCCCTCTAATTTCAATTCATGGGAAAAACACTGACCTCAAGCTTACAAATCGAAGTACCTAAATGGCCCCTTTCCAACTTTAATGTTTTGAGTAATAAAGAGTTCCTAACATTGAACGTAAAGGTTCCCTTTTGGGTTTAGCCTTTTTTGGTATAAAGGGTCAAAAACAGAGTCAGTGAGTAGTTCCTGGTTAATATCTATGCGGTCCCCAATTTGGAACCTGATTCTGATAGGAACCTTTACTGTTTATAGTGTATGAATACGAATACAGGCTGCATAAAATTTAACCTTGTTCCTGTAATCTTATTATCTTATATTTAATATTATTATTATAATACCCTCGTTATGGTGTTTCTCACACAACCCCCCCCCCCCCCCTCCCCCCCCCCAAAATTAAAAATCTGTATATAATCGGCGTCACCAGGTGTGGTGCAACCACTTTTTCATTGCACGTATTGTGCGCGCGGGTTCGTTCCGTTTGTCCGTTCGTCCATTCTCTCATCGTATCAGTTGCTCGGAGACACTAGCACCGGACCTCCAGGATGTTCAGGATGGCTCTGGATATCACTAGGATGACCTTTCAATTTTATCCGCACAATTTTCTGGGCTTGCTTAAAGCCCCGCTTTGATTTCGAACTTTCAGTTTTAATTTACCCTCAGCTTACAAGCGAGACCTATTGCAAGGTACCATAGAAAGAACACAATCCCTCATATAAATTTTATTTCACAAACTTTTAAGATTTCAATCACAGTGGAATATTAATTCAGTATAAGTTTGCAGATGTACACTTACAAATTTTTGTTCAGAGTTAATTTAAATTCCAAAAGATGTTTTCATGATCCTTGGATTAAGTCTCAAAGGACTTATACAGAGGGGTTTTATATGTGACTCAAGAAACAACACTTAATTCAAATTCCTTAACATAAAAAAAAAATCCTTAAAAAAATATGGAAATTTGGTCTCAAAACTTCCGCGCAAGTTTCCCAGATTTTTTCGGAAAAAATTCCGCCAAATAATTTTTTTCACAAATTTTTCAAGACTTGCTCGAATTCCGCAGATTTCCTCGGGACGGAAATTACCAAAGTTGCTTAGCACAAACATTTTAAAATCATTTCTGGAGGTAAAAACAATAAACTCAAGCTCAAAATATAGAATTTGGACATATGAACAGAATTAAACTCTAAAAATTGCCGGGCACTTTCAGGTATTATTTTCACAAAGCCCTTTTCTTGCCGACTACTACCTCATTTACAGAACGAGGTCTGAACCATAACTTAAACTCTTAAACAAAGTATGAAACAGTGAAACAATGAGGTCCGAATTATTCGAAAAACGGAAACACATTAAAGTCGGCCTAGGCCCCTAGGGAATCAAAAGGTGCCACCAGGACTGACTTACCAACTCTTCATCTTTGGAGAGGTATAACTACAACTGAAGCTATATCTCTAAGTCACGCCTTAAAGTTAAAGAAACTCCTCCCTTCAGTATCTAAATGACCTACTACAGTAAACTTTGTAGAATCCGGCACCCTTTGGGATTTACATGTGCCGGATTTTAAAATATGCCGTGTTTTCGAGAGGTCATTTTATAATAATAATAAAGTACAGGGTAAAAAAAATTAACATGAACTTACTGTTTTATTAATCCAAAGATCATAGTTATAAGAGCCAATGGGCCAGTAATGTGTTATAGAACAGCATTGTCAATTAAACAGTATTAAGGAACTTTATTTATTTAAAAATTGTATTCTAAACGTAATCTAAAAACGTTGTTGTTGCTACGTCGACAGAATGGGCCTAGAAATAGCAACACCTTCTGACCTTTTTAAAGCAAACCACTCATATAAAACTTTATCAAGTTGATCTAATTTAGGTTTATGCAATGATTTCCGCTCACAAATGGATTTATTAGTGTCTGAAGCAGCGTGACTTGTTATTATTTTCATTTATGAATTTAAAATTAATGATTTCAAAATGTGCCGGATTTTGGAGTATGCCGGGTTTTGAAGTGCTAAATTTTCAAGAGTCTACTGTAGAACATTTCCATTACATGACGTCATTCGTATAAACATTACTAACCTTCTGTTGGTCGAACGTCAACTTTGCTATAAATAAACCCCGCCTTTCCGTAAGAAAAAATTTAAATACGCTATTATTTTTTGAGCTAATCGAGTTTTTAACATGTAACAAGTGAAACAACTCACAAATGTTTACATTAAACTTTACATAAGGTTAAAAACGAAAAAGTTTCTAAAACTAAGTTCTTTTCTTATTTATCGACGCCTGACAGCGTGTCTAATTATTATACTCTTTCTCCGACAGCTCTTGGATCAAATTTCAACCGCTGTCCTTTATCGACATGTGTTCCAGATTTAAAAATATTAAAATTTCACACCACGCGAAATTAAATCGACTTTAAAATCACTTTATTCTTTATTTTATCATTTTTATGTGTATTTTGATGAGATTTAAACACACAAATTTGCTATTACAAAACAGGTCATTTTTCTCCATCTTTTTTTTTTTTAATACATCGATTTACTGTTTATTATATTACGCAACGTGTCTTTGGGTTTGGCCAAAAAAAAAAAAAAAAAAAATGGCATAAAGTTCACTGATGACGTCATGAGTGGAAAATCTATTAAAGTAATTTGATTTTAATTGAGATAAACATTATTATAGTTATCGATTTATTTTAATTTTGACTTTCCTTTGATCTGAATTTTAGATAGAATTTTCTTTCATAATTTTTTTTTTTCCAATTATTTTTTTAAAAAGGAAAATAAACGTCATAATTTTTAAAAGAATCAAAACCAAATTTTTATTTCGACTTAAAAATTATAAAATTTCAAAAACATTTTTAAAAGATTTTAATTTTTTTTTAAGAAGAGTACGTATATACTGTATTTTCTTCTTCTACTACTTCTACTTCTACTTCTTCTACTTCTACTTCTTCTACGGTAGTGTAGCCATCTTTCCGATCCTGTTCTGAGAAATTAAAAGAGTAAAAAAAAACCTTTGACAAAGTTGATTGGAGAGAGATATCCATGCAACGCCAAGAAGTTGGCGGAAGCTGTGGTCCGTATCATCATTCATGATGAGGACACGACCTCCCAATAACCAATGGCAACGATGACGTCGAGTGCATTCAGTGACGTCATATTTTTTGTCCTTTATTTTACACGATCCTTTAAAAAATGACAAGTGTATGGTATGGTGTAGAAGTTACTATTATTTTTCTTACTTTCCTATATTTCTTCTTCAACCACTTTCTTATGTCTGTCCTACTGACTATTACTACTACTAGTGACTACTACTGACAATTATTACTACGACTGCTACTACTAACTATTAATATGTGATAAATTTTACACGTTTAAAAGTATAAGCATGCATGGTATATATATATGAAAGTTTTAGTTCTCTCTCTCTCTCTCTCTCTCTCTCCAACTTATTTCCTTGTTAGGTTAACCAAAAGTGGGTGTTCAGGTTTCTATCGGTCTGTAACCTCTGAACTTTGTTCTTTTTGTGCTAGTTCTTCGCGTGGCCTAATTTACACTCAGAATTTATAGTCTTTATTATTTGTTATTGTCTTTAATTATTCTTTATGATTCTTCTTCTATTTCCGTCGCATTTATAAAGACTTCTTTAATGACATTTTGCAGCTTCACATATTCTCTTCTTTAGATTTTGGTCTCTCTTCTTCTTTTTCTTATCCTGGTTTTTTTTTTTAAATTTTATCTTTTTCTCACTGTTTTTCTTAACCACCGTCTTATCTATCTCTTTCTCTCTCTCTCTATCTATCTCTCTATCTCTCTCTCTCTCTTTCTTTCTCTCTATCTATCTCTCTCTATCTATATCTCTCTCTATCTATCTCTCTCTTTCTTTCTTTTCTTTCTCTCGAAAGCTGGCGCTTAAAGCTGCCGTGTGATTCTCTGAGTAGGAGTCCACGAAACACCTGCATTCGAGTTTCAAGGCTTTGTTTTTATTTCTTTATCATAAAATGGTAAAAAAATGTCGACATAATTTTAGTTGTCCATTCGAATAAATGTAATTATAAAATATCTTTAAAATGTTATGATATACGTGACCTTGGTTTAGTTTTCGCCCGAATTGTTCATTCTGACGAGGGTCAAACATGTTGCTTCAACTTTAGACCTAAGGCTTATCGTGCAATCCGAAACACGAACCACCACGATCCTCACCTAGACTCGAACTCATGACTTTCCAATTGGCAGCCAGCGCTTTAACCACTAGGCTACCCAGGATACCCATTTATCTCAGGGTAACCATTTATCTGCCAACCAGCATTTTTTTTTGTATGGAAAGATGAACAACTGGTTGAACCGAGAGCCGCCTGTCATCGCTGGGAATCGAACCCGGGCCTGGTGAATTGGTAGTCAGCGATGCTAACCGTTACATAATATATACGTATTAGGGTGTCCCACTTATGACCTTTTTTTTCAGATCCATTGAACATACCTTTTTTCCTGTTAGAAATGGTTCACTTTTACTAAATATATAAAAAAAAGATTCAATTTAACAATTTTGGGGTCCCCGACCCACCCTCGAAAATGGGCCCCCCTGAAAATGCTAGAAATACCCATTTTTTGTATTGTAATCAACCTAAATGAACAAGATTTTTGTCAAATATCAACATATTTGATATCAAAAGAAAGGTAATCCGAAGCTTTATTCAGTAAAGTACGAGAAACAGTAGTAGGGTGTTACTGCCCCCCTTAGAGCATCATCCCAATCAGGGCCGGCCTTAGGCCAATTGAACCTATTTGACCAAATTGGGCCCCGCACTAGGGTTGCCACCTCCAGCTTTGAAAAATGAGGCATGCAGTCTTTGGAGCCACGGTTTAAGCAGTTGAAAAAACATGTTGATTTATTTGGTTTTTCGAGTAAATTTCAACAAATTCCAAAGGAGGAATTACAAAAACATGCTGCAGATTTGGAAATTGCGCTAACAGATGTCAAGCTCATTCAGGAAAACGAACTTGTCAACTCTGTAAAGTTAGCAGATTTAGATGGTCATATGCTGGTCGAGGAAATGGAAGCACTGAAGCCAATTCTTCCTTCTTCATGCTTTGGAAAGCCTTTGAAAATTCTGGAATTCCTCGCTTTGAATGAGAGAGCTACTGGATTTCCAAATTTTTTTATTGCTCTTCGCATGTTTTTGACAATTCCAGTCACAGTGGCGTCAGGGGAAAGGAGCTTTTCCAAATTAAAATTGATAAAATCTTATCTAAGGTCAAACATGCTCCAAGATAGACTCAACAGCCTCGCAATATTATCCATAGAATGTGATGAAGCAAAAAACTTAAATTTCAACAAAATTTTGAAAGAGTTTGCAGAACAGAAAGCAAGAAAGATTTCTTTATAAGTATAGTTTTGTTTTAACACGTTTTATGTCAAAATATAAGCTAATAAATATAGATATTGTTTTATTTTTAATACAACGTAATAGCATATATTCCTGATACCTAATTTGAAATATCTTAAGTCCAGGAGGCCCCACCAAAATGGTCCAAATTGGGCTCCACAATTGCTAAGGCTGGCCCTGATCCCAATGCAGCTCTGCAGCGATGGACCTTGAAAGGATAAGACGAGTAAGAACTTTATTCATCTTATCGAATCGAAGTGGGAACAACTTGGTTAACATTAGGTTAAAATTATATAAATTAAAATACTTTAAGCTTTTGACAATGTTAACAAAGCCATTGTTTTTTTTTATTTATTTCTCAAAAATAACAAAAAAGATCTTTACCAATAACAAGAAAATAAAGGTCAAAACAAAAGAAAGTAATCTTAGAAACCTTTTGCACTTAAAACAATGAACAAAGCTTAAAATAAAAACAAAAACAAATAATCTTAGTTACATTTTAACCTCAGAGCAGTGACCAAATTTTTCTTCGTCGTGTTTGGGATTGCATGTCTATTTTGTTCAACGACCTGCAAAAGTTGTTGAAACTCACTTTCATCCTTACAATGCCCATGAAAATCTTGCATGAACTTGACGCCACGCTCTGTCGTGTCATTTACTACTTTGGCAGACGAAATAAGGCCCCTCATTCTTTTAAAATCGTCATCTTCTTTCCGTAATGACATGGGTTTTTTAATCCATTCCCTAGATGAGTTGAGAAGTCTGAATAGGTACCAAGATCTTGGACCTATGAGGCGATGAAGTCTGACACCCTGCTTCAGAATAGGGAAGATAGGCTGACCTGGTGTGAACTCTTGAAGAGGATCATATTTTGTTAATTCTTTGGCCATCTTACCCTTTTCTTCATTATTAACAGAGCCAAACAAAGCCATGGGGACGAGCTCTTCAGTCAAGTACCAATAATGACCTCGAAAAATGGCTAGGGCAGATTCGGCAACCTCACTGTCTATTTTTTTGTATTTTATCAATTCATTGTAGAATCTAAGATCATTTACAGGAGCGTCGGATGATTTAGTACGGGACAACCAATATTTTCCATAAAAAAGGGATGTAAACTGACAAAATCTTTCAAGTTTTTGAATAGTGACATCATCCAACTCCATAATTGTTAAATTGAATCTTTTTTGATATATTTAGTAAAAGTGAACCATTTCTAACAGGAAAAAAGGTATGTTTAATGAATCTAAAAAAAAAAGGTCATAAGTGGGACACCCTAATACGTATAGTTGGTAGATAAATGGGTACCCTAGGTGGCCTAGTGGTTAAGACGCTGGGCTGCTGATGGGGCGTGGTTCGGATTCCACGTTAAACTGTAGGTCTAAGGTGGAATGAAAAGCTTGACCTTCGTCAGAATGAACAATTCGGGCGGAAGCTAACCAAAGGTGTGTATATATATATATATATATACTGTGTGTGTGTGTGTGTGTATATATATATATATATATATACACACACACACGAAAGTTATTTTATATTTATTAAAAGTGAGTTAAAATTTAGAATCTAAAAAGAATATCGCACCACAAAGAGTTAAAAATTGTTTCACATAAAAGGAGGGGAGGGGGCGGGGCTAGAGAGGGGGGGGGGGGGGGGGGAGAACCCAGTTCGTAGAGAATTCCAATCTAATGGAAAAGATCCAAGCCAAACTTTAAAATAAATAAATAAAATATATATATATACAGTATATAAGCGGGTTTGGGAAAATTAAAGCGCAAAATAAATATTAATAAATAAGAAAGAAATTTTTTTTTTTTTTTACTAATTTTCTTTATGGGGAAAATTTTTAAGACGATTATGTTCTCAAAAACCTTTCGAGAAAAACTTTCGAGAAAGAACTCGAAAATATAAGTTTAAACTGTAAAATGCTGACTGTATATATATATATGTGCGAGAGCTGAGTTAAATATTTGATTATACTCTACTCCTTCTGGATTTTCATGTCTCTCTCTCTCTCTCTCTCCATATATATATATATATATAGTTTATAAAATTATAAAATAAAAATGTCTCCACACTAGGATCGGGACCCGTGTTCTCCTTAGGAGAAGTCCGGTTCGAATCCCGGTACAGAGGGTATTTTTTGTTTTATACACCAAAAAAAAAAAAAAAAAAAAAAAATCAGGCGTGTTATTATTTTAGATTATAAAAAGGGGCACTGGAGAAATAGTGAAATCGTAACAAGAGAATAAAGAAAAAGGGCAAGGCACTAATGGTTTTCAGAGTTTTATTCCGTGTTCGCGTTTTTTTTTTTGGGGGGGGGGGTTATTTTAGAAATGTAATTTTTTTCAGTCTATTCCGTTTCGGTTTACAAAAAAAATGTTTATTTCCTGGTGAGTCTACGTCTACACACACACACACACACACACACCACACACACACATACACACACATATATATATATATAATATTCTTAAATAAATTTATGCCCGTATACTGTTTGCGATTCCAAATACTCGTAGTTTTTGGTTCACTTTGCGTAGAGTAATCGTACGGGTGACTGTGATTGATACGGGTAAACTTATGCTGCCTTGAGAAGGAAACGCAAACTTACGGTGCATCTTGCTCCTGAAAAATCATGCACCTGGACTGATAATAACTGGAGGTGTCTGTAATACAAACTAGCGTAAATTGCTCAAAAGCGAATACAGATTTGGATCGTCTTTAAACTGGAATAAAACGGAACATCGTCGCTTTCAGTGGCGATGAATTACGTACGGAGGTCTCGTTAGCATAATGACCTCCCTATTTACTTGCCAATGCTGCTGCGAGCTGCTCGTAGCCTGAAATGGGCGTATGGGTGGAATGATGTTCTATGTCAAAAAATGTTTAACTTTTCGTTTTTCTAAAGCTATGAATGCATCGATTGATATAATATATATATACAGGGTGTCCCATAAGTCCGGCATCATAGGAAAAATAATAAAAAAAGGCAAAACAAAAGCTTTTATTTACAGAACGTGCTCAATATGTCCACCATTGTTTTCAATACACAAATTCAGACTTGATACCCAGTCAGCAAGCACACGGTGAATGATGTCAGGAGTAATGATGTTACATGCCCCAATAATGCGCTGCCGCAAATGTTCAACACTCCTGATTTTCTCTGCGTATGCCAGCGCTTTCAAATGGCCCCAGAGATAAAAATCTAGTGGCGTGAGATCCGGGCTTCTAGCTGGCCATTCCACAGGCCCTCGACGTCCTATCCAATGACCAGGGAATTGTTGGTACAGGTATTCCCTTACTTGGGTGCTTTAATGTGCAGGAGCGCCGTCTTGCTGGAACCATGTTGGAAAATTTCCTTCTTCGTTCAAGACACTGGGAAATCCTTCTTCCTTGAGCATACGTAGGTAGGTGCCTCCAGTGACATGTTCATCGAAAAAGAGGGGGCCTATGATGCGATCCTTCCAAATGCCACACCATACCATCACCCGAGATGCACCTTGTTCCTTTGAAGAGTAGCCTATACCAGTGAGGGTTGTTTTGAGACCAGTAGCGGGTGTTCTGTCGATTTACCTCACCATTTCCATAAAAAACAGCCTCGTCACTGAACAGAATGGTGGACTGGAAATTGGCATCCCGAGCATAAATTATGGTTTGTAGAAATAGAAAAATATGAATTTCTCCTATGATGCCGGACTTATGGGACACCCTGTATATATATATATATATATATATATATACTATTATGAAGCAATATTCATAATTATTATAGTGTATAACTCAGAATCTAAAAATTCTGTTCTCACAACTCTTAATGCCATGTGCAGTATTATGAACATTGGTAGGAAACTGTGTTATCCTGTTTCATTTCTGGAAAATTGATTTAAGCAAAGCTATGGAAAGGGGTATTGGATCACAAAATATCCTTAACCTCCCTTATAATGTAAACTTTAAACACCTTCCGGCCTTACTTAAAACAACTGGGATTAACGTGGTTTTTTTAATTAAAAACACTATTAAATCTTGCCTAATTAAATAGGGAACCAAGATAATGCATTTGGATGTATCATTAACTACGATCGATTGTAAACAATGCTATTCATTTGATATAGGTCAAATTGGAAAGACTTTAGATGTTAGAAACAGTATATATAAGTTATATATATGTGTGTGTTGTGTGTGTGTGTGTGTGTGTGTGTGTGTGCAAAACCACGAATAATTCTGATGCATTGTTTAACAATATGTACAGATATAGTATGAATTGGGAAGGGTCTAAAATGCTTATGAAAAATAAAGCCATAACTGATTAGAATATTATGAACTATGCATTCATCTATTTTATAAATAAATTTAATAAGTATTTCGGGAACGTATAAAAGAGACGACATCTTGTTAAAATATTTTTACCCTTTAATTAATACTTGTTAATTTTTTGCTAATTCCTCCTAATTAGTTTGTTTACGCTGTACAGAGATATATATTTCTGGCTTTTTTGCATTTTCTCTTCATTCCCTGACGAGGTGTATTGTTGAATACACTGAAAAACCTTTGAATCGCTTCTCATTTTTATTGTGGGTGTGTATCATTGATTTATTTCACGTATTTCACTGTAAAATTCATCCCATCTCTCTCTCTCTCTATATATATATATATATATATACACTTTTATTATAAGTCTTTGATTATTCCGTGTGTGGTTCTCGACTTGATGCGTTTTATTCTCAGCAATTTGAGACAGAGAATGGCATTGAATTTTTAATATTATATTTACAGAATTGTAATCTTTTCATACAACAAACTTATTTTATGTGTTGTTGTTTTTGTTGTTTTTTAGTTATGAAATATTTCGAAAAATGTTTCGATGTAAAATGTGCGTTTTTTAAAGTTAAGTAATTTTGCCTTAATTATTTTTATAATATCAAAAGAAGTGTTTCCCTCAATCTTTGTTTTTTGTTCCTGTACATTTTTTTACTGTTTTACGTTGTTATTTGTTGGTTGTGGTTGTGAATATGAACAACCACGAACTATATATATATACAGGGTGAGTCAAAAGTAGCGCCCGATTTCTGTCAGTTGATTGTTTGTTTGCCATTTGTATTACAGTGTACAAGAAGGTAGAAATAAATGAATGACATGTTTATCTAACCATTTATTCGGGGGAAAATTATTACGGAACTGTACCAAGGTGTTTTACTTGCAATTTTCAAAGTGCCCTCCCTCGTGATCGATGCACAATTGCAGCCGAGCAGGCACAGAGTGGCACACATGCCTGCAGAGTTCGATATCAATTTCCTCAAACTTTGCAGTGATTTGAGCCTTCAATTCCTGAATGGTACGAGGCTTTTCATGATAAACAAGGTCTTTCATGAGCCCCCAAAGAAAGAAATCTGGAGGTGTAAGGTCTGGGAAGCATGCCGGCCACTCGATCGGACCGCGGCGGCCGATCCACTTTCCGGGAAAGTTTTCATCAAGCCACTGACGAACATGATGTCCATAATGAGGTGGAGCTCCATCTTGCTGGAAATAAGTCCTGATCTTGTACCCTGGCCCAAAAGAAGGTTTGCAGCATATCCAGGTAAATTTCTGCAGTGACAGATCCCTCAAAGAAAAAGGGTCCAATTATCCGTAAATTTACAGATCCTCTCCAATTATCCCTCAACCTGTCACACCAGGTAAATTTACCTCCTTCTCAACTGTCACGCCAGGTAAATTTACCTCCTTCTCAACTGTCACTCTTGGGTTCTCCGCAGCCCAGTAGACACAATTGTGTCTGTTAATTGTGCCATTAAGCTTAAAACATGCCTCATCTGACCCCCAGATGTTGTCTAGCATTGTGTCCTCTTCGTCAAGTTTAGCTAAGAACTCTTCGCAAAATTGAAGATGGCGGTCGTCATCTCCATCATGAAGGGCATGCAGTAAGCGTGGAATGTAAGGTTTCCATTTTTTCTGGTGAAGGATACGGATAACACTTGATTGGCTCACTTCCAACTCTGCAGATAAATGGCGAGTTGACTTTTGCGGACTTTGTTCCAGTCTCCTGATGGCTTCTTCAGCCTTAGCTACATTCGTTGCCATTTTCGGACGACCGGACTTCTTTGCAGTGGCTACCGACCCTGTTGCTTCAAATTTCTCGACAATCAATCGTATGTTTCTTCCCTGGGGTGGGTTAATATCGAATTCCTGTGCCAAACGGCGTGCCGCCATCGTTGGTTGTTCATTATATTTGTAGTAATGTTTCACGGACACAATGCGTTGATTCATTGAAAGGTAATTCATGGTTCAATTTGGTGCAAATTCAATAACTTTCCAAACTCTCAGCAATAACCTGCAAAACAATAACAAAAATAAATAAACTAAGAAAATTAATAATCTGCAAGACAATTATTAACAACATGACTTCCCAGAAAGAATCTGACAGCCGAAAAAACAGAAATCGGGCGCTACTTTTGACTCACCCTGTATATATATATATATAGTTCGTGGTTGTTCATATTCACAACCACAACCAACAAATAACGTAAAACAGTATATATATATATATATATATATATATATATATATATATATATATATATATATGACGCGTTCGGTGGAGAAGGGGCGAACGCAACATTTTCGAATTATGCCACAAAATGCAGTTAAAGTTTGTAAACTTTAAACCTTTGTATTTTTCCGGTTTATTGAAATGTTGTATGAATTTGAACACATATTTGAGTAAAATATTGTTGTGTAATATGTCGATATAATAAACGCCAAGAAATTTTACAATATTATTTATTGATAGCTTCTGATGTTAACTGGTGTAATCCATTATTTGGTCCTCTTCGTCGAATGTTGTATTACCTGCTTCAACTGTTTCGGTTTCTTCCAGTTACTTTAACAATCTTGTATAATAGTTCATTGCAGTTGCAGGCATTAGGTCTGATAATTCTTTGAGATCTTTTATTTTTTCCTTAGTTATTGGCAGCAATTGGGAATACTTTGGTTGCAGTGTCTGCTGGGCTAGATTGAATAAACTGACACTGTAGGATTTTTTCCCTTTCTGCAGTCTGACGGGATGGCTATTATCTGGGGTTGTGCGGTATGCAGTAGATATTACGTAGCCTTCTTTGTGTTGAAAGTCAAATATTAACTTTCTTGCATCTGTAAATTTAGTAGTTGTTGATTTCCTAATGACAATGCACGTTTTTAGGACGTCAAAATCGAGAAAATCAGCCTGTTTCATTTCTACAACTAGGAAGCGCTGCGAAACGGCTGTAGTTATGGCCGTAACAATCTTTTTTGGTGTAAATAATATTGCTGTAATTATTTTTTATATTTTGTTCAATTTGGCCAAATTGAGCATCACAGGGCATTGTCGAGTGACCAGAAAGTAGATAGATGTGTTCAATGTGAAGCAATGATGCGGAGTGAATTTCTCTGAGATACATTAAAACCTAAATTTTACCGTGAAAGAGTGCAGACTAACATCTAATTTTTTGCATAGGTAAAGCAAAGGTTTAAAGGATAATTATACGACAAAAAACTCATTTTTCGAATTTTGTGGCGTTCGCCCCTTCTCCACCGAACGCGTCAATATATATATATGATGAATAAAACCACGAAGGAAAGGAAACACAAAATGGTGCTCAAGCACCATTTTGTGTTTCCTTTCCTTCGTGGTTTTATTCATCATAAATATTTTTCACGTGTTACCTTCGTGAAATAATTTTCATATATATATATATATATATATGTATATATTAGTGATGGGACGATGCATCGCAATCGCAATCGCAATCGCGATACAATCGCACATTTTTTACAATCGCAATCGCAATTGCAATTGCAATCGCATTTAACGAGTGCGATTGTTGCGATTGTGAACAAAAGATTTAAATCTCTACAAAAGTTGCTATGAAAGCTGCTCTTTCATGCGTACTTAAAGGAAAGTTTAGCTAACAACAATACGGAATAATAAATAAATAATAAATAAGTCAAAAACAGAAATGAAAACGGGTTGCGAATTAGTTGAAAACAGAATAAAAAATTGGTTTAATAATAATAATAATAAGTACACCTCTTTATTTGCTCTATGTAAAATGGGAATGTTAAAAAATCAAGCTAACCCTATGGTAGGTAACGCGTTTAAGTATATTTAAAGCATAAATGAGCGTTATGTGAGGCTAAAGCTAAAACATCGCAATCGCAATCGCAATCGCGCGATTTTCAAATTCTGACAATCGCA
The DNA here is from genome assembly GCA_023014485.1 of Bathynomus jamesi. Lineage (NCBI taxonomy): Eukaryota > Metazoa > Arthropoda > Malacostraca > Isopoda > Cirolanidae > Bathynomus > Bathynomus jamesi. The sequence goes on along the minus strand of JAJOZX010003734.1, from coordinate 430,728 downwards.
ATCGCAATCGCAACAGCGATTGTATGAAATATGACAATCGTCCCATCACTAATATATATATATATATATATATATATATATATATATATATCCCGCAAGGGGGTTCTAAGCTTGTGCTCTCGAGTGCTCTTTGTGCTCGTTTGTATTTGCTTGTTCCTGGAGGTTTCACGTGCGCCCTCCCGGCCCTAGCACCCAAGGATGATGGGGCTTGACCCTGCAATTCTTGTCCTTGGTCTTTTTTCCACTTCGACTGTCCCCTCCACCCTTTCTTTTTCCTCTGTCTTTCCTCTCACTTTTTCTTTGTTTTTCCACTGAGATATGCCCTTTTAAATAGAGGCGAATCAGTTCTTCCTGAACTTAAAAAAAAAAATATATATATATATATATATATCAGATTTATTGCAACTATGTCATCTATATATGATAATAAATAATTATTGTTTCATATAAAATGACGGACTTCCAAAAACATATCGCGTACTTTATAACTCCGTGGCCAATAGTTGAGCATATGTATATTCACAACCGAGTACAAACTAGGCTTACTTGTACTTACTTGTACTTGGTACTTGGTACTCAAGTACCAATTTTTAGGTACTTGTATTTGTATTTGTACTTGAAATTTCACAATAGTCTGTACTTGTACTTGTACTTGATGAAATGTACTTGAAAACATTCAAGTACTTTCAAGTATTTTCCAAGTACTTCAAACATTTGGTAATGAAAAGCTACATTTGGTAATGAATCTCGATGAAATTGGTAATGAGTGCTTTCAGCATTGGTGGAAAAGTATTCCGTCCAGATCGCTGCCGTATGACTGATGATAAGTTTGAAACAGTCGTGTTTGTGAAGTGTAATGATCACACGTACAAATAATGTAGATGCGTGGTTAGGAAATAAAAACAGATTAAGAGTAAGACGTCCTGTGCAGAGTTAAAAGGGTGGCTAGGCATTGAGTGTCAGTGAATTCATGGTTATGAATACATTATCATTACTTTTTTTTAACTATGGTCCATGTGATGTGTATATAGGCCTTGTGAAGCGCTTGAGTTTACTTTTTTGCAGCCAGTTGATTCATTCAATTCTCATTTGTTTTATTTCACTTATTTAGAGATACTCGTGATAACGAGCATCATTGTCTCAGGATAAGGGACAAATTTACATTTAAACCGGGTTTAATATATTCATTTTCATGTTCCGAACCAACTTACTTTCAGGCTAGGCATCTAGAGTGTCAGTGAGGTCATGCTTATAGGAAACATTACTTATTTGCATTATTATTGGTGTAACTTTAAGCCTTGTGATGTTTACAGGGGCTTTGTGGTGGGTTCGCGTTCATTTTTTGCGAATAACAATAAAATTGTAAACAAATAACGATAAATTTAATTTTCTTCCATAAAAGTACTTGTAATTGTATTTATACTTGACAATTAAATACTCGGAATTACTTGACCAAATTTTCTACATCAAGTACTTGTACTTGTACTTTACTTTCTCAAATTCCTGAAGTATTTATACTTACTCGTACTTGAGAAAAAGTATTTGAACCCAAGCCTGGTACAAACACAACCACAAAACAAGAAACAAAGAACAACATAAAAAATAATACAAAGTTTACGTTAAACAGAACAATATTTGCACAAAAATTCGTCTTTTAATATTACAAAAATAGAGAACACAAAATTAGTTAAAAATAAACAACACACATTTTTGTTATTTTTCAATATATTTAGAACACAACACTCCATTTTTTTTCCAAATCATAACTGCTGCGAGTCTCAGTGAAGAATATGGAATAATGAAAATAATGAAAACGTGGGCGTATGGGCGTGATAAAAAAAACCTCTAATAAGCTTTTTAATGGGTTTTTTTTTTGCTTTTAACGATTGAAGCTGACCCAAATGACCCTTCTTTTTTTTTTTTTTTTAGGGGGCTTTAAGCTAAGAACCAAACTCAGAATTTTTGTTATCTGTCAGAAAGACCACGCCCTTTCCTTTATATATATATATATATATATATATATATATATATATATATATTAGTTTCATCATAACTAAATTTAAATAATAAATACAAAATTAAGTAATTGAATAGAAAATACAGAAAAAAATAAAAAATAAAAATATTTTTAAAAGTAATAAATTAAAAACTAACAAAAACTAAATTAAAAATAATAAGTAAATAGAGAAATTATTAAAAGATGTACGGATGTTATTTTTGACTTAACAACTTTGTGAAAATTGCAAATCATTCTCGTCAGCAACTTATTTTCTTAAAGCTTGGGGGCTACGTCATGCATGGCCACATCGAAACACCGCTTCTTATTTGGTGAAGGAGGGAATTGCTCTCTGATCGCCTCCTGCCCTCGTAGCCAGCCACGCATGGCTGGTCAGGGACTTTGCACAAGAATCTGTCCAGCTGGTTCTTGAAGTTATTCAGGTTGGTGTGCTGGAGATTCCTCACTTCTTTTGGAAGGACATTGAAAAGCTTTGGGCCCCGTATTTTGAGGGTATTTTCCATCCTCGTTTTCATGGCTCCTTGTCCCACCGCAGCTGGGACCGTACAAAATCTGCCTCTTCTCTCATTCCAGTTTGTTTCTATTTCATTTCTGAGGTTAGGGACAGAGCCCCTCAAGTATGTTCCATATTTATATTATTGTGTACCGCTCTCGCCTTCTTTCAAGAGAGTAGAGTTCCAGGGATTGTAGTCGAGACCAGTAGTCTTCACCTTCCGTTTCCTCTATATATATATATACACAAAAAATACAAAAAATGTGTGTGTGTGTGTGTGTGTCTAGTTTGCCCATCTCGAAAAGATTTTTATAAAGAATTTCCTACTGCAGTTCCAAAACCTATGATCTCGAAACATTGGTTGTTTACATAGCGTTTTCTATCTTTCAGGAAGATACATGTCACATTTAATGGCAAGTCATCCAGAAACAAGCTTTTTCCGAACGGGGTCCCTCAAGGCTCTGTTCTCTCACCAACACTTCAACTTATACATGCATGACATTCCAACACCCATAGATAACAAGCTTACCTTATCATCATATGCAGATGACATCACTCTAACATCCACCCACAACAACATCGACACAGCTACAAATAACCTACAAACATACATAAACACTATACAAGACTGGCACACACACAAGAGACTCAAAGCAGCGCCCATAAAATCAACCATCACCTTGCTTACAAGCAACACAAAAGAACACCAGGTAACTCCACAGCTTACACTAAACAACACCAACATTCCACACACTCACAGGACCAGAATACTTGGGGTCACATATAATACATCATTATCTTTTGCAAACCACATTCAGGACATTAAAAACAAATGTACGTCAAGACTTAACACGCTTAGGGTACTAACAGGCACAAACTTTGGACACGCAGGAAACAACATCACTCATATACAAACAATATATTCGCTCAGTTATGGGCTATGCTAGCCCATGCTGGGCACCCATTATCTCACACACATACATAAACACCTTACAGACAATACAAAACAACGCACTTCGTATCATTACAGGATGCACTCAAACAATACTAATAGAACACCTGCACACAGAAACAAAAATACTGAAAGTTAGGGAACATTTAGACATGAGGGGAACACAATTCATAGTAGCAGCGACAACTAACCCACAACACCCTTGCCACTACATGTACAATCATGCACCGACACCTCGCACCATTAAGGTAACACCAGAGAGACATTATAACCAAATACTCAATTCTGTACCACGCCCCACAGACATCACACAGTACAGAAAACACACACACATACCTAACCCAGAAAGCACTGACACGACTCGGTCCGAATGCGGTCCTAGGTGCGAAGCCGCCACCCATTAACAGGTCAGAGATCAGCCTGAGCAGATCGGATCGAGTTAACTTAGCACGATTCCGATGTGAACATCACCCCAACTTACAGACATATAAACACAGACTAGACAACTCCACAGACAACACCTGCCACTGTGCCAGGACACACCACAAACAAATGAACACATTATGACAGACTGTACCACTCTAGCACAACATAGAACACAACACAACATCACTAGTGCGCTGAACCTCTGGACCACTCCTGAGAGGGCGATCGGTTACCTGCGTGCCTCCGGCTTGCTCGATCAGGGTGGGCTGATCGGCTAAGCAACAACAACACAGCGTTTATAAACGCTTTATATACACGAGTTTAATGAACGTTTATGAACGTTTAGCAAGCGTATATTTGTTTGCTTAGACATAACCAGGAGTGGTCGATTCCACGATTTTCTGTACGAATCAAAATAGCCAAAAACACTTCCTTTATGTCTCTTCATCCGGAAATACGTCTTTTTTTTATTATTTATCTTTTATTATAAAAAATTAAACTTTAAAATTCGAGTTTAAAAAGAAATATTTGTGATGAATAAAAAGTAATTTGAATTTAGTTTCCATTTATTAAGCATTTTTACAAACTTAGTTTTCTATAGTTACAAAGCTTTACTATAACCTAGCATATGGCACCACAACCAGTAGTATAGTTGCAAAAATGGAGATGGAAAATTTCGGTAGGATGACGTCACGAGGTTCTCACCTTCTTTTATGAGGTGTAAGGTCTTTCTATGAGGTAAGGGGAAAGTTAGGTTGGGTTAAGGGGAAACTTCATGAACGTTTATGAGTTATATTTAAGGATAGCGTAGCCTCTCGGGGGAGGCCATAGCCCGTCAGGGGTCCCAAGGGCGATACCAGGAACCTGGAGACAACACGCCCAAGCGCACTCGCCACACAACCACGCGAACCCACCGCACGCCTACGCCGTACCCGCCTGCATCACCGCCCGCATCTTAACAGCGTCCCGACTCGTCCACGAGTCCGGATTTGCTTGTTCCTTTTACGAAACCTCAAAAAAAATAATAATAAGAGCACCTGTAAAACAAACGTAGGTCTCTCTTTCTCTCTCTCTCTCTCTCTCTCTCTCTCTCTCTCTCTCTCCTATCTATCTATCTACCTAATTATCTATTCGAAGTTTTAAATAACTCCACAAAAAAGATATGCAAGGCTCTGAAAAGAACAACAGGTAATGGATCCGTTGCCACTTCTCGCAAAGCTGAAGAGGAGGTCTTTCTGTTCCTACGAAGTTATGCTGTTAACTTTGCTTTTCATTAACGATCAAATAAGATAAAACAAAAAAGAATAAGCGGGAAGAGAAAAGTCAAGAGAAGTAAAGAACGAAGAAGAGTGAAAGGTCATAATATATGTTTATTTTTCTGCTTTTAATTATGTACATATTTAATTATCGGCTTTATTGTAGTCGATTAAAATGCGCTAGCGTTTTATTCCTTCCTCTTTCGTTCTCTCTCAAATTTAGCAAACACTGTACCGATGTTGAAAAGAAAAGGCAATAAGGTACAATAAGATACAATAAGATACAACAAGATACATTAAGATACATTAGGCAATAAGATACATTAAGAGGTATTTCTCGTATCGAAGTGAAGATGTTATTCTTCCTCTCTACAAAACGATGATTAAGCCCCCACCACGTATACGTTATGCAGTTCTGGTACCTATCTTTGAGAAAAGGTTTGAAAATGCCTCCTATTGGTGAATTTCTCGGTGAACTCACTGACGAAATCAAGGACGAAGTATGGGGAAAATGCTTACGCAGACTCTTTTTGTTTTAACTGAGCCAAAACTTTACGAAATACGTGTAAAAATCAGGAACTTGTTCAAGTACATCGTTAAAGCAAAGGGGCTCCCTTTAAACCTCGCAAACCGCCAGATTGTCATCTTCGCCTCTCTTAAAGAACTCGTTAATTTAGAAGAACCCGAAGTTGATAATGGAAATGATGCTGCTGCTGGGGTTGATGGGTTCGTCTCGCCTCTTCAGCTGATTGTGGAAATGCACAACTTTCGCGTCAGAAACTAGGCGTTGTGGAGGAGCTTAAGGCCACTAAGGTGCCGTAATACCTACAGAAACCTTTTCATTTACTTGGGACCTACGATACTGTTCCCTTTGGATTCTGCCCCGACTAGATACCCATCTAGCAATTCTAGTAATGGCTATCCATATTTAGCTGTTTATGTAATGGTTGTCATTCTTTTAATATAAGCTCCTTTAATATATATATATATATATATATATATATCATACTCCTTTAATTATTTTCCATGTATTGTACTGTTATAAGTGTTCTTAAGAAAAGTTGTATTCTACTGTTGTTTTCATCCTAACAACCTTCATTATATTAGTTATGGAATGGGAGAACTAAAAGACGTGTATATATATATATATATAGGCTTGTCCAACATACGGGCCTCGCGAGTCCGGCCCTCCAAAGATTTGTATCAGGCCCGGCCGGCGGATACTGACAATTTATTGTCTAATGTCATATTTTATTTCAATAAAATTTAATTTTTAAATAAAATCTAAAATTCGAATTATCTAAAATTTGCACACTGGCAATATGGCCCTTCATGAAAAAAAGATTGAATACCCCTGTTTTAGAACCTATTTTATTATTCAAAGCTTTGTGATCATTTGATTTCATCTCCCCCTATCCCCCTGAAATATATCTCATAAAAGGGCGTGAGGACCTCGTGACGTCGTCCTGCCCAAATTTTTCCCCGTCTACATTTTTCTGCCACTATACCCTATTATTAGGCTGACCATATTTCCTTGAGACAAAAACGGGACATTGGGATGGCAAAAAAGGGACGGGGGTTATGTAATATTCTGTATTCATGAAAAAGTAAGTACATAAACATATTGAGCTTACAATTATTCTTCAGTGACAGAACCCATACAAAAACCCATACAAAACGATACTGTCCCGTTCAAAACGGTACGTATGGTCAGCCTACCTATTATTGAACCCTTAAGGTAAATGTTACATCACAGTTACCCTCGGAGACTGACGGGGGTTACGCAACATAGGTTACGGTGGCAGTGGAGATGCAACGATGGAGCAGTGTGTGAGCGTGTATGGTAAATGCTCTTGTTCATTCTATCGGCTATTAAGCATATAAAATTTCTATACCCAACTGTTTAATGATAATAATAATAATGATAATATTGATAATAATAATGATAATATTGATAATAATAATGATAAAATAATCTGTATTTTATTCCATAAAATTTAGAGGAGGTGCCTCAGATTTTTAATCGTAAAGGAGATTAATCTATCCAACGAAGAATTTGCGTTTTGTCACAGAACTATCCGATGCTCGTTTGTTTTAAGAGGGTTAAGTCTCAAGAGTTTATTATTGCAAAATGAAGTTTTACATTGAAAATACCGGAATACCATTAAAGTTTAGATTCACTGAGCACCATTCCATTATTACGCCAGTCAAGATTATATATATATATATATATATATATATATATATTACTTGCGGCTATTCCTAATTCATTCACCCGTGAATCGAGTTAACCGTTATTTACTAATTGTGGTCACTGTGCACTTATCCATGATCATGACACCGAGTTAACCGTGAATTGTCGCGGTATTTACATCCGCGGCTCGCGCTCTCCAACCCAACCCAACGCGCCTCAGTCAGTGTGTCTCCGTCCTTCATAGAATACAAATGTGCGCTTGTGCCTTCGCATATTTTCACGTCTTTAGGTGAATACTACTTAATTGTGCATTATACTGTAATAGACCAATACTCTGTGTGGTGTGTGCGAGGTGGGAGGCCAATCGATTGTGGTAGTGAGCAACAGGGGATGCTCATTTATGGGCATTTATGGGCATAAATACTTTAAAATGTATTTAAATACTAAATACTAAATACCGAGCAAATTTGTATTTAAATACCAAATACATGACTGCAAACTGGAATGTAATTAAATCCTAAATACATTACTTCAAAAATGTATTTAAATACAAGCTAAATACATCCTAAATACATTCCATTTTCAGTGTTTATTATTGTTATAGTAGTTTGGAACAGTTATAGGAAAAATAATTAAATTCTTGATTTACAAAAAACATAAGCGACTAAAATGCCCCCAATAAAGGAAAAAAATCCATCCACTCTGGACCAAGCCTCTAAGCACTTTCATTCCACTACATATTCGCCTTCATCAGTGTCAAGCTCTCAAAAAATCTGTCGGACAGCTTCCCTTTCCTGAGTGAATGAATCATTCCGGCAAAAGAAAAAAGACGCTCTACTGAAGCTGATGAAGGCAGCGTGGTGTTGTACTTGATGAAGTCCTTCTGAATGGCTTTGTGGTTGAACGGGAAGGACGAGTTGGATCATCAGATGAAGCATTGTCTTTATTTTTCAAAGGTTCGATGTGGTATTCGATGTGTTGACGGACAGGATTAGAGGGGAGGCGCCGTGGTGCATGATGTATGCAGACGATGTTGTGTTGAGTGGGGAGACGAAAGAGGAGGTGGAGCAGCAGCAGTTGGAAAATTGGAGAGAGGCGTTGGAAAGTAGGGGGATGAGAATTAGCCGAAAGAAGACCGAATATATGAGATGTGATGTGCAGCAGGACCGAGGAGGGGAAGTGACATTGAGTGGAGAGCGTGTTAAGACGGTGGAGTATCTTAAATACTTGGGGTCAACAGTGGATGCAGAGGGGGGAGCAGAGAGAGAGATAAACTGTAGAATACAGTCGGGGTGGAAGAACTGGAGAGACGTATCAGGGGTGCTCTGTGATAAGAGGGTCCCAATGAAACTGAAGGGAAAGGTATTCAAAACAGTGGTGAGGCCGGCAATGTTGTATGGAATGGAGACTGTGCCAATGAAGAAGAGCAATGAAAGAAAAATCGATGTGGCTGAAATGAAGATGTTGAGATGGATGTGTGGAGTGACGAGGAGGGATAGGGTCAGAAATGAGCATATAAGGGGAACAGTGAAGGTGGCGGAAGCATCTAAGAAGGTGCAGGAGGCCAGGCTGAGGTGGTATGGACACGTCAGGAGAAGAGAGGAGGAGTATGTGGGGCGCAGAGTGCTGGAGATGGAGTTGCCGGGACGGAGAAGAAGAGGAAGACCGAAGACGAGATGGAGGGACTGTGTGGTGGCGGACATCAGGGAGAAGGACTCGGAGGAGGACGCGGTATACGACAGAGGAGAGTGGAGAAGACGAACCAAAAACAGCGACCCCATGTAAAGATGGGATAATAAGCTGCGGAAGAAGAAGAAGAAGAAGATAGTCGCATGGTTTTTCGACTTCCTTTTGCAAAATTATCGAAGTACTTTGGGTTAACCTTTATCGCTTTACAGCGTCGTCTTCTTTTTCTGTATGCTTCTCAATTAGTTCCTGTATGTCGCAATCTATACTCTGCAGTTTATCATTTAATATTTTTCTGATGTTGTTGTCTTTGCAGTCACTTACTATATACTCTCTCTCTCTCTCTCTCTCTCTCTCTCTCTCTCTCTCTCTATATATATATATATATATATATATATATATATATAATATATTTTTTTAAGGTTATATTATTTTCGGGCTATTTCGTTCGCCAATGTCGTAACACAAAACGCTTCTCGTCGACCAGCAAAGTTAAAACGACATTATGGTCTGGATGTGTAATAGGTGATAGGTGTGGATAGGTGATCGTCCTCTGCTTTCAGATTTTCAGATAATGTAGCGACTCTTGGTAATTGGGATTCCGCGTAAAGATGTAGGTCCCTTCCATCACAACACACACACACACACACACACACACACACACATATATATATATTGTACTCGGCTCTTTTACAGTGCGGTATAAAACAAGTGAAGCTCAGATATTGATTTGAAATATCATAAAAAAGAAGAGACTCGCGTGTGAAATGAGAAATCTTTGATAAAGGTAAAAATATTTGCGTTTTGCTTTTGTTGTATGGACGTTATACACAAGTTGTTGTTTTCAACATTTTCAGGTCAAATGTCAACAAACGGAAATAGTAAATTTCAAAACACGGAAACGGAATTGAAAATTTCAAAACGTATATTTTCAAGTGCTCCTTTTCGATTTTGTATAAAGGGCGAACAAAGTATCGACAAGCAGAGAGCCTATTTATATATAATAAAAAAAAATAGTATTTGCATCGCATGATCATTGACTGACGTCAGAATACAAAGGTAAGCATCGAAGTTTTGTATATAGGATGGAAATTTAAAACCGTTTGGTTGTGTATTTTATGTTAAGGGTTCCTCTCAGAACTAGGCTCAAAATTGGGGATTTCATAAACCAGTGGTTCTCAATTAGGGGTAAATTACCCCCCTCCCCCGGGGGTAATTTGACATTTTTCGAAGGTAACGAGGAGGGAATACAGTCGAATTACAAAAATTAGAAGTTTAAAAATACGAATGTGTCGAAAAATCTGAAAGCTAAGGAACGAACGAACACTTTAAATTTGCCACCCAGTTGGTGCACAATCATGGTTCCCAATTTTGCATTTTTGCCCAGTCGAAAACATTCCAGAAGAGCCATCCTGTTTGGTGGAGGAAATCATCGAAATGAAGACCGACAAACTTCTCCAGATCAGCTTCGAAAGTGAGCAGCCAAAGTTGTCTTCCTTTTGGATCGCTCGGAAAGGAGAATACTCCGTGGCCGGTTCGACTGCAATGAGGATTTTGCTCCCGTTTGCCACCATTCACCCATGCGAGACAGGATTTTCTGCCGTTATGCGTGAAAAGTAAACAGAGAAACAGGCTGCAGCCAGAAAATGACATCAGATGCGCACTCACGAAGTTGAGGCCGCGCTTGGATCAGATGAGATCAACGATAGGAAGTGTCACTTTACCCATGAATGAGTTGTTTCTGCTGTGTGTGTTGCTGTTCGGAAATGTTGCAATGCTGTTTGTAGTTTGACAAATTAAAATGTGACTGAAATAGTGAATTTCTTTCTCTTTCCCAGTTAAAAAAATCAATTTGTGGCGTCCTTCTGTCCTTCTGATTGAGCGGCGGTCAGGGGTAACAAGGACTCGAAACTTTTTCAGAATGTGGTAACGCTGAAAACTAATTGGGAACCCCTGTCATAGACACTAACCAGGAATTACTTACTGGCTCTTTTTCTGACCCTGTATGCAAAAAAGGAAAACTATACAGTCACTGTCATATACCTTACCTTATGAACCTTATGTTGTTTCGTGCGTTGGTCTCTCTTCACACGGAGGTCAAGCTGGTGGCCTCGCCTCTAGGTCTGGCCTGGTGGAGGAGCGAGTTGCTTTCTTGCGCTCTCCACCGTACATAGCCAGGCACGCCCGGCTCATCTGGTACTGTCCTGAGCCAGGCATCCAGTCTTTTCTTGAAGACTTCAACTTTGACCCCCGTTACGTTTCTGAGGTCCTTAGGAAGCTGGTTGAAAAGTCTTGGCCCCCTAACAACCAAGCTATTTTCCTTCAGGGTTGAGGAGGTCCCTTGTCGGGCCTTTAATTTGGGAACACTACACATTCTGCATTTCCTATTTTCCAGTGTTGTTTGAATGGTAATTGGGTTTAGTTTTAGGTTTGGTACCAGTTTTTCGATCATTTTCCAATGTAGATTATGATGTACCTCTCTCTTCTTCTTTCCAGTGAGTACAGATTTAGTTTACGTAGTCTTTCCCAGTAGTTCAGTTCTTTGCAGCCATCAATCTTGGCTGTGAAATGCCTTTGCGTTTCTTCTAGTTTATTAGTTTCTTCCTTTTTATATGGGGACGTCAAAACTGAGCAGTATTCAAGTTTTGGTATAATCAGTGTTTTTAGCAGGGGAATCATTACTGTCCTGTCCCTTCTCTTGAAAGTTCTTAGTACCTGTCCGGGGACTCTCTTTGCTTTATTTATCGCTATCTGATTTTGTGTTTCGAATTTCGCATCATCTGTCATTATTATCCCGAGATCAATCGCTTTCGTGCTTCTCTGAATTTCCTGTCTATTTGGAGCATAATATGCAGTCTCTTTAAGTTCTTCTTTTCTACCATATCTCAAGAGCTGAAATTTCTCGGCGTTGAATGACATATTGTTGTCTTCTGACCATTTGTATATTTTGTTCGTGTCCCTCTGCAAGGCCTCCACGTCATGTACATCGCTGATTTTTCTGCTGATCTTTGTATCGTCTGCAAAGGATGTTACTATACTGTTGCTGTTTACTCCGCTGTCTATGTCTGTTAACATGATTATGAACAGGAGTGGGGCCAGTACTGTCCCTTGTGGTACTGAGCTGCGTACTTCCGATTCTGATGATGATATACCTTGAATTTTGACGACCTGCAGACGATCTCTAAGGAAGTTGTAGATCCATTTTCCCACTTTGCATGTTATTCCCATATATTTAATTTTATGTGCTATTATACCATGGTCACATTTATCGAAAGCTTTAGCAAAATCTGTGTATATAACATCGTAGTTGTCATTGCCTTCCAATGCATCTAGGATATTGTTGTAGTATTCTGTTAGTTGTGATAGACATGATCTACCTGATCGGAATCCATGCTGATTTTCGTTGAATCTTTCCCGTGTCTCCAGGAAATCATAAATTTTCTCTCTAACTATTCTTTCAAATACTTTGGTGAGGTGGAACGTCAATGACACTGGTCTATAGTTCTTTCCTTGAGATCTGTCCCCTCCTTTATATATAGGGACAATGTTTGCTCTTTTCAAGATGCTCGGTATTTCCCCAGTGTCTAGGGATCTTCTCCATATCCAGTATAAAGGTGTAGCTATTTCATTTTTACAGTTTTTAATCAATAATGCGTTCCAATTGTCCGGACCTGCAGCTGAATGTGGTTTCATTTGTCCTATAGCTCTCGCTACATCTTCTGGTGTAAAATCAAAGTCTGTTAGGTACTCTCCTTGCAATTCCTCTTCAAAGAATGCATTTATGTCAGGTAATGCTTTGTCACTTTTTGGTGTACTGAAAACTGATTCATATTGAGCTCTCAATGTATCAGATATTTCTTTTGGATCGTCGGTTAGTTCATTATTTCCTGTCCTTAAGGGCCCAATAGCGGCGCGCGTTTTTGTCTTCCTTTTTGCATAGCTATAGAAGTATTTTGGATTTTCCTTTATTGCTTCTACCGCCTTTTCCTCTTCCCTCTTTGTATGGTCCTTAATCAGGGCTTGTATTTCCCTATCGATACCCTCCAGTCTTTCTTTTATTGCTTTCCTGTCATTATCTCCGCAGTTACCTAACTTCGCCTCCACTCTCTTTCTTTTGCGGAATATTCTCTTTTGCCTCTCTAACCAGCTCCTCTTTCCTTTTGGCTGTGATTTCGGAGCATATTTTTCTAAAATTCTCAGCGTTTTTTCTTCAGGTTGTTAGCATTTCTTCAGTTGTTTTATTCTCGAAAATTGTTCTCCATTCTATTTGGGCCATGCGCGATCTGATTGCTTCCCAATTTATAGTCTTCGAGTTTAAGTTAAAGGCCCCGAATTTACTTCTTTCCACAATATGTGTATTGTCTTTTAATGCTGTCGTCATATTTGTTGATATCTCGATTAAGTTGTGGTCTGAGATAATGGTTGGGGTTATTTTTATATCAGCAATCAAGTTCGTGTTATTCGTGAATACCAGATCCAGGCAGTTATTTTTTCTGGTATTTTCTGTTATCTCCTGTGTCAGCATAAACTCATTTGTGAGAGCCATCAACATTTTTGCTTGCTCCTGGTCTTCTCTTGTGCCTCCCTTGTCCTGGTGAATATATAATATTCCTGAATATACTGTATATAGGAACCATTTATTACTTTGTTAGACTGTAACTTCTGCGTAACCTCTAAAATCTCAGCAGCGTGTCGTAACATGATTACACCAAAACCTTTATTTAAATTTAAGCAAAAAAAAAAAATTACTCCAACAAAGTACTTTGTTCCAAATTAAAAGACAAAGTTTTGTTAAAATTTAACTAATTAAATGATGTAATTTCAAAATAAATTACATTTTGGATGAAAACATATGAGATTAAATTTACTTGGAATTAATCATTTTGAAATTTCGCGTATGAAGTCAGTTAAGTTCACTTCTAAATAAATATATTCTTAAGTTTGTTTAACCTAAACCAAATTTATTTTCAAATAATATAATTTATTTCGTTCAATTTCAACAAAACTTCGCCTAATAATTTCGAATATAGTATTTTGTTCCTCTAAAATCTATATATGCACTGTATATATATATATATATATATATATATATATATATATATATATATATTTGCGGTGAAATTAGTGTCTTTATTGCAACTTTACTTCTTTCAATGCAGGATTTCTACTTATTCTTTCACCAAAGACTTTAACAAAATCCAAAGTTGTTACTTTAGAAAAAGCTACATAAAGATGTCGATGCGTAAAAACAGATTTAGGAAATATAAATACAAAACATCCGCGGTGAAATTAGTATCTTTATGAAGACAGCCCGAGAGCAATGCGGCAGAATTATCAAGACGCTACTATGGCAATTGTAAGAAATTTTAGAAAGCCGGATCTATTTATTACGTTCGCTCGTAAGTCGTAATCCAAGATGGACTGAAATCGCTAAAAGCATTGAAGCTTATAAACACCAGAACATAGGACAAATATTATTGCGAAAGTTTTTCACATGAAACTAAAAGAATTGCTTCAAGAGTTAACAATAAACTTAGATTAGGTTAGGTTAGTAATTTTCTTGTTCTTGTACAAAAATGCATTTGGCTTTCCGAGTTAATATTGGTATTTTTATTGTTTTATTTATTATTACCCAAATATTTTTTCTTCTATGAACTTTTTCTCTATCTGGCTTCGTTTAAAAATTGCGTATGCGTATGCGCATGCGCGTGTGAGAACAAAAAAAAAATAAATATCCTTGGGATTCTCCAGAATGAGCGCCGTACGTTGAACCGTTTTCGAGAAAAACGCAGGACAGACAGAAGCCCAGACAGAAGGACAGAAACTGCGTATTATTATTATAGAATACATATTTTGCAGAACGGAGGAGTAAAGGGCGAATGCCCGCAAAAACGACCCCCCCCCCCCCCACCCCCCCAACCCCCCACCCCCACCCCCATAAACTATACCATTTTTTTTTTAAATTTGAAAAGAATTTGTAGTGTGTAAGATGGATGCACGTGTCGTGAGGAATAGAGGAGAGAAACGTGTGTTTGGGAGCATGCTGGACTAGGGTGTGTCAATTTTAGTAAAGTCAACAATTCAAAAACTACTAATGTTCAAATGATGTCATATTATCTAGCAAACTTAGAAATATCTTTAGTGTTGTTTAAAAAAGCCATTTACCTACTTATATTTGACCATAAAGGTTTAAAATATAACCTAAATATGACTGTAGCATCGTATATCAATGTGCCATTGATATGTGTGGTCAACTTTGGTTATTTTTGGTGTGCAGTATGGTTTCTAAGTTTCACATAGTCACAAATGCTGGAGTTTTGATTGTGAATGCATGTGTTTTCCCTCCTTTTTGACAGCTTTGATTACTTCGTAATGTAAATATTGTGTAATTCAAGTTATTCGAAATGTTATGTGTGACCCTCCACAGGATGAATCAGAAAGAAATCAGAATCCGAAGCAAATCAAGTTGTCACCTAAGTTATTTGGTGGGGACTGGGAGGGAACGTCCCCCTGCTGAGCTGCCCACAGCCAGGGATCTGCTGAGGTATGGTTTGTTGAGGAGAGAGATGAGTGAGGAAGCCAGGAGGAATTACCCAGTTAATGACCTGATTAACAACGGCATTGTTCCAGGGCTACTGGCTCAGTGGAGAAAGGCCAACGCTCTATTCACAGGACCTGTAATCAACACTGAGGTCAGGATCAGGGCTAAAGTGAAGGTACTGTAAGATGAGGCAGTGAAGGTGTCCATTGGCAATGTGAAGCTAGAGGTCAAAGATAGGTTCATGATGAAACTGGACAAATTGGTGGACATCCTGACCTGTCACTGTGTGATCAGGAGCTGCAGTGAGCTTGGGTGCAACCCTGTCTGCAGCAGTGAGGTTCACATTGACTGTAGCTGCAGGAGCGAGCAGTAGATACCAGTGCAGGAGCTTGCCTTCATTAAAGGTCAGAGAGAAAAGGTGGGCAGTGTGGGGGCACACCAGATGGGTCTAGCTGATCACCCTGAGACCAGGAGCCAGGAAGCAGTGCTGCAGAGACAGGAGCAGAGAAGGAAGGCCGAGGAGAAGAGGAGGAAGAAGGCAGAGGAGTCAGCCAAGAAAGAAGAGGAGTTGAAGGAGGAGTCACTGCTGGAGATGGAGTTGGAGGAGACTGGAGATATATTGGAGGAGGCAGTGGCTAAGAAGAAGAAATACAACACTGAAGATATCACCAACATAGCTCTGGATAGCTTGAGACATCACACTGGGCTGAGAGAGACTGCAGAGATTGCCACTGATGCCTGGATTGATGCTGGTCTTATCACAGAGTTTGACACAGCACTGGTGATTGACCACAACAAGGTGAGGAGGGCTCAGGAGAGACTGACTAAGGAGCTGGTCAAGAAGTTTGATGAAGCGATTAGGGAAAATGGCATCACCTGTATCTTCTTTGATGGGAAAAGAGATGACACCAAAGTGATGATGGAAGCTGAGGGCAGTGACAGGCAGTTTCCTGGCCTCATTAAGGAAGAACACTACACAGTGTGCAATGAGCCAGGTGGGAAATATTTGTGGCATTTTGTACCAGAAGAAGCTGCAGAGGAGAGAAGTCATGCTGAGGTCATTGCTGATCATCTGGTGAACTGGCTAAGAGAGAGAGGAGCAGACCAGACCCTTTTGGCCATAGGGAGTGACAGTACTAATGTGAATACTGGCTGGGAGGGAGGAGTAATGCATTATGTGGAGGCCAAGGTTAGCAGGAAGTTGGTGTGGATTGTCTGTGACTTGCACACTGGGGAGCTGAGTCTCAGACACCTGGTGACTGCACTGGATGGCAAGACATTGAACAACAACAAGTGGTCTGAGCCCCTAGGGAAGATGTTAGACACTGCCACTGAGCTGGAGATCAACCCAAACTTCACGAGGATCACTGTTGGTCCTCCTCTACCCCATCTCAGTCAGGAGGTAGTCAAGGACCTCAGCACAGACCAATCATATGGCTACAGAATCATCACTGCCATCAGATCGAGAGAGGTACCTCAGAGTCTAGCTCTCCTGGAGATTGGGCCAGTCTGTCACAGTAGGTGGCTCACCACGGTTCTGCAGATTGTGGATTTCCAAACATAGGCTAAAGGGTAGGAACCTGAAGAATCTGAGGATAATTGTAGAATTCATAGTGGGAGTCTACATGCCAAACTGGTTCAACATCAAGTTAAATCACAGCTGGGTGGAGGGTCCCAGGCATGTACTGTACCAGCTGGAGCTGCTCAGAAGTCAGAAGAAGGAGGTGATAGGAATAGTGATGCCTACAGTGAAGAGATCAGCCTGGTATGCACACTCTGAGGCTGTGTTGCAGTGAGGTGGAGGAGGAGAGGAGGGAGGCAGTGAAGAGGATACTGAAAATCAGAGGTGAAGGAGATGAGGACACACAGGTAGGAGACTGCAGTGTTAGACCCAGGAAGACTCCTGACATCAACCCAGATGCCACCAAACTCTCGAAGCTTATTGTTTGGAACTCTGGCGTGACTGAGCCTCCTCTGACCTGCTCCCTCACCACTGCTGCAATCAAGGAGTTTCTGGATAGACCAATGGAAGTTCCTGCATGGCCCTTACACACACACAGTTAGTAGAGAGGTGTGTAAGGATGACAACTGAAGCAGCACAACATGTTTACTCACAAGAGAGGAGGGAGGCGTACATCAGTGGCCAGGTGGCCAGTAGCGAGCTCATGTCCAAGAACAAGAGCAAGGCAGACATGGCATCCTTGGCAAAGTTCAAGAAACCTATCTATATTTCTAAGTTTTAATATTGAAATAAAGGGTGATCCAGAGAAATGGGACCCAAAAGAAACCCCTGTAACTCTTAAAGTATAAGTCCTTTTATAAAATCATACGCATCATTCGAAAGAGGATAGTTACAAGTTTGTACAGGATTGTATAGGTTTTGACAATACAAGACAAGATAAGATACAAAACAAAATAAAAGTGTTAGTTAAAACTAACCCTTCAAGATGACTGCATGGACTGTGGAACAGCTGCGTTTTCATAACTGAGCAATATTATGAGCATGGAAGAAGTGTAGTTTCAGCTCAAAGATCTTTCAAGACAAATTTTCAGATGTCAAAATCACCTTCTAAGAGCTGAAACTACACTTCTTCCATGCTCATAATATTGCTCAGTTATGAAACGCAGCTGTTCCACAGTCCATGCAGTCATCTTGAAGGGTTAGTTTTAACTAACACTTTTTTTTGTTTTGTATCTTATCTTGTCTTGTATTGTCAAAACCTATACAATCCTGTACAAACTTGTAACTATCCTCTTTCGAATGATGCGTATGACTTTATAAAAGGACTTATACTTTAAGAGTTACAGGGGTTTCTTTTGGGTCCCATTTCTCTGGATCACCCTACAATCAAAAGGTTTTTAATTGTATGTAATGTATGTAAAATGTAGTTATATACAATAAAAAAATATACTTGCAAAAACTGCTGATTTTTCGTAAACTTCAACTTCAAATATAAGTAGCTAGGAGTGGTCAAATCTGGATTTTAAAGCCATATTTCGATTTAGCACATAAAAATGCATCATTTGGTCACTAGTAGTCTTTGAAAATCTAAAGATTTCACTTTGCTCCCTAAAATTGACACACCCTAATGCTGGACTGCTCACACGGTAGATGAGACACGGAAAATGATTAGCTAAGGAGGACAGTGACAGGAGAAACGGGAGTTCCAGCACTCCCTGTCTCCTGCTTAACGTCTTCCCCCGGAGTACTTCCCAGGTCGATTGGTGTCTACAGTCTCCTCCTCATACATATATTCCGTTTCGGTTTCAGTTAGGCATATGACATCCTTGTTGATTTCCATGGCTATATTTTGCAAGTATTGTAATATGCGGTCTGCATAGTGAGTGTAGAGGCCTTGTACATTTGTGTATAATAATTTTAAAGGTTTAATAAAAGTTGGGTGCGAGGTTGTCTTGGATAATGGTCGTTTTGCGGTCGACTTTGATGGTTCCTGTTCGGTGTTATTGGGTTGGTCGTTGCATTTGATGGGGATGCGGCTCTTGCCACCATTGTCTTGTTGAATTGACTGTGGGTGGTGTTGGACAGGAGGAGAGTGGTGTATGTACTGTTAAGGTACATATACCCGCGAGGTTCGATCCTCTTTCAATTAAAAGGGATATATGTTCTTTTCTTCCAAAAAATGTACTTCATTGGCACTGTTGTTACTTCTTTTATTGACGGTGTATGGGTGTGTATGCAAGGCCGGTTCAAGTCCCGGCTAACCGGGCGGTTGCCGGGGCGCAATGTGCTGAGGGGCACCAAAACACGGAGAGAAAAAACTTAATAAATGAATAAAGAGAAAATCAAAATATAAAAATCGTCTGACATGTCGTAAATTTCTTACGACAAATTCTTAACAATTATAATAGTATATGTGTTTATGCGCATATACAAACAATGTCAATCATCAGGTTTTTCCAAGGGCGAGCTGACGTCATCACAATGAGCTGTTCTCCAAGTACTCTAATTTTATGAAAAACAAGCCCTTATTCGGAGGAAATACTGTATTACTAAGCTAAAACTCATAAAGACGTACTTAAGGTGTAACATGACGCGAGAAAGATTAAATTCTTTAGCAATTTTGTCAATAGAAAATAATCTTGTCAGAAATATAAATATGAAAATATAAATATGAAAAAATTTGCAGCTGCTAAAGTCGAGGAAAAAATATTGTAGTTAAGGATAATGTTCAGATTTGATGTTTGTTGTTACGTTTAATTGTTGTTCATTTATTTATAATAAATTCTGTATTCTTAAATTTGTAGTTTTTTCATTATTATAAAAAAAATTATTAAAATGGAAAGTCTCAAGGGCGCTGAAATTCAATTTGCCCGGGACGCTGACAAACCTCGAGCCGATCCTGTTAGTGTATGTGTATGTATATGTAGGAGATAATGATGATGATGATGTCTGCTCGTTTATACCCATCTAAACGGCTATGGTAATCTCCACCAAGTTTAGTATACACATTAAGGGAGAACCAGAGAAGGCTTTAGTAACACACTCGCACCCCTTAGTCCTCCCCCACCCCTAGGTTATGTTTCGAAGCGCAGCGGTCATTCTAGTATATATAAAGAAAATATAGAAAATCATAGAAACTTCCCTTGTTACGTCATGATAGCTATGAAAAACTTTCAGAAGGAAATGGTTGCATGACGAGACTACAGTATATATATAAACTAAAGAAAAAACTTTTCCTCATGTATATATAATATATCTTATATATATGTTAGTAAGATTGTGAATCTAGTGATTTCATGAAATCCCTGAAATTTTCAGTAATTTCGCGTAATTACTGCTTAACTCAGGGACTTCAGGAAGTTACATTAAGTTAGGTATTTTTGCTGAATAATATATTAATGCCGGTCATAAAATTACCAGTTTCACAATTTTACTAGAAATGTACGAGATGATAATGATAATGATGACGTTTGTCTGTTTGTTTATAACCACCTAAACGGTTTGGGTAATCTCTACCAAATTTGGTATACGCATTAAGGGAGAACCACGGAAGGTTTTAGTAATATACCCGCCCCTCCCAGTGCTTCTCCCCCCTTCTGAGTGGGGACTGGAAGTGGGCTCCATAAACGGCTAGGGCAATCTGCACCAAATTTAGAATCCACATTAAGGGAAAACCAGAGAAGATTTTAGTAATAAAATTGCACCTCACAGTCCCTCCATTGGTTGCGTTTCGGGGCTTTTTGCTGCCAAGGCGCAGCGGGCATTCTAGTTCTAGTCCCTCCTTCACCAAATCCCGCAAATGAGGCGAGATGTTGGAGAGGGGTCGACAGCAGGTCGATCCTCAACCGTCGTTCGAACTCACATAAAGTAATATATATATATATATATATATATATATATATATATATATGGGATGAATTTCACAATTAAACACGTGAAATGAATGAATGATGCAAATCCACAAGGAAATACACGAAAGGCCTTGGAATCATTTTTCTTTTTCCTTGTGGGTTTGCATCATATATATATAAATTTGGGAAAGGACATACAAATTATTATTATTATTATTATTATTATTATTACTAGCAAAAGATCGGCGTTACGCGCCGTTTTTGCTAGATCTGCGGTGCTTGGGCTGAATTGTGGGCCTACGGCGTATTTTATTTTGAACATCAGTAGCCCTTTATCTGGATATCATTCCTATTCCTCTCACCTTGGGCCTCAGTAATTGGGGTGCCTGCGGCCTTCCAGTTACTGGCAAACCAATTATTCATTCGATAAAACTACAGAAAAGAACGCAGCCACGAAAATCTAAAGCTTCACAAATCTTAATACAATGAGCTCGGATTTGAAGCTTAAGATTTTCATGACTGCGTTCATTTCTTTAGTTTTATTGACCAAATAACTGAACCGACAGTAAATGGGGGCCCTGCGGTTATCATTTTTTTTCTGAGTTTCCCCATTAACCCCACCCCTCCACCATTACCCCACCCTCTCCCCATTACCCCCACCCTTCCCCCCATTCACCCCCACCCTTCCCCCATTACCCCCAAGGGGGAAAGGGGGCTGGCACCTTGCAAAGGATTTCTAAATTTTTTTTGGTTACATATATACAGTATATCGCAGTTATCATTTTTTTTCTGAGTTTCCCCATTAACCCCACCCCCTCCCCCATTATTAATATGATCGTATACAGCGTTGAACTCCATGTACTTTACTAGTCTTATACAGTAATAAAGTTCCATTATGATTACTGCATGTCTATATGAACAGCTACCACAATACAACTTTTTATATACTAGTGAAATTGAACCAAAAATAGACATTATATAACCAATTCCAATTACATTACAATAGTTTATAATATTTAGAGATTAGCTAGTCGAGAAAATGTAAATTTATGGACAACTTAACTTATTATGCTTTGCCATGTTATAATGTTATAATGTTATAATGTTTCAGACCAACAAAGACCCTAGGATCCACTCATGGCTGGTCTACCTAACTGTGTTCGTAATCGTGTATTGTGTATGTCCTCCGTGGTGGCGGAGGGGACCTACAATTTTACGTGGGTTCCGAACCACAAGAACATAAGAAACTTATTTAAAAACTGCCGGTAAATTGGCAACGACCAATTTTTACGAAACTAAATAATTATCAATTTAAAAATAATTAATTATCGATTTAAAACTAAAGATAGAATCTCTCGATCCAGAGGATCAAGTCATAATAGACTACTATCCACAAATATGTTACACTCTATATCTATTATATAACGGACATGCAAATATATCAGATCCAAAGAATCCAGTCAATTTCATTACGGTATCCATCAAGTCACGGTTCATATCGATTGCGGACCAAGTCAAATTTACAACCATATACATTACAATATATACACATACGAGGAAAAGTGTAGGTGTGGCTGTAAAGACTGTACAGTAATGTAGAAATGTGTGTGCACCCATTATGGGTCTCCCATTTAAAGGTGTTTGTGGGGCAAGTGAAGATCATGAGTTTTTCAATACCTCACAGTACTATGGGGGGCACCGCTCGGCAGAGGAATCTCTTTAAATGGGGTATACTTTGAAATGAGTATAAATTATATCAGTGTTTTTTGGTGTTCAATTTTCTGTAAATTTAGATTTTGTTTTGTAATAAAAATTTTAAAATTTCAAATAATCAGTAAAAAAATCAGCTAAATTTGGTCGATGCCAATGCCCAAAAAACGGCCGATTCTGCCAATGCCGAAGAATCAGTACACCACAAGTATACAGTATATATATATATATATATATATATATATATATATATATATATATATATATATATATAAAAGTGTGTTTCTACTTCGTGGTGTACGGACGTTTTTGTTTCCGCTCTGTGTAATATCGAAATAACTAGTGTTTATAAGTTCAGCGGTAAATTCTATCTTATACCAGTGTGTGTATTTAATACCAGTGAATTCGCGATAATAAATTATTAAGTAAAGCCGGTAGCATATAGCTTGCACAACGAAAAAAACATCAAATTGAAACATAAATTTAAAACACTTCGAACGGAAAAACAGCTCTGAGATTGTACACTAGGCTTAAGAGGGAAAAGGGTCAGTGCCATAAAACGAAGGTCGAGTTATCGAGAGAAATTTGAGAAGCGAGAAGAGGAAAATAAAGGAGAAAATGGCAAAACATACGAAGAAATGTGTAAATTGCGGCAAAGTCAGAAAATTGAATAAAGCCGGATTATGTGTAATGGAATGTGTCGCATATCAACTTTGCGATTGCAAAAATGAAGCAGACCAAACCTCGAACTTAAACTGCAGACCAGACCTCGGGCTTAAACTGCATTCTGTGCAATACCTTTAAGCACTACGAATGCATGAACTTAGAAAAGAGAGGAAAATGGTAAATAACAAAATCATAGGCCTTTGTGGTTTCTTATGCGTCAAGTGCGTGGAAAACAATAGAAAATTAGTACAGAGGGGAACACAAAATGTTGAAATAGACGAATCAAGTACAGCAGTTTTACTGACAGAAAAACATGAAACAGAAAACGCTTGTTTGAGCACACCAACAAATGAACTCTCGCCTCCTTTCTTCAATCCTGTACAAAAAATAAAATTTCTGAAAGAATTATAAAAGTATTGATGAAAGGCATCGTATCCGAAAGGAGCCGTGAAGGAAGAAAAGTCATAAAAAAAAAAGGTAAACCACGGAGTAGTCATAAAAAAAAAAAATCATGGTATAAAGTCACAAAAAAAGGAGTCACGAAAAGAGAGAAAATAGCTTCTGGAAAAAGTCATTAAAATAATGAGTCACGGGGAAAGTACTAATGAAAACTGTCGTGGAAGGAGCCATGAAAGGAATTCATGGGCTGCAGTCACGAAAAATAAAATCCTAGCAACAAAACTTAGTGAGAAAAAATAAATCACGTATTAACTGAAATTATGAAAATTACGCGATAAAATGGAGCTATACAAAAAACCATGAAGAAAAAAGGACAGTCACGAAAATAAGGGTATTGGAAATTTAAATTCTACGTGTTACAGTAACTAAATTAACCCATTAATGCTCAGCGTCACTTTATTGATTTTGTTCTGGTTAACGCCAGACCATTTTATTTAGTCTCGGGGAGAAAGACCTCTGGGCATTAATGGGTTAATTAAGATAAATATCTTTGAGGGATATAAAAGTTGATTGTAAATTTCTTTACGTTTAATAAGATTTTTTTTACAATACATAATTCATTAACTAAAAATTTTAACTTTTTTTTTTTTTTTTACCCATTAGATGCTCATTTCTTAACACATTATATTCTCATTTCTTACGCCTTAAAACAGCTCTCTGGCTCAATTCAAGCCATATTTCAGTGCCATTTTTCATGCAGATAACTTCACGAAGTTGAAATTCATATTTTTCTCGAAAAAGGTGATTGGGGAGTGGGGAGGAGGGGGGGGGCGGTTAACTTAATTGAAGTTCAGAGCAGAAGACATTTTGGGGAAAGTTTGTAATAATTTTATGAACTGAATATAAAAGCGTTTAATGAAAAGAGAGACCAGAAAAAAGAGGTACAAAGATGGTTAAAGATAAATTAACGGATAGGAAAAGGGCTAATGAAGAAATGATTATGGTCGCTGAAGTTTCAATAATCTCGCGGAGAGAGACAAAAAGAGATAGAAGAGATGAGAACAGAGATTCAATTCAGTTTCTTTGAAAAGGTATAAAAAGTACTCGAGGGGATTGGAATTTATTTATGGAGGGTCTATAGCTACGAGGGTTGAATTATGAAGTACTTATTTGGGAGGAAAGATTAGTTTAGTTGAAAGGATCTTTGGAAAGACTCGCTAGATTCATACTTTGATTAATTATTATATTAAAAAACAAAAAAATTTCAAATGTATAGTTTCCAAAATGGCCATTATATTTTGTTTAATTCATATATTACAAACTAGTTGATATTTAAATTCCTTCTAGAACCCACCATTACATATTTTCATAGAACTTTCGAAATCTTGCTTTAGGTATTTTAGGCTAAACTAATTAGGATAGACTAATTAGGCTAAGCTAGCAATTTACAGTAGAAGATGGCATATTCTATACAGCTCGGCGTCTGTTTATTGTGAAGCGGTATTTCTTTATAATAAATGTTGTGGGACCGGAACGTGATTTTAAAGCGCAATTAAAGCGCAATTTGAATACAGTACGCCATTTTGTACTGCAAATTCAATGATAAGCAAACGTAAACTACATGAAAAGGAACTCCAACGTGAAGTGAAAATAAAATGATGTATCGTATAATTATATATATATATATATATATATATATATATATATATATATTATATATATATATAATATATATATTAATATATATTGACGGATTAATTGCTTCACTTAATGAGGCAACAGTAGGATGTTGTATAGATAACACAAGGATAAATAACTTAGTTTATGTCGATGATATGGTGTTAATAAGTCCCTCTGTTAAAGGTCTGGATCGGCTACTAAATGTCTGCAAAGTGTATTCGCAGAAACATGATATTCTTTTTAATGTTACAAAAACTAAGGTTATGCAATTTCATCCTAAAAGCTGTAATCAGCCAGCTGATATAAGGTTTAAAATGAATGATGAAGTAATTGAGGAAGTACAAGAGTTTAAGTATTTGGGTCAAACTATTACCAGCTCCTTGAGTGATGACTCGGATATAAGAAAACAATCTCGAAGCCTGTGTGCTAAAGCGAATATGACCATAAGGAACTTTTGTTTCTGTACAAGTGAAGCTAAAGACACACTCTTTCGTACTTTCTGCAGTAATATATACGCTCAGCAACTCTGGGTGAACTATAAAAAAGGTTCTGGCAGAACCCTAAATTTGCTGTACAACGGGTCTTTTAGACTCTTACATAAATTACCCCCAAGATGCTCAGCTTCGCAAATGTTTGCTACCCGCAATGTCCCGAGCTTCCCGGAGGTAACAAGACGTGCTCAACACAGTCTAATGCAAAGAATTAAAAAAATCAACCAACCCGATCATCCAAGCTATCCATGAGTCCTGCCATTTATCTTCTAAAGACTAAGCTACGGACTTCTTGGTACGAAAACGTCTGTCTGTAGCTCCACTTAACTTCGACAGTGCAGTATTATTTCTAATCAATTGTATATATTTCTATCCTTAGTATATGAACTGTCATTGTATTAATAATATTTGTCATATGGACTATAGTCTGCCAATAAACCTTTTCATTTTCATTTTCATTTTCATATATATATATATATATATACACACGACACATGTGTTTATGACACATGTCAATAGATGAATTTATTAAAGCATAACCAGTGAACAAAGTTATCAGTGTTATTTTACAAACACCGCTCCGTCCTCAGTGGTGTAGTGGTTAGCGTCCCTGATTACGAATCCATCAGCCCCAGGATCGAGACCCGCTGACGGCAGCCGGCGCGCAGCAAAACCCAGCTGTTCATCCTTCCACACAATAAAGAAAGTGGTTGGTAGATAAATGGGTACCCTGGGTGGCCGAGTGGTTAAGACGCTGGGCTGCTGCTGGTTTGACGTGGTTCCGATTCCACGTTAAACTGTAGGTCTAAGGTGGAGTGAAAAGCTAAGCTTGACCTTCTTCAGAATGAACAATTCGGGCGGAAGCTAACCAAAGGTTATATATATATATAAACGGTTAACCCAAGGTTATATGGAAATAAACTGTTAAATACTTAATGAATTGTTTATTTTCTTTTTTTTTATAATTTTGTTCAATTATAAAATAATTTTGTTCATTTGCAAAGTCATTATTGAAAATTGATTAAAATTTACAATACTGAATAAATTTTAATTTCAAATTGTTAAGTAATTAATTTTTAGTTTTTAATTTAAAGTTTCAAAACGCTACCCGCAAAATACAGGGTGTACATAAAGTCAGGATCTATTTTTGTGAAGCACTTGGAAATTATATGGAATTCAATCATAAAATGATAAAGTGGTAACATTTATTAAATAATTAAGAGTAGGATTCGACGTGACGCCCATCAGTATTCCTGCACAGCTCAAATCGTTCCGCAGCATTTCTAAACACGTGATCTCGCTGGCCAAGGTCTGTTGCTTCCGCGTCCGATCCAGCGATTTGGAAAACGTCCATTTAGATAATCCTGAACAATTTTGGCATAGTGACAAGGAGCACCATCATGTTGATAGACGACGGTACTAACAATCCTATCCCCGTCGTCTATCAACATGATGGTGCTCCTTGTCACTATGCCAAAATTGTTCAGGATTATCTAAATGGACGTTTTCCAAATCGCTGGATCGGACGCGGAAGCAACAAAAGACCTTGGCCAGCGAGATCACCAGATTTAACCCCTTTAGATTTCTTTGCATGGGGCTTTATCAAATCGCACGTCTATCAGACGAAGATTACGAGTCTTGAAAACTTACGTACACGTATACGAACTGCTGCAGATAACATAACCCCGCAAATGCTCCAGAATGTGTTTAGAAATGCTGCGGAACGATTTGAGCTGTGCAGGGATACTGATGGGCGTCACGTCGAATCCTACTCTTAATTATTTAATAAATGTTACCACTTTATCATTTTATGATTGAATTCCATATAATTTCCAAGTGCTTCACAAAAATAGATCCTGACTTTATGTACACCCTGTATATAGGCCCTTTGGGCATCCGTGATCCGTTCTTGCGATTTTGTGCCCCTTCGAACAAAGCCACCGCTGTCATAGATGGCCCTTGTTCTTGCTAATCCGTCGGCCGTCTGCTAAGGCCACCCCTTGAGCAACCGCCCATGAAACTCTATGAAACTCGAGTGACACTCCTTCGCCGGCAAAGATATCGTGCTCCTACAGTAACTTCCTGTGAAATTTACCGAGTAATGATTGTTTATTGAAGGTGTTTATTGAAGGTGTTTCTTCCTCCGCATTCCCCGTATTTTTATAAAGAATATTCTCTAAAAACTTTTCGTCTACCAAAAGAAAAGAATAAAAAAAATAGTTCGCTTCATTTCACCAAATTGTTCCATTTTATGTCATTTTAACTGCAAAAATTATTCCATTTGATTGCAATTAATTTGTTGTTTTATATTCATCGCTTCACTGGACTTAATTAATTTGAGTAAATATTAAGAAAATTGTTATAATGTTTCAGACCAACAAAGACCCTAGGATCCACTCATGGCTGGTTTACCTAACTGTGTTCGTAATTGTGTATTATGCATGTCCTCCGTGGTGGCGAAGAGGACCTACAATTTTACGTGGGTTCCGAACCACAAAGTCTTAATTTTACTACCTTAAACTATACCCAATTTATCAACATATGCGTCTAATCGATTTTTAAACATGTTTATAGACGTGCTACGAATTACTTCTACCAGCAAACTATTCCACCTATTTACTATTCTATGCATAAAACAGTTTTTGGCAACTGCTGTCTCGAACCTTCTACTTGTCAACTTACACCCGTTATTTCTAGTCCTATTATATTGAGATATTACGAAAAAGCTATCTCTATCTACGTTATCGAACCCATTCATAATTTTAAAAACCTGGATTAGATCACCCTTTAGCCTCCTAGTCTCGAGTGTAGTCAATTTTAACTCTAAGCGTATCCTCGTACGACTTCGACCTAAGCGACGGAATCATCTTAGTTGCTCGTCTTTGAACTCTTTCGATTTTGTCTATATCTTTTCGCATATGCGGATTCTAAAACTGGATCGCGTACTCCAAATGGGGTCTAACTAATGGTTTATAAGGAGGAACAATAATATCGCGCGATTTGTACAAAAAATTCCTAGCTATAAAACCTAGAACTTTGTTCGCTTTATTAACCACTGCTGTACACTGCTGTACTTTGTTTCGCCACTTTTAAATCAAGTGACTATAACTCCTAAATTTTTTTCCTGCTCTACGTTTGCTAACTCCTTCCCTGACATACTATACGCAAAATTACCGTTAGGCGAACCTATACGTAAAATTTTGCACTTATCGATGTTAAATCTCATTTGCCATATGACTGACCAATCAACGATTTTATTCAGATCTTCCTGGATTTTACCTCTATCTTCGTCATTAATCGCCCTACCACCCAACTTCGTGTCATCCGCAAACTTTGAAACTGTACTGACTAGGCCGACATCTAAATCGTTAATATACCATATGTCCCACAAAAAAGTACACCCAACTTTAGATTGTACTAACTCCTCCAAAAATTGAGATATTTTGGATCTGTTTGTTTGATTTAATATAGCAAATTATTCTTTGTTAACGTTCAAATTTATTCATGTTTAAACGATTTAGTGTTTAAGCATCTGCTTTTAACTGAAGGGTACAACAAAATGGATTGCGCAAAATTGGTCAATGAAAAAATAATGTGTGCTATCGATGTAATGAAACGACAAATACATAATAATAGATACAGTACTTTAACATAATTTTAATAAGATACAAAGCAGATTTTTCTTTATTCCTTATTGCAAAAGTTATGCTTAGTTTCGTTTTCTTTCAACATGACCGCCATTCCTATCGATACAAATCTGGAGTCGAGCTCTCATCTTCCCCATCACTCTTTTGATAAGATCTGGATTGTCTTTTAACAAGTTGATTTCAGCTGTGATGCGAGTCCTCAAATCATCTAAATTGATAGGTTGTGATGCAAATACTCTAATTTTCAAATGACCCCATAAAAAGTAATCACACAGGGTCAAGTCAGGGCTTCTGGGAGGCCATTCAATGTCATGGCCTGTAGCAATTACTCTTTGGTGGAAGACTTCCTGCAAGCGTTCCTTCACAATAACTCTCCTGTGAGCAGGAGCTCCGTATTGCACCACCAAATACGATTAAATCGGTTTCCATAAGTAATACGTATTTGTGGAAGGATTTCTCGGTCTATCATTTCTAGGTAAGCTTCACCATTTAGATTACCATCGTAAAAGACCGGGCCAATTAACGCTCCATTACCGCACAGTCCTACCCAGAGAGACAGTTTTTGTCTAGAGTTATTCTTTTCGTAGATATGATTGTCAGGTGGATGATTTTTTGGTGCATACTGACGGCAGATTTGTCTGTTCACTAGACCATTCATAAAAAAAGGCCGCCTCATCTCCAACCACTAATTGTTCCGTGAATCTTTCTGGTTTTTCAAGAAACCACTGGGCAAATCTTAGGCGGCGAGGTAGATCTCCTTCAATGAGTTGATGTCGAATTTCCATTCTGTATGGGTACAAATTCAAATCCTCACGAACTATTCGATGAAATGACATGCGTGAGAGTTCTGTACCATTTCGCCTGGTGGACACTTTTGGATGTCTCTCTAATAAATGCCGAACATGCTGAATGTTCTCGTCTGTTCTTGCCGTCTTCGGATGGCCTGAACGTCCTTTGTTCAAATGAGGACCGTTCCTTCTTCTTTGTATTTCCGAACATTCTTCAAAATTGTATGTTTAGTTGGAGAAGCTCTATCGGGAAATTGCAGTTCGAAGGTATTCTGAACTTGTTTTAAGCTTTTAGTTTGCAGATAAGTTGTGACCATGAGAACGCGCTGCCTTCGAGTAAACTGCATGATAAGGGTTTCAAAGTTATTTATAAATTTGATAATTTAGATTCTTCATTTATATGTATGACTCGTATCTTAGATACAAAAGTTCGAATTATTGAAAAAAAATATTTGCAATATCCTTCGAC
>JAJOZX010003734.1:362500-395000 GCA_023014485.1 Bathynomus jamesi | reverse complement strand
CATTAACAAACTATGAATTCTGTTGGTAACATTAAACAAATTGCATAATGAAATACACACCGAATTGAAATTATGGCGAAATTCGGCAACTATTTATGCATTGCAACACAGCGAGATGCAACTATTTAAGGCCATGCTCTACTCGAAATCATCACTCTTCATGCGATTTTCACAGCGGAAAGTTTGTTAAAACTTCACCTTCTTTACCAGTTTGTAAGTATTTTAAACTTTTTAGCATGTTAAATGTTAAGCATTATTTTTTAAGGATAAGCTTTGAGTGAAATTCATTCTAGATGTTGAACTCCTTTCTGGTTCACGAATAAAAAAAAAAAAAAAAAATATATATATAATATATATATATATATATATATATTATGTTGCAGTTAGCAGTTATCTACAAAATATCGGACTACATTTAGACTAATAATTTGGCTATTACGTAATACTGTAGTGTCATACTACATAAAAATTTTTAGTCTCTCTTCAACGAAGAGTCGCTCGGAGTTTAGAAACGGTTTCATTTTTAGAGAAATTAAAGACTTTTAATGTTCTAACTCACACCACTTTCAATGATAATTTGCAAACATTTACAATAAACCGATTTAATTTCGTGTCTAACGTTTTAAATAAGCTGCAGATATTTTCTACAGTTAAATTATTACACTGTCAACCACCATTTGCCTTTGGTGGGTTTGCAAAAATAAAAGCCTGTGTTCGTGACAGTGTAATTTGAAGAATATTAGCTAAAAAGGTGCAAATTAACTGTATAACGCAACAAAATAATTTTATATCTTGAAATTACATAGGAACAATCCTGAGCTATATATATATATATATATATATATATATATATATATATATATATATAGCTCAGGATTGTTCCTATGTAATTTCAAGATATAAAATTATTTTGTTGCGTTATACAGTTAATTTGCACCTTTTTAGCTAATATTCTTCAAATTACACTGTCACGAACACAGGCTTTTATTTTTGCAAACCCACCAAAGGCAAATGGTGGTTGACAGTGTAATAATTTAACTGTAGAAAATATCTGCAGCTTATTTAAAACGTTAGACACGAAATTAAATCGGTTTATTGTAAATGTTTGCAAATTATCATTGAAAGTGGTGTGAGTTAGAACATTAAAAGTCTTTA
Source organism: Bathynomus jamesi (assembly GCA_023014485.1). Classification (NCBI taxonomy): domain Eukaryota; kingdom Metazoa; phylum Arthropoda; class Malacostraca; order Isopoda; family Cirolanidae; genus Bathynomus; species Bathynomus jamesi. The sequence goes on along the minus strand of JAJOZX010003734.1, from coordinate 393,845 downwards.
ATTTCTCTATTATTATTTTTTTTTTATTATTTTTTATTATGATTTTTATTTGTGGGGCCACTTGAAAGCCAAAGTGTACGAGGTCAAACTTCAGAACATTTTCCACCTTAAAGCACGCATTGTGGAGGCGTGTCAAGAAATTTCTGCGACTGTAATTCAGAAAGTGCTGTCGCAGTGGAGATTGCGTCTTCAACTATGTGTGCGACACAACGGCGGACACTTTGAACAGATTATGTAATAAATTTTTGGACTATTTTGTAATTTTATTATTTTTCCCTATGGGTCCAGACTTACGGGACACCCTGTATATATATGATACACACAGGCCGTGCATGGAACAAGGAACTCTTCTAGGATAATTAAATCCACTATAGTCCGAATAAGTAATATATATACTGTATATATATATATATATATATATATATATATATATATATATATATGCACTAAAATCACAGAATAAGACGCAATCTTATTAACAAGCAAACAACCACAGGGAAAAGGAAAAGGAAACACGAAGTCCGAGCGCTTTCGTGATATATTCACATCTTCAGGGAGAGACAGAAACTAGGTTGTTTGGTTGTTTTACTTATATATATATATATATATATATATATATATATATATATATATATATATATATATATATATATATATGGGAATTTCACAATAAAACAGGTGAAATGAATGAATGCTGCAAACCCACAAGAAAAAGAAAAACGATTCCAAGGCCTTTCGTGTATTCAAAGCTACACCTCGTCAGGGAGGTGTAGCTTTGAATACACGAAAGGCCTTGGAATCGTTTTTCTTTTTCATTGAGGGTTTGCAGCATATATATATATATATATATATATATATATATATATATATGGGAAATAAGAGAACGAGACAGGCTGAACAAATGTGGGCGTACGATTAGATTAGTTTTGATTTTCGTCACTAGTGCTGAAAAGGTAAAAATAAGAATTGCAAATGAAAATGAAAAGGTTTATTGGTAGTCTATAGACCATATGACAAATATTATTAATACAATGACAGTTCATATACTAAGGATAGAAATATATACATTTGATTAGAAATAATACTGTAATGTCGAAGTTAAATGGAGCTGCAGACATACGTTTTCGTACCAAGAAGTACATAGCTTAGAGGGTAAATGGCAGGACTCGTGGATAGCTTGGATGAGCGGGTTGGTTGATTTTTTAATTCTTTGCATTAGACTGTAGTCTTGTTATCTCCGGGAAGCTCGGGGCATTGCGGGTAGCAAGCATTTGCGAAGCTGTGCATCTCGGGGCTAATTATGTAAGAGTCTAAAAGACCTGCTGTACAGCAAATTTAGGATTCTGCCAGATCCTTTTTTATAATTTACCAACAGTTGCTGTCCGTATATATTACAGCAGAAAGTACGAAAGAGAGTGTCTTTAGCTTCACTTGTACAGTAGGGTGTGTCAATTTGGGAGGTGAAAATTAATTTTTGCCAATTCCTTCACTGAGGGGTTTTAAAAATATGTTTTTGGATGTGAAGAATTCAAATCTGCTATTATTTTCGTGATTGCTCAACACTTAGCTTGGTAAATCTACGTTTGATTAAAAAACACATAAATTGCTCTCGAAAAAAACATTTATTAATTTTAGCTTCTCAAAATGTCAGGTAATTCTATAAAAATTTTAGTTTCTCTGCATAAAACATATCCTAGTAATCATAAAATATATCCTTGTAATCATAAAACAACATTAAAAAGTAATGACATCAGTAAAAAAAAATATTTAAACAACAAGTTTCATCAAGTCTTGCTTTGATTCGTTCTTGGACATCAGCCGCCGACTTGCTTCTTGGCCTCTGATATAGCCCTCACGTTTCTCATGTGTATACACCCTGCCTGCTGCCTCTGTGACTTGTTTCACACACCTCTCTATTGACTGAGCATGACAGGACCACTGTGAAACTTGTATAGGCTTGTCAAAGAACTTCTTTACTTCCGCTGTAGTCAGTTTACATGTCAAAGGAGGTTCAAATACCCCGTCAGACCAGTCTGTCAGCTCCAACACGGAAGAAGCACTGGGGTTGATGGAAAGTGTCTTCCTGGGACGTACAGAAAGATCTCCAAGTGTGTCATCATCTCCACCCCTCATGTCAACAATCTTTTGGACGCCAGCTCTCCTCTCCTCACTGTCATCTGAGCACAAGAGTGTCTGGATTATCATTTCGCTGAATGCATACCATGCTGAGCGCTTGATGGTTAGCAAAACAGCATCCACTACAGCCTTCTTTTGCAGCCTAACTAGCCGCAGCTGAAACAAGATGTGGCGTGGGCCTTCCACCCAAGAGTGTTTTACTTTGATGTTGAACCAACAGGGGGTACACACCAACAATGTATTCCACTATCAGTCTTAAGTTGTTGAGGGTTTTGCCTTTAAGGCCATGTTTTGAAACCCATATGCGACAAAGCCTGTTTGCTGTTGTCAACCACCTTGAATGGCTCACTGGACCAATTTCAAGAAGGGCCAGATCTGTGGGAAGTTCTCCTGTCCTTATGGCCTGTGTGATCCTATACCCGTACGCTTGATCAGTAGAGAGAGCCTTTACGACATTGTCACTCAGTGAAGTAAGAGGCTCTCCAATTGAGAGTTTGGTGAATGAAGGATCAATTTCAAGTTCGGTTGCAGTGTCTAGCATCTTGCCAATGTTACCTGTCCACTTGTTGTTAGACAAGGTCTTCTCATCCAGTGCTGTGATCAAGTGTCGCAGGGGTAACTCGTTAGTGTGGAGGGCACAAACCAACCAGATCAGCTTACGGCAAAGCTTGACCTCTACCCAATGCATGGAACCATCCTCCCAGCCAGTGTTAACATTTGTAGAATCACCTCCAATGGCCTGCAGGCTTTTATCAATGCCCTTATTCTTCATGAAATCTACAAGATTATCAGCAATAACTTCAGCAGGTTTTTTCTCGTTGAGCCTTTCTCAGGAGTGAAGTGGTAGAGATATCTTCCACCTGGCTCACTGCACACAGAATAATGCTCTTCTTTGATGATGCTGGGGAACTGACGATCTGAATTGTCTGCTTTCAGCATAACTTTAGTTGTATCTTGACGGCCGTCAAAGAAGATGCAGTCAATTTCACCCTTCTTACAAAGATCATCAAATTCCTGATCCAGGGATCTCATAACTTTTTTCTTGGGCCCTCTTGACTTTATTGTGATCAACTACAAGTCTCTTGTTTTCTTCAGTGATCAAGCCAGCATCCATAAAGGCAGCAGTGGTGATGGCAGCTGTGGCACGCAGGCCAACACCATATCTGATGCTATGCATAGCAACATTAGGTATTTCTAATGTGTTGTACTTTGGCTTTTTATTGGAAGTTGAAGACGTGCTTGGTATTTCTAATGTCACTTCATAACTTCCATCCTTTCCATCTTGAGCATCAGCTATTTGTTCTTCATTTTCATCATCAGAGAAAATTATTTCATTTGATGGCATTGAAACATCCTGCTTACTTGTCTGCTTATATTCAGCAAGCCTTCTTCTTTCGTCTTCTTGCCGCTTCTGCTTTTTGACTTGTCTGTTGTGCTCAGGTTGATCTGGCAAGCCAATCTGATGTGGTCCAATAGAACCAGACTTGTCTCTCTGACCTTTAATGAAAGCAAGTTCCTTCACAGGGATCTTCATCTCCCTAGGGCATGTACAGTTAATGTGAGTTTCGTTTTTGCAACCAGCATCTACAAGGCAGCCAAATTCAGAGCAGAGAACAATTTTACACTTGCAACTGAGGATGTCAAAAGCTTGTCAAGTTTTGCAATGAAAGCCTCTTTGACATGTAGCTTTCCTCTCCCAAGAGATATGTTTTTGGCCTGCTCCCAGCTCTCTTGGATCTTGTTTAAGATTGTGACTCGTGAATTTACAACGGGGGGCTACAAAAGAACTGTTTGCTCGTTCCCACTTTTCAAGCACTTTAGGGTAAATGTCCTTTGCAAGACTGGCTGCTGGGTAGTTTCTCACATCCTCACCACTTTGTTCTCTTAGCAGTAGCCCATATTTCAGAACGTCTCGCAGAGTTGGGAGTTCAGAGGGCAACAACTCTCTACCAGTTCCAATTAGGTTGCTCATATGTGTGAGCACATGTATGTACCCTACTGTACAAGTGAAGCTAAAGACACTCTCTTTCGTACTTTCTGCTGTAATATATACGGACAGCAACTGTTGGTAAATTATAAAAAAGGATCTGGCAGAATCCTAAATTTGCTGTACAGCAGGTCTTTTAGACTCTTACATAATTAGCCCCGAGATGCACAGCTTCGCAAATGCTTGCTACCCGCAATGCCCCGAGCTTCCCGGAGATAACAAGACTACAGTCTAATGGAACGAATTAAAAAATCAACCAACCCGCTCATCCAAGCTATCCACGAGTCCTGCCATTTACCCTCTAAGCTATGGACTTCTTGGTACGAAAACGTATGTCTGCAGCTCCACTTAACTTCGACATTACAGTATTATTTCTAATCAAATGTATATATTTCTATTCTTAGTATATGAACTGTCATTGTATTAATAATATTTGTCATATGGTCTATAGACTACCAATAAACCTTTTCATTTTCATTTGCAATTCTTATTTTTACCTTTTCAGCACTAGTGACGAAAATCAAAACTAATCTAATCGTACGCCCACATTTGTTCAGCCTGTCTCGTTCTCTTATTTCCCATATATATATATATATATATATATGCTGCAAACCCTCAATGAAAAAGAAAAACGATTCCAAGGCCTTTCGTGTATTCAAAGCTACACCTCCCTGACGAGGTGTAGCTTTGAATACACGAAAGGCCTTGGAATCGTTTTTCTTTTTCCTTGTGGATTTGCAGCACTCATTCATTTCACGTGTTTTATTGTGAAATTCATCCCATATATATATATATATATATATATATATATATATAAGTAAAACAACCAAACAACCTATTTTCTGTCTCTCCCTGAAGATGTGAATATATCACGAAAGCGCTCGGACTTCGTGTTTCCTTTTCCTTTTCCCTGTGGTTGTTTGCTTGTTAATAAGATTGCGTCTTATTCTGTGATTTTAGTGCATATATATATATATATATATATATATATATATATATATTATATATATATATATTACTTATTCGGACTATAGTGGATTTAATTATCCTAGAAGAGTTCCTTGTTCCATGCACGGCCTGTGTGTATCATATATATATATATATATATATATATATATATATTATATATATATATATATATATATATAGTTCAGGATTGTTCCTATGTAATTTCAAGATATAAAATTATTTTGTTACGTTATACAGTTAATTTGCACCTTTTTAGCTAATATTCTTCAAATTACACTGTCACGAACATACAGTTTGGGCAGGCTTTTATTTTTGCAAACCCACCAAAGGCAAATGGTGGTTGACAGTGTAATAATTTAACTGTAGAAAATATCTGCAGCTTATTTAAAACGTTAGACACGAAATTAAATCGGTTTATTGTAAATGTTTGCAAATTATCATTGAAAGTGGTGTGAGTTAGAACATTAAAAGTCTTTAATTTCTCTAAAAATGAAACCGTTTCTAAACTCCGAGCGACTCTTCGTTGAAGAGAGACTAAAAATTTTTATGTAGTATGACACTACAGTATTACGTAATAGCCAAATTATTAGTCTGAATGTAGTCCGATATTTTGTAGATAACTGCTAACTGCAACATAATATATATATATATATTTTTTATTCGTGAACCAGAAAGGAGTTCAACATCTAAAATGAATTTCACTCAAAGCTTATCCTTAAAAAATAATGCTTAACATTTAACATGCTAAAAAGTTTAAAATACTTACAAACTGGTAAAGAAGGTGAAGTTTTAACAAACTTTCCGCTGTGAAAATCGCATGAAGAGTGATGATTTCGAGTAGAGCATGGCCTTAAATAGTTGCATCTCGCTGTGTTGCAATGCATAAATAGTTGCCGAATTTCGCCATAATTTCAATTCGGTGTGTGTTTCATTATGCAATTTGTTTAATGTTACCAACAGAATTCATAGTTTGTTAATGAGAAACACGAATGCATTTATATATCCAGTCATGTATCTTTGCAACGATAAATTAAGGGCTCTTCCTTCAATGTACAGATGAGTATTACCGGCAACTTATATTCCAGACGTTTTGAAACGTATTATAACGTATTATAATGTAATATAACGTTATGGGAAATTTCACAATCCCTCTCTGTTTGTATAATTCCGGAAAGTTGTTGAAAATGGGGGTTAGTAAACTAATGAAAAGAAATTAATATTAATCAGTGAAACTAATTGCTTACAAGTAGTGTTTTAAAATTATAGAATGATCCTAAACAAATATGTCTAATGTGCGGCTATCTATCGCATTAGTCAAAACTCCGTTTTCTGTATTGTAATGTTCGTAGAAAACGGCTTTTGCAGCATTTAGTGTAGCACTATTATAAATGAGAATGATGAATTAATCAACTTTCAATCTTGCATATTTCAATTATTTTAAAATAAACGTGTACTTATAGAGATATTATATTTCATGTTTTCGTCTACACATTCTGCGTTATAAATACACTTCTGTTTTAATTTCACGTATAATGAAATTCGTGTTATAAATGAATGAAAAATTAAAATAGGTAATCGTCAAAAATAATGGATTAGCGGCAGTAGGAAAAATATTTTAAAATATATCCTCCAATGTTACATGATAAAACGTTTTGAAATTAAATTTACATTTGAAACATTATAGAGGAGGTTTGTTTGCGGCTATTTCTGAATGTAAATGCATAATGATGACTAGTAGATGTTTTTGTTGCTCGAAATATTGTATTACCTGTATAGTAATTCTGCATGCTGATTCCGGAAATAATATTAGTTTTTCGACATTATGTACAGAATTTCACAAAATGTCATATTTCATATTACACATGTAAGTAGTTTTCATTAAAACTGATTCATTTTAATTTTGATTAAAAACTACTGAGACATCAATGAAGGTGTGACGTCAGCACGACGAATGTTTACTGTTGGATAGGCCGCAAGAAAACTAGATAAGACGTATATGTGGTTAATTTAGATAGCGTTCTTTCTCTTTAAAGTTGTTTGCATTTGTAATTAGCATAGCAAAACGAAATAGATTCCTAATGTAAATTGAAATAAATAATATTTATTTATGTAACTGCATCTCCCTTCCAGATTGCAGAAATTCCTTACGTGATAGAAAAATGCATGCCTTATTCGAAATCAGAGTATTTGATTTATATAAAATCAACTATTAGTAAGAAAACTGCTCTTACAAATTTCTCATTCGAAGACCTGTGTAGTTTATAGCCAAAAGTTGGTAACAATAATAATTAACTACTTCTCGTTACAGTTAAATTACTAGAAAAATTACATACGTATTAATGAATACTATTGTAGTGAATACTCTTATTTTAGTTTCAAGATAAATGTTAATTTTACCGTCTTGAATTTCGGAATAGTATAAATTCATTTTAAATTAGTTACCCCATTATAATTCAATTGTGAACCACATTAATACTAATTTTATGTATACTATATTATTTTATTGTATGTAAACATAATTAATTATATATCACAATTGTCAGTTAATTATTTATATTCAAATATTTATTTTAATCTAATACCATGTCCATTTTACAAATAAATAATAGAAATCCAAGGGTTATATTTTCCACCTTTGGTACTGTCGCAGTTTCGCCTAACGGACTCAATACGGCTAGTGAGATAATCACTGGTTGGCACTTAACTAGCGGCAGTGCTTATGGCTACATCATCCAGGTTAACCTATACCGGATAGATGCGCTACGGTCCCAAGCCGTAGCTTGCCTAGGCCGACGACGACGACGTAAACCAACAATTGGTGACCCCGGAGCTGGATTCCCCCCTTTTACCCGAACGACTAGGACTAGACTGTAACGTCGTTCGTGCCCATCACCCCCTTCACCCGAGCGACTAGGACCAGACTGTAACGTCGTTCGTGCCCATCACCCCCTTCACCCGAGCGACTAGGATCAGACTGTAATGTCGCTCGTGCCCTCTGCCCCTCACCCCTGCCCGTGCGCTCTGTGCCTGCGCTCGTCTCAACCTCCACTCCTTCGTTGGTAACTTGTCGTCTTGCTTGTACGTCAGCAAGCATAGGAGAAGATGCCTGACGACGCTGGTGCCATCTCCCACTTGAGCGTAAAGCTCCCCGTCTTCTGGCCGGGTGATCCATTTATTTGGTTCCACCAAGTGGAATCACAATTCAACTTGGGAAGGATCACCGCTAGCAGGACGAAATACGATCATGTTTTGTCCTCTCTACCAGCGAGCATCATCTCTGAAGTCCGTGACGTCATCGTGTCTACTTCCACGAGTGAGGACCCATACAACGATCTGAAGTCTGCCATCCTGTGCCGCACCACTGTCTCTGAGCGTGAGAAACTACATCAGTTAATCTCAAAAGAAGAACTTGGAGACCGTAAGCCCACTCAAATGCTGAGGGCTATGCAGTGCGCTCTAGGCGAACGCGCACAAACCTTCGATAAGGACATCTTTAGACAGTTGTTCTTGCAGAAACTTCCTCCATCAGCTCAGCGTGTCTTGGCCACTATGGATCCTGCTACTCCAGTTGATAAACTAGCAGAAACTGCCGACAAAGTAGTGGAGATTGACACAGCTCCGGTCAACAACGTGAACACACAATCGGAACTGGAGTTGAAAGTGAAAGAGTTAAGTCAACAACTCAACCACGTTTGTTCTCTGCTACAAAATCAACGGCAAAGAAGCCATTCTCGGTCAAGATTTACGAAGAGGCATCGTTCGAGTCCCGGGAAGATCTGCTTCTACCACGCTAAATTTGGAAAGAAGGCTAGGAAGTGCATCTCCCCTTGCAATTTTTCGTCGGAAAACCCCAGCAGCGAGTCCTAATGGCGTCTAGTACTCGCACTGCCAACCTGTTATTCATAAAGGACAGGAACTCTGGTGTCAATTTCTTGGTCGATACCGGAGCGTCAGTCAGTGTATTCCTCAAAAATCTGGTCATACGCACTCGGAATCTCCGCCTCTATACGCTGCTAACGGTTCACGCATACCCACGTACGGTACTCAGTCGCGTGAACTAAACTTGGGCCTTCACCGATCCTTCAAGTGGATTTTCATCTGTGCTCAAGTGCAGCATCCCATAATCGGCGCTGACTTCCTCCAGCATTTCAAACTCCTGGTGGATCTTGACAAGCGACGCTTATGCGACCAGGCCACACTGCTTTCTGTTCTTGCCAAACAGGTTGCCTTTCCGGACGCCTCGAACTCTGCACTTTCCCTCGTTCCCCCTAATTCCATGTACCAGTGCCTTTTCCAGCGATATCCAGGAATTCTTCAACCGATGCAGATGGGTGATACCATTAAGCACACCATTACCCATCACATTACAACAAAAGGTCCCCCTGTGTTTGCAAAACCCAGACGTCTTGCCCCGGACAAACTGAAAGCTGCCAAATCGGAATTCCAGCTTATGCTGGATCTTGGGATAATAAGACCTTCCAAAAGCAGTTGGTCCTCTCCCCTACACCTGGTCCAGAGAAGTCAGGAGACTGGAGACCATGTGGGGATTACCGGTTTTTGAATTCGACAACCATCCCGGACCGATATCCGGTACCAAATGTCCAAGACTTTACTTCTCTTCTCCACGGCAAATCTATCTTCAGTAAAATAGATCTCGTTAAGGCTTTCCACCACATTCCCGTAGAGCCTTCGGATATTCCCAAGACTGCAGTTTGTACACCATTTGGGTTATTCGAATTTGTGAAGATGCCGTTCGGGCTACGGAATGCTGCGCAAACCTTTCAGAGGTTTATAGATGAGGTCACCAGAGGCTTAGACTTTGTTTATGCCTACATCGATGATTTGCTTGTGGCCAGCTCAACGGAAGAGGAACATAAGGAACATCTTTCACTCCTCTTTCAACGCTTAGAACAATACGGTGTTACTATTAATGCATCTAAGTGTGTGTTTGCACAGCCAACCTTGGAATTTCTTGGTCACACGATTTCGCAGCACGGAATTACCCCCCTTCAGGACAAGTGTGAAGTGATAAAAAATTACCCTATGCCAAGTAATCAGCGTGAGTTACGTCGGTTTCTAGGTTTGGTAAATTATTACCACAAGTTCATTAAAACTGTGCTAGTGTTCTTGCTCCTCTACACGCTATGATCACACACAAACGCAAGGTAACGAAATTGTTATGGTGTAGCGATAGTTTACAGGCGTTCGACAATGCCAAAAATGCTATCAATAGTGCATTGTCTCTGTCATTTCCTATCAGTGATGCCCCCTAACTCTGACGGTCGATGCATCAGATGTTGCGATCGGTGGAGTGTTGGAACAAACCATTAACGGTCAACAAGCACCCATCGCGTTTTACTCGAAAAAGCTGCAGCCAGCCCAAACGCGTTATAGTGCTTTCGGACGTGAACTTCTTGCTATTTACTTAAACGTGAAGCATTTTCAACATTTCCTTGAAGGCCGAGAGTTTTGTGTTTTTACCGACCACAAACCTTTGGTCACTGTCTTCAATAAAAACAGCTGTAACCACTCTCCCAGAGTCATCAGGCAACTCGATTATATCTCGCAATTTACCACAGATATCCGCCACATCAAAGGTGTCTTGAACACTCCAGCGGATGCACTTTCAAGAATAGAGATTACTTCTGTTACCCTCAGCTCTACACTGTGGAATGCTATTGCACAGGATCAAGATAAGGATACGGAACTACAAGACCTGCTCAGAGAAGACTCCACTCACTCACTTTCCCTCAAGAAAATGAGTATGCCAGGATTGTCTGTGCCCCTCTATTGCGACGTATCAACAGCTGCTATTCGCCCTTATGTCCCTCCATGTCACAGAAAAGCAGTCTTCACGGATCTTCATAAGCCCTCCCATCCTGGTATCCGTGCTTCGCAACACCTGGTTACCTCTCGCTTTGTTTGGCCCTCGATGCGGAAGGATGTCAAACATTGGACCAAAACGTGCCTTGCCTGCCAGCGTGCCAAAGTCCAAAGGCACACCAGGTCCCCCTTTGACGCATTTCCGCCCCCATCCCAGCGATTTGAGGTAATTCATGTAGACATTGTTGGCCCTCTTCCAGTGATTCAAGGCCAACGTTATCTGCTCACCTGTCTCGACCGCTTTTCCAGATGGCCTGAAGCCATCCCACTTCCTGATATCCAAGCGGACACTGTTGCAAGAGCCTTTCTTCATGGATGGGTATCAAGATTTGGATTGCCGACAAAAGTCATCACTGACCAAGGTCGCCAATTTGAGTCTTCGCTTTGGAAGAAGTTTACCAGCTTGTTGGGTACAGTACATGCGCATACCTGTGCGTATCATCCGCAAGCTAACGGCCTCGTCGAACGCTTCCATCGCCAGCTGAAGTCATCCCTTATGTGTCACGAAGACTCCCATTGGATGGATAAGCTTCCACTCGTTTTGCTTGGTATTCGCTCTGCATTTAAGAGTGATCTGAAGACTACAGCGGCTGAACTAGTCTATGGAACAACACTGCGGCTACCAGGTGGCTACTTCACTGCAGGGATAAGTCATGTGATCCTACGGAATTCGCTCAAACACTTTCCTCTCACATGCAGTCCCTTCAGCCTGTTCCCCCTCGATTGACTAGCCAACAGAACATCTTTGTTTCCCCAGCCCTCCAATCTTGCACCCACGTTTTCGTTCGTGTACCTCTCCCAAAACGGCCTCTCCAATGTCCATATGACGGGCCCTATGAAGTTCTCCGACGTACGCGCAAATCATTTCTCATCCAGCGCGGTTCCAAGGTCGACAAGGTTTCTATCGATCGTCTTAAGCCTGCGTTTTTGGAATCAACCTTAAGCGAGGTACATGTAGCTACCAAAAAGGTCCAGCGGAAATCTGTGTCGTTCGGAACTCTTTGAACTTCCTCTCTGGTGGGGGAGTGTGTAGTGAATACTCTTATTTAGTTTCAAGATAAATGTTAATTTTACCGTCTTGAATTTCGGAATAGTATAAATTCATTTTAAATTAGTTACCCCATTATAATTCAATTGTGAACCACATTAATACTAATTTTATGTATACTATATTATTTTATTGTATGTAAACATAATTAATTATATATCACAATTGTCAGTTAATTATTTATATTCAAATATTTATTTTAATCTAATACCATGTCCATTTTACAAATAAATAATAGAAATCCAAGGGTTATATTTTCCACCTTTGGTACTGTCGCAGTTTCGCCTAACGGACTCAATACGGCTAGTGAGATAATCACTGGTTGGCACTTAACTAGCGGCAGTGCTTATGGCTACATCATCCAGGTTAACCTATACCGGATAGATGCGCTACGGTCCCAAGCCGTAGCTTGCCTAGACCGACGACGACGACGTAAACCAACACTATTAATTAACTAGCATGGAAAATCTGGCAAGAATGTGAACTGAGATGCCGAATATAATCAATGTACTTAAGAAAGAAATATGCAGCTATTTTACATTGAATCAGTAAACTTATCAAATATACAGTATATATTTACGGTGTGTGTGTATATATATATATATATATATATATATATTATATATATATATATATATATATATATATATATATATATCAATTAACGTAAAGAATGACGCTTGTATAGGAGATATTCCGCGCAAGACGAGAGAGAACGAAACAAATGAAAAAATGAGGTAACCACCCGGGAATCGAACCCGGGATCTTCCGATTGCCGGTCAGATATGATAACCACTACACCATGGGCCTCACTCTTCCAAATGTCGTAATTCTTCTACATACTCGCAGAAACCAATGCCCCAAGGGGGCACCTCTCGCATGCCGTAACATTATATACATTTAACTGCAAACACGCAGTATAATTAACGTAAAGAACGACGCTTGTATAGGAGATATTCCACGCAAGACGAGAGAGAGAGAACGAAACAAATGAAAAAATGAGGTAACCACCCGGGAATCGAACCCGGGATCTTCCGATTGCCGGTCAGATATGATAACCACTACACATGGGCCTCACTCTTCCAAATGTCGTAATTCTTCTACATACTCGCGTCGTTCTTTACGTTAATTATACTGCGTGTTTGCAGTTAAATGTATATAATGTTACGGCATGCGGGAGGTGCCCCCTTGGGGCATTGGTTTCTGCGAGTATGTAGAAGAATTACGACATTTGGAAGAGTGAGGCCCATGGTGTAGTGGTTATCATATCTGACCGGCAATCGGAAGATCCCGGGTTCGATTCCCGGGTGGTTACCTCATTTTTTTCATTTGTTTCGTTCTCTCTCTCTCGTCTTGCGCGGAATATCTCCTATACAAGCGTCGTTCTTTACGTTAATTATACTGCGTGTTTGCAGTTAAATGTATATATATATATATATATATCTGCAACATCCACTCGTTTCACGTGCTAAATTGTGAAATTTATATATATATATATAGTCAAATAATACTGTTTAAGATGGTGATTGAGGATAAATATTAATAATTATGATGGCTAAACTACATATTGTAGCTTAATAATTTTATCATATGGGGTATAGTCTGTCTATAAGCCTTTTCAGTTCGTTTCATTTGATGTTAATGTAGAATAATGAAAATTTGGAAAGCAAAAGTTACCCCTATAATTGAAAATAAAATGTTTTAATTTAAATTAGTCAACTTTATTTCATTTAACTTCATATAATGCAATATTAATCAAAGAAAATGTTATTGATTTAAAACATGTTTAGTCTGAGTTTCTAATTTGTGATGTATGCAATTACGAAAACGATAATACAAGTAAAAACCTTCGAATAATTCGCGAAATTTTGTAATCTTACCTTCGGGGAGAAAAAAAAAAAATGGTGTCAATAATCCAGCAGGGTTGCAAGCACCTTAACCATAAAAAAAAAAAAAAAAAATAAACTTGAAAAGATAATATGGTATTGGAGCTATCGTGGGAACGAATACGATGGAAAAAAAGTACTCGAATATTATTTTGTCTGTTTCGAAAAACCTTGAAAGAATCCACAGGAAGATTTTTCTCGTGAAAGAAGGTTATGATGAAGCCCTTCTTAAATTTTTTTCTCTTTCGAAGGAAGGTGAAGAAGAATTCTTTTTTTGAATGAAGGTGAAAACGAAATTTTTTTTTTTTCTCCCCAAAGGAGGAGGATGGATTTTTCTTTTTTCTTTTTTGAATGAAGGTGAAGACGGATCCTTTTTTAATTTTTTCTTTTTAAATTTAATTTTTAAATTTATTTTTTAAAATTGTTTTAAAATTTTATTTTTAAAATTTATTTTTTTTAAATTTATTTTTTTAAATTTTGTTTTAAAATTTTATTTTTGAATGAAGGTGAAAACGATTTTTTTTTTTTCCAAGGAGGATGGGGCCCCGCAAGGGGCCCTCAAGGGGCAAATGCCCTTCATTAAGGACGGTGAGACCCCATAAATGGGGTGAGGAACTTAAGTAAAGGGGGCCCCCCTCATACAGAAGGCGAAGGCCTTCAGGGGGCCCTCCAGGGGCAGAATTTCAGAGCACCCCAACTTCCTTTAACCAAACGCGCCCATACTACTGAGCCCCCACTCATTATCATTGTGATGTCAGAAGGTACCTCGATGAAACGTTGCCTAACCGTTGGATAGGACGAAGAGGAAGCGTTGAGTATCCTCCACGTTCACCGGACTTGACTCCACTTGATTTTTACTTGTGGGGCTACCTGAAGGATGCAGTTTATGGTACAAGACCTGCAACACTCGAACACCTTAAAGATGCAATTAGGGAAAAGTGCGGGACCATCACAGCATCCACATTAGTCTATGTCTGCGAATCAGTTAGTCGACGCATTCAAAAGTGCATTCATGCCGCCGGAGAACATTTTGAGCACTTGGCGTAGTTAATTAAATTTTATATGCAAACAACTCGCTATAACATTTTGATCACTTAGATTACTAATTTACCTTTCATTGGCAATTATTATAACAATATATTGTTTGGTTTTTTTTTAAATTATAAAATATATGATGCTATAAAGAGTATATAGTTTTTTTGGGACACCCTATTATATATATATATATATATATATATATATATATATATATATATATATATATATATATATATATATATAATAATAATAGCTTTATTAGCAGGATATAAATCCTATAACATGGTACAATATCCTTAAAGGTAATAAGAGGTAAGATAAATCAAACAATAATACATTTAAAAACAAACAAACTAAAAATTATGGCTATAAGAGAGATAAAAATAAGACACGTACTAAATAAAATAAGTAGTAAATACTAAAAAAACAACTACCCACTGCTAAAACTACAAAAGTTATGATAATGACAATAACAATAATGCGGGAGACAGATGCCCCAACCTAAAACAAAAGGTACAGTATCCATCAAGGTAATTAACAATATCTCTAATTAAACACTAACTTTAAAACCAAAACCAAAAACGAACTACGGTAATAAAGGATCAACAGTGATACACGTAAGGAGACAAGAAATAATAAAAAAATAGTAACAGCAGTTTCATAAAAATAAAAAGTACGTGTGATGGGATGGTTGATGTAGGAGTTAAGTGGAGCTATAGACACACACTTTCATATCAAGAGGTCCACAGTCTAGAACCACGCTTCTCAGACTAGGGGTCGCGTAAATATTATTGGGGGTCGCAGAAACATTTGAAAATATTATTTTTTTCATAAATATACAGTGTTAGTACCTATTGCTTTTATGACATTGAGTGAAGGGTCGCGAAAAAATTTGTCTGATCCAAAGGGGTCGCAAGTGAAAAAAGTTTGAGAAGCCCTGGTTCTAGAAGATATAAAACAGGACTGATGAATAGCTTGGACAATTGGATTGGCTGAGTTTTTAATTCTTCACATTAGGCTGTATTGGGCACGTCATGTTATTTCAGGGAGGCTCGGAATGTTGCAGTTAGCGAACATTTGAGAGGCTAAGCATCTTGGATGGTAACTTATGCAGCAGTCTATAGCAGTGGTGGTGAACCTTTTTTGCTGGCGGGTCATTTTTGTTAGTTTTGATTTTAAAAAAACGAAATTGGGTCACAATAATTTATTTACTTACTAATTTTCGTGAGAAATTGTTGGATTTTAGCTGCTAATGTTTTGATCCGAGTTTATATTTAGTTGTTTTTAATCTCACACATGCAGCACTCATATCTGTGCCAAAGCGATTCCTAGTGGTGGATTTGACGAAATTCAAGGAGGAAAATAACTGTTCACAAGAATAAGATGAACCAAACATTGTTAGCACGTTTTTAAACGTATACTATACGTTTAAAAACGTTTCAATGTGTATCAGCTGTTTATTTCGGTGGAAGAATAAAATAATTTTAAGACTGTAAGGGAGAAAATATTAAAAATTAAAGTAATATTTTATTAAAATAAGAGCGAGTGGGTCACTAAAAATTACCTCGTGGGTCAGTGGTTCGCCATCACTGGTCTATAGGCACTGTTGTAAAGCAAATTGAGGGTTCTACAGGAACCTTTTTTACAATTAACCCGGAGTTGCTGCCCATAAATATTAGTGCAGAAAGTACGAAAAAGAGTCTTTTTATTTTCGCCTGTACAGAATTTGAAATTCCTTATAATCATGTTTGCTTTCAAAGAGAAACTTCGATATTTTCTTCTAATGTCTGAGTCGTCACTCATGGAGTGGAGCTGGTGATAGTTTGACCCAGATACTTAAATTCTTGTACTTACACTTTGGTTCGTCTCTCAATTTGGAAATAATATCAGCTCTTTGATTTAAGCTTTTGGGATAGAATCACAAAACCATAGTTTTAGTAACATTAAAATTAATGTCGTCGTTCTGAGAATACAATTCACAAATTTTTTAGAAGACGATCCAGACCTTTCACTGAAAGGCTTATTAGCACCATATCATCGGCATATACCAAATTATTTATCCTCATGTCATCTATACTACAGCCCACTCTTGCCTCATCGAGAGAAAAAATTAATTCATCAATATAGTATTAAACAGCGGAGGAGAGAGAAAGGAACCTTGTCTAACTCCGTATGAGAAACCAAAACATTCGGACAATACATTGTCCCATCTAACAGTAAAGGTTTGGTGTGTGTACCAAAATTTCAGTAAATTTAAAACATATGGTGAAACATTCCTGTCTTCTAATTTTTCAAATAAAATATTGTGATTTACCCTCTCATATGCTTTGCATATATCCAAAAAAACAACTATAAATAATTGAATTACTAACAGTATATCTAAATACAACCTCTTTCAAAACATAAATACACAGGTCAGTTGAATAGGACCCTTTAAAACCAGACTGGTTAGGAGACCTCCACAAATAATCATTTAGTCGGCGTAGCAAAAGTTCCTCAAGTAGTTTTGGGAAGCAGGAGGCAACAGCAATATATATATATATATATATATATATATATATATATATATACACTTTTATTAGAAATAACAAGGTGAAACACAATAAAATGACCATTACATTTCAAACTGTATTGAAATAAACATGATAAACACATTAATAAAAACATTAAAAAGAAAAACACGACAAAATTATTTCGACCCTTTTTTTAAAAAAATTGTCCTAGTTTTGTTTGTTTAGAGTCTTTCTTCTCCACATACAATTGACGGTAACAGCTAATACTTTTCTCTAATTCTCTTATCACTGTTGTACTGCTGCTCCGTGTTCTCGGGTTCGAGACTTCAAAAAAATTCTTTGCTCGTTCGAGCAAACGAAAGCCCTCACACAGTTATTTTGTTGAAAATACTTTTGAAATTGAGCTATCTTCTTCTTCTTTTTCACTTTCGTGTTCAACTGCGTCTGTTGCTGAATAAGTTCCTCATTTGACAAAGGTGTATGCGTACGAGTCAAGCAGCTCTTGTATATCGTTCCAAAGGGAAAACAAACGAACAAAAAAAAACAAATGGCAGAACAACGAAAGTATAAAAAGAGACAACGAATCTGCGAGGTATGGGTATAAAGAGGTATGGGTATAAAGAGGTATGGGTATAAATAGAGTGACGACGAAAGTACAAAACGACGAAATTCAAAACGAAGAAGAATATCGAGATATACCGTATATAGTAGAGTACAACTCGTCAATGTATTCACCCAACTAAATTAACCACTTTTTTGCCGCAAAAATTACACATATATTTACGACGTAAATCTTTCTCAATTTAGTAATGACCACCTCCATATTGTGGAAAGCGATTTTTTTTCCCTTTCAGATTTTAAAATGTTAAAGTGGTCACACGATTTCAATAAAACAATGAAAAAACAATGGTTTCCACAGTTAAATAAATAGAAAATTAGAACGAGTATTTTTCAGTGCAAAAATGCATCACTTTTGGGAAATTATTGGATCAATCCTTCTTAGATCTTAAGCCTTGGATTAAAAAAAAAAAAACCAGGCACTTTGTTATCATAGCTATCTTCAGAGAAATATTTTTTTTTTTTTTCTATATTGACCACATTTGTTTGGTCTCTATAGTGGTTACTTTCACTTTAAGTAGGTTCTGATATATATATATATATATACCGTATATATATATATATATATATATATATATATATATATATATATATATATATATTATATATATGTGTGTGTGTGTGTGTATATATATATATATATTGTATATGATGCAAACCCATAGGAAGAATGAAAAGCGATTCAAAAAAGCCTTTCGAGTATTTAGCAGTACAACTTGTCCAAAGGTGTCCTTGGAATTGCTTTTCCTTTTATGTTATGGGTTTGCATTATTTATTTATTTTTTTGTTTCCACGTGGTTTAATTGTGAAATTCATCCCATATATATATATATATATATATATATATATATAAGCAAACAACCACAAGGAAAAGGAAACACAAAGTCCAAGCGCTTTCCTTGATAATGTGAATATATCACGAAAGCGCTTGGACTTTGTGTTTCCTTTTCCTTGTGGTTGTTTGCTTATTAATTAGGTCACGTGTTATTTTGTGATTCTAGTGCATATATATATATATATATATATATATATATATATATTATGTGGATCGAGTGGTCGGTTTTTCACAACCGCGGTTGCGGTTGTGTTTGCGGTTGTCGAATTTTTTCCAACCGCGGTTGCGGTTGCGGTTATCATATACTAGGAAAAATGCGTAATTATTAACTGGATTTAGCCACTATAGTGCGATTTAGCCACACTTGGTACATAATATATACTAAATAGTATTTATTTAGTAAATACCTTATGTTGAACACAAGTTTTGCAATACACCGCTACCGCTATTTGTGTGTTGCAAAACTTGTGTTCAACATAAGGTATTTACTAAATAAATACTATTTAAATGAAGTATATTCTAAACTTATATAGCTATTATGAAAGAATAGGTCAAATTAATTAAAACCATATTTTGCACTAAGCGTGTTACCAGGATGAGGGACGAGGACCCATCGCACTGTTCATCCCACCTACCACTTTCCCCCAAGCTTTTACAACCGCAACCGCACTTATGGAACGGCGGTTGCGGTTACGGTTGCGGTTGTGAATTTTTGTGCGGTTGTAGTGCGGTTGCGGTTGCGGTTGCGGTTATTCGATCCATCACTAATATATATATATATATATATATATATACAGGGTGTCCCCAAAAAAACTATATACTCTTTATAGCATCATATATTTTATAATTTAAAAAAAAACAACAATAAATTGTTATAGCAATTGCCAATGAAAGGTAAATTAGCAATCTAAGTGATCAAAATGTTATAGCGAGTTGTTTGCATATAAAATTTAATTAACTACGCCAAGTGCTCAAATGTTCTCCGGCGGCATTTTGAACATTTTGAGCACTTGGCGTAGTTAATTAAATTTTATATGCAAACAACTCGCTATAACATTTTCATCACTTAGATTACTAATTTACCTTTCATTGGCAATTGCTATAACAATATATTGTTTTTTTTTTTTTTAATTATAAAATATATGATGCTATAAAGAGTATATAGTTTTTTGGGGACACCCTGTATATATATATATATATATAATAATATTAATTAGGGTACGTTTCTTTCGATAACTAAAGCGCCTTATCGGCTCAGCTAATCTACAACTGTACATATAAATTTATGATAACTCTCAAAATACCAATTAATTTCATGGTTGAAGCTTTTAATATTCTTAGAAAACCTTTTCTGCGCCTCGGTGGTGTAGTGGTTAGCGTCGCTGACTACGAATCCATCAGCCCCGGGTTCGAGACCCGACGGCGGCCGGCGTGCAGCAAAACCCAGCTGTTCATCCTTCCACACAATAAAGAAAGTGTTTGGTAGATAAATGGGGTACCCTAGGTGACCTAGTGGTTAAGACGGTGGGCTGCTGATGGGGCGTGGTTCGGATTGCACGTTAAACTGTAGGTCTAAGGTGGAGTGAAAAGCTTGAGTGGAGTGAAAAGCTTGACCTTCACCAGAATGAACAATTCGGGCGGAAGCTAACCAAAGGTTTTATATATATATATATATATATATATATACACGTTAGACGATAATATCGTCATAAAATAGTGAAGCTCAAAAAAAAAAAAATGTTATAAAGGACTTTTTTACTACCGGATATCACACAGAGAATCGTTGGAAAAAATTTAATGTGATTTTTCTATGATAAAAGGCGAAATTTTATTTGTGACATTTTGATTTTGATTTTTATTATTATTTTAGTTCCCCCGTAAAAAAATAAAAATTGGAATTCATTTGTTTAACGCTATAATATATATATATATAATATATATATATGCACTAGAATCACAAAATAACACGTGACCTTATTAATAAGCAAACAACCACAAGGAAAAGGAAACACAAAAGTCCGAGCGCTTTCGTGATATATTCACATTATCAAGGAGGAACAGAAAATATTTTCTGTTCCTCCTTGATAATGTGAATATATCACGAAAGCGCTCGGACTTTGTGTTTCCTTTTCCTTGTGGTTGTTTGCTTATATATATATATATATATATATATATATATATATATATATACAACCTGTTCTAAAAGTCCCGATCTATTTCTTGTAAGGAGTGAACATTGAACAAGAAACAGACTGGGACTTTGGGTCACCCTGTATATGTTGTGAAATGGATATTTTTCCCCCTGATCTGATGCGGTATAAAAAAAAGAAGTAAATTTAAGAGTAATATAAAATATTTTTTTATTTTTTATTTTTAACGTGCACATCTGTTGACCACAATGGTTGCCAACCGGTGGGCCATGACCACTTGCTTGTTGTTTAGCATTATGTTAATAAGTGTTAATAACAAAAATGAACTTATTAAACCTTATTTAAGCATGATACCAGCTTAGCAACATGGGAAGTGGGCCATGAGTTATTCAAATTAGCTCTAGTGGGCCGTCGCCTAAAAAAAGGTTGGTAACCACTGGACTTTTAGTATATAACGTATGGGTTGCTTCCGCCCTAATTGTTCATTCTGACGAAGGTCAAGCTTTTCAAGGTTTTCACTCCACCTTAGACCTACAAGTTTAACGTGAAATTCGAATCACGCCCCCACTAGCAGCCCAGCGTCTTAACGACTAGATTAGCCAGGGTATCCATTTATCTACCAATCACTTTCTGTATTGCGTCGAACCCGTCACCGGGTCTCGATCCCGGTGCCGATGGATTCGTAATCAGCGACGCTAACCACTACACCACCGAGGCGCATGTACGCATATAAGTACATTCATGAAGAATTTTTCTCTTCAAACTTGTGCGTGGACAAACCGAATGGTTCATTCACATTTATACCACGTTTCAGGTTGGTTATAAAGGTTTAATTTAGTGATAGGTTTATTATAGATAATTTGGTTAAGTTTTAATTTGAGGGAGAAATTGTCTGTCAAAAATGATGCTTATCATAATAAATGCGAGAATTCAGAGAACACCTTTTAACTGTGTAATCCGAGAATTCGATCTAACCATGCGAAATTACAGCCAAACTAGACGTAAACTGTTCATTATTATGAAAAATGCCCTCAAATAGACCGAGAGACCGGTTCTTTTAACATTTCTTCTACATATAGGATTTGCCCTTGGCCCCTTCTTCCTGCCTAAAAAAATATATAGTGTGATGCTTGTTCTGATAAGGGTGAAAAAAGCTTTCCGACTGACTGAGGATTTAATGTAATTTCGGAATGTAATTTTAACTTACATATTTCAAGAAATGCGCCTCGGTGGTGTAATTGTTAGTATAGCTGACTACGGATCCAGCGGCCCCGGGTTCGATTCCCAGTGACTGCGCGCAGCAAACCCAGCTATTCATCCTTCCATATAATATAAAAAGATTGGTCTGTAAATAAATGCATAACGTACCTTGGGAAGCTCAGTGGTTAAGACGCTCGGCTGGTGATCGGGAGGTCGTGAAATCGAGTCAAAGTGAAGACTTTGTAATTTCTAACCACCCGTGATGGGTCGTGGTTCGGATTCCATGTTAAGCTGTAGGTCTAAGGTGGACCAACAAAGTTGACCTTCGTCAGAATGAAAAGATTCGTTTTTTACTCGTTGAGCAGACGAATGAAATAGTATTAAAGTTCGATGGTACATACTATATGGAGATACGTACTGTAGTGCCATGTGGCACCACTGTTTCCCTTCAGACAAGTAAACTTAATAAGCGACGTTGGGTCTGTTCAGTAATTGGATAGATAACTGTTATTTATGTTCGGATACTGTAATAGCGGTTATTAAATAATTCGAATCCAATCCCACATAAAGCTGTGGGTAGGTCTGTGCTGGGGTCGCATGACTTTTTCCGTTTCAAAAATGTTTGAACAACATATTATACTTTTCTTAAAAAATAAATAACAGAAATAACAGAGAACACAAGAAAAAACAACTGCCTAGATTTGGTATTCACAAACAACAGCAACCTAATTGATAATATAGAAATATGCCCAACCATAATATCAGACCACAACATCATTGAAATAACAACTAATATAAAGGCAACAGCTGACAAATATAGGAATCCGAGAGCCGGATAGAAGGCACGCACAAAGACACTTCATACGTTATCGGGACAACAGATACCGACAAAGATCAAAAGCGTGTGCGGAAATTTGTACGTCAACATTTGTATGACGGAAATTTATACGCCAGCATTTGTACGCCAGAACACTTATACGACTGGAAATTTATACGACTGACATTTGTACGACGGTAATTTAAGTATGCGCTCTACCGGACTTTTTTGACTTAAGTATGCGATCTACCCATGATAATAACCGTGACTTCATTTTTTTATATAAACATAAGCACAGGTGCAAAAAATAAATAAATAAATAAAAGTAAACATTATTTAAATATTTTGAAAATAATTTCAATTTGAAGAATTTTAAATTTTATCATGTATCACAGCGCATTAAAGGATTAACAGGTAGGTAAATGGTTATTGAATAGGTACAGGTGGTTAGGTTAGGTTAGGTTAGGTTAGGTCTGGAGATTAATGAGAAAAACTCGCAAGATTTGTTCTCCGATTTTTTAAATGACATTCGTTAGGTTAGGTTAGGTTAGGTTAGGTTAGGTTAGGTCTGGAGATTAATGAGAAAAAACTCGCAAGATTTGTTCTCCGATTTTTTAAATGACATTCGTTCTGTATATCGCTAGTTACATTTTCTCTTAAATTGATAAGATGAAATCTAGTTTCGATTATGCATTTAATTATTGTAATATGCAATTTCATAATTTGTGATAATTTGTATTTTAACTTACCTAGTTTCAAATTCAATTTTATTAACTGATCATGAATTTCTTGCTTATAACGTATAAATTACCGTCGTACAAATGCTTGGCGTATAAATTTCCAGTCGTATAAATGTTTTGGCGTACAAATGCTGGCGTATAAATTTCCGTCGTACAGATGTTGGCGTACAAATTTCCGGGTTTCGATAAAAAGAGGTAAATTCTCGGAGGACCACAAGGCAACGAAACCGGCACCCCCTTTGGAAAACGAAACAGAACCACCTGTATGCGAAAACGATAGAGAAAATATAAAAATAATCCTAGCCAACATTCAGGGCCTTAAATCAAATCATTCCCCGGACAAAGTTTTATACATGAAAGGACTCATGCAGACTTTGCATGCCTCACGGAAACTCATCTAAAGGACTGCCAGGCGAACTGTGAAAATTGTGAGTCCTGTACTGACAAAAACTAAATACAAATTGACAACTATAACATCCTCCAAGCCGACAGAACAGTGAGACGCAAAGGAAGATGTGCTATTTACACACGCGAAAGGCATATGGCAGAAATGAGTCACTATAAGTACCTCAAACAGCTACGTAGAATGTGAGGCAGCAAAAGTTGAAAAATGAAATATGATACTAATTGTAATGTACAGACCCCGAAACACGCCAACCTCGAAATTTTCAGATTCCATTACAGAGGTAAGAAACTTGGTAAAAGATCTACACTCTCCATCCCCAAATATTTTTCTCTGTGGTGATTTTAATTTCCCATTCATGAAATATAAAAGGATAGGAAAAAATATATGTATACACCAGGACAAGGGGGCGCACACGGGAAGACCAGGAGCAGGTAAAAATGCTATTAGCTCTAGCTGATGAATTTATGTTAACGCAAGAAATAAAAGAAAACAAGAAAAAACAACTGCCTAGATTTGGTATTCACAAACAACAGCAACCTAATTGATAATGTAGAAATATGCCCAACTATGATATCGGACCACAACATCATTGAAATAACAACTAATATAAAGGCAACGGGAAAGGAAAGAACACGCACAACAGAAAGAAGCAAATTCGAAATTTTTAATTTTCACTCCAGTACTGGGAAGATTGAAGGGTTGAAAGGTGTGTGTGTGTGTGTATATATATATATATAGAGAGAGAGAGAGAGGGTCCGAGAAAGTTCTGAATTAAAATAGAAAAATATGTCTATAAAATTAATATACATATTAAAGGTTTACAACATATGTAGGCCTATAGCTTACACCCACCGAGTTATTTTAGAGCTTCACAGTCTCCACACACGCATCATTTGTAGCTCGACACGCATATTCTATCCGTACTCTACCTCTCTCCTCTCACATGTTAGCATGTGAAAGGTGGACTGTATTAAATGCAGCAACGATTTTGGTCATATAAAACTGCTGGAGAATTCATCTTTTCTTAGTAAACAATATCATTATTATATATTTCATTTGGTCATAAAATAGTGCATTGAAGCCAATTTACGTCTGTAACCGCTCATGGCTTCTATTTGGTTTTTGACGATAACATTTTTTATAATAATTCGAATCAAAGTTTCTGTTATCGTTGTTCTATCGTTGATGATAGCGTGACTGGGGCTTCGTACACTTGGTGAGTCTGACTACTAGATATTGTAAAGTATTTATGTAACTTAGGTTACTTTTACTTAAGGGATATTTTGTTTTTTAATCTAAGATCTGGACCTTTTCCAGTTTGTGTACCGTTTTTCATATAATTTATTTTTGAGAATATTTTTCTTAAAACTAACGAAAATATCACGACTTAACCTAACCAACTATTCCAGAAACAAACAATGTTATAATTAATAATAGATCAACTGTACGCCCTTGATAATTGGTTAGGTTAAGTCGTGATATTTTCGTTAGTTTTAACAAAAATATTCTCAAAAATAAATTATATGAAAAACGGTACACAAACTGGAAAAGGTCCTAAGATCTTTCTCAGACACACCATATAGTATATATATATATATATACCTGGTAAACCTGGTAAAAATTCCGTGCGTCGGTCTCTCTTCACACGAAGATCTAACTGGTGGCACCACCTCTACCTGGCTTGATGGAGGAAGGAGTTGCTTTCTTGCGATTTCCATCGCACAGAGACAGGCACACTCGGCTCATCCGATACCGTCCTAAAACAGGCATCTAGTCTGTTTTTAAAGATTCCAACTTCGACCCCTGTGACGTTCCTGAGGTCCTTTGGAAGCTAGTTAAAAAGTTTTGTGCCCCCTGACAACCAAGCTATTTTTCTTCAGTGTTGAGAGTGTCCCTTGTTGGGCCTTTAGTTTAGGAACACTACACATTCTACCTTTCCTATTTTCCATTGTTGTTTGGATATTATTTGGGTTTAGTTTGACGTTAGGTACCAGTTTTTCGATCATTTTCCATATCGGAAAGGTGTTATTTTGTTACACGACAATGCGCGCCCTCATACCGCTGCACAGACTAGAAAATACCTTCAAGAACTTAAATTTGAAGTTCTCGACCATCCAGCCTACAGTCCAGACCTGGCACCTTCGGATTTTTACCCGTTTGGACCACTGAAAGACGCTTTGAGAGGTCAGCGATTCCAAGGCGATGATGACCTGAAGGAGACGGTGCATGTCTGGCTACGCACAAGCCAAAAACATTCTTTTGTAATGGCATTAGGAAGCTCGTAGATCGCTGGACTAAGTGTATTGAGAAACAGGGAGACTATGTTGAGAAGTGATGTGTTTATAATCTATCAGATGTGAAAATAAAATTGTGAAAATAAAAAGTGCGGATACTTATTGAATTACCCTCGTATATTGGTATTCAGCAAATACATTATTACGACACAGAATTAAACATTTAAACATAATGCACTGATTAATATAGTTCTGTTACTGGAAGGAAAATAATATATACAATGTTTAAAACATCGAAGTCAGCGTAATATTTTTATATATTGTACTGTCAGAGAACAAAGGAACAACAGAAGAATAGGAGAAGCATTCCTTAATGAGTTCAAAAAGTCAAGGAAAACAGTCACAGAGGGCAGAGGAATGCATATTTAGTTCCCCAAGTGTTCTCCTTGCTTCTTCATATATATATATATATAGTTGAATTCAGAGGAAGTTCAGCAAACTCCGACCCAACGATAATTAGCTGAAGCTGTGAAAGCTTTGACAGAAGTCAAGAAGTTTCAGGAAACACGAACGAGTTTCAGTCCTTTGTAGTATTAATATTGGCTTTTTTTATATGACGTTTATTTCCTCGAAATTAATAGAAAATAATTTAATTTGCATATAAAGGAAAGGACTTTTATCGATAAGTTCTTACAGAGAAATTTAGAATTTGTTTGACAACAACAACAACAACAACAACAACAACAACAACAATACTACTACTAATACTAAAAATAATAATAATAATAATAATAATAATAATAATATGTAAATTCAGCCAAAATTGTTTAGATAAGTTTTAACCTAATTTTATCTCGTATGTGTGTACTTGGGCGTGGTTCTTCGACCTCTCGTTTTGAATTCTGTATATCGAAATGTAGACAACGTTTATTTATTCCGAAGAGGAAGGAAAAAAGACGCTTTTCAAACCATTATTCTCCCACATTTTAAAACACCAAAAAAAAAAAAAAAAATAAAAAAAATAAAATAAATGTATTATAATTTAAATAATTTAAATTCTTTATATTTTAATGACCGGTTTAGGTTCAGGTTATTCCTTCTGTCATTTTCATTCACACACACACACACACACACACACGCGCGCGTGCACACACGCACACACACACACACACACGCGCGTGCACACACGCACACACACACACACACACACACACACGCGCGCGCACATTAGATGTTATTACTCCAAATTAATGGTTTTTTCCTTTCATCGTTTTGGGACCCCAAAAAAATGGATTTACTGAACTTGGGACAAGTTCAGTAAAGACTTTCCAATAAATAATGGAACGTTAACTAAATTAATTTTTTTTTTAAATATACAGAAAATAAAAACACTCTTATGTAAATTGGAAAGACAGGGTTTTTTCGGTTTTCTTTTTTTTTTTTTGCAGTTTAAAGTAACAAAATATTACGATGAAATTTTATGGGAGGGGGGTACAAAAGAAGAAAATGAGTCTTTTTTTAAAAGATCACTATGGATATGATGCCAAACTTTGAAGCTTCAAAGTTATAAAAAATTTTAAGTTAGTTTAGTATTATATATATATATATCTATATATATATATATATATATAATATATATATATATATATATATAGTATAATCCGTTTATTGTAATCACCGATATTGTTATCAATCGCCTAATGTCATCAGAATTAACAGTCCCAAAGCATCGAGGTTAAATTACATTATAAAACCTCCGCTTATAGTAATCAGAGTTTCGGTTATAGTTATCAGAATCTTAAAATGACTCATAAAATGACTCGGCAGATTTCACCACTTTTCATCGGTCTTTCATTAAAAAACATTAAAATAATCTTCTTGCCTGCAAACACGACATCACTGATTCAACCATGTGACCAAGGAATCATACGGACTCTAAAGGCTTACTACAGAAGAGAAATGCGTAGCAGAATTTTAGGAGAATTAGATGAGACTCAAGAAAAAACTGATGCAAATGATATTGCTAAAAGAATTTCCCTCCTTGATGCCCTACATCTTATAACAATGTTATGGAAACAAGTGACTGAGAGAACCATTGAAAACTGTTTCACAAAGGGTGGCTTCTTTAAGAAGGGCACGGAAACATCTCCAAATGAAGAACCCGATGCTATTGAAGAGGAAATCATGGAGAAACCCCCAGATGGTATGTCAGAAGAAGATTTTAAAAGCTGGTTGGCCATTGATGAGGAAATTCAAGTGGCAGCTAGTCAGCTACCATGACATCATCAGAAATATGCCAAGCTGTTACTGAAGCAGGCTCTGAATTGGCTGAAGAAAGGGAAGAGAATGAAGACACTAAACAAGAAGATAGTCCAGAAGACCCTCCAACAAACGCTCAGATGCGAGAAGCTCTGCAAATACTTCGTCGCAGCGTGCAACACCGATCTGCTGAATTTCAAAAGCATTATGATTATGAGCGCTTTATTAATGACTTACTGCAAACAAACCGCAGGCAAACAACACTAGATGAATTTCGACAGTAAATATTAAAGGTATGAATTTTTAAAATTGTTTTATTACTGCCTTTTAACTATTTTAACTTTTCTGTTTTAACATACACCGCTTTATGTTATCGGTCGGTTATTATTATCAATATAGCTGCGTCCCAAAGTGATTATAATAAGCAGATTCTACTGTGTGTGTGTGTATATATATATATATATGTATCAGGGCTGTGCGGGTCTATCACTTTCGGATCGGGTCCGAGTCTGGGTCATTTTTCTAATTTACTTTCGGGTCCTGGTCCAGGTCCGGGTCGGACCCGAAAGTTCACTTTCAAGTCCTGTCGGGTTTTTCAGTATATGACCCAAGACCCGGGTCGGGTCCATTATTAAAAATGTAATAATTATAATCTGGTATAGGATAGGTAATAAGACTGCTACCGTAGCTACATTAACATGTTTTCTGAGACATATTAAAACATTATATGGCTATACGGTAGTAGCCTAACCATATATATATTAATTAATCCGATTTTGGAAATGTTTGAAAGTAGGTATATTAATTATATTAATATTTAACAGTAACTAGGTATAGTTATACACGCATTGCTAAGGGGCAAAGTACGATGTATGATTGCTCTCTTCAGCCCCCTTATTCTAAATTTTAATTAATTTTGTGAAAACAAATTCTATATTTTTTTGAGTGAACTCAAATGGAAATTATCATCATCATGCATTAAAATTAAATGCTTTGTTTATCTTAAAAAACAAAAATAAAACCGATAATATGAAATAATTAAAGTCATTTGGTAGTAATATTGTCTTTATATTTTGAGGGCAATATATTCTGTGAACTCCTTTAAAACAGATATTGATATAGCGGCATAGCCTATACTTATTTCTCCTAGAATCTACAGTAGATTGAAAATTGTGGCAAGACAGGAAAGAGATTTCTGAATTTTTAACTGATTTTTTTTATTTTGAATATACACAGTATATATATATACAGGGTGGGGCACGGGAATCAAGTGTTTTTTGAATAGCTAGTAATCGGCCATTAGGAATGGGAGGGGCGTGCGGTAGGTAGCATTCCATTCCTGGGTTCATAGCATTTAACTTTAACTAACACTCACCTTTATCTTTCAGGTGCCATCATGGAGCAGTGGACGTTAGAACACCGCATGTTCGCGTATGATCATTTTGTTAGGAGTGGCGAGTCAGTGACAGCAGTTCAGCGTGCGTTTCGCCGCAGATTCAACATTCATCGAAATGACTCTGTTCCCGCTCGTGACACAATCTTACGTTGGGTTAACAATCTTCGAACAGGAGGCTCAATAATGAAAACAAAACCGAAGGGGCCGCAACGCACTGTGCGTACTCCAGAGAACGTTGAAAGGGTCAGACAAGCGATGTTGCAAAGCCCAGGCCGCTCTGCTCGGAGACATTCAGCTGCACTCGGAATCAGCAATCGTACTGTTAGACGGATTTTGCATGAAGAATTACATTTTCACCCATACAAGTTAGCGATGGTGCAGGAATTGAATGTAAACGATTGCCCCCAACGACTGAAATTTGCACAGGAAATGCTTGCACTTTATGAGCAGAATGAAAACATGATGGTGGTAATGAGTGATGAAGCCCATTTCCACCTTAATGGGGCCGTCAACAATCAAAACTGTCGGTATTGGGCTGCTGAAAATCCGCGACAACTCCATGAAAAACCGCTGCATAGCCCTAAGGTTACAGTTTGGTGCGCGGTGGGAAAGTTTGGCGTCATCGGTCCCTATTTCTTCGAACAAAATGGGGTTACTGTTACCATAACATCTGGGCGTTACATTGAGATGGTGAACACCTTTTTCATCCCTGAGTTACGAAGAAGGCGTATTGCTCGTCGACATTTGTGGTTTCAGCAAGATGGGACCACGCCACACACCGCCAGAGCGTCAATGGCTGTTCTTCGCCCCCTGTTTCCCAACCATCTCATTTCGAGATTTGGTGACATTGCATGGCCCCCTCGGTCCCCTGACTTGTCCACATGTGACTTCTTTCTATGGGGGTACCTCAAGTCACGTGTCTACGAGGACAAGCCCCGTACATTAGATGCATTGAAGGAAGCGATCCGTCAACAAATCATCCAAATCAACAGAGACCTGCTGGGAAGAGTGGAGGCTAATTTTCGTAAACGCCTTCAACAATGCGTCGACGGCCAAGGACATCATATGCCAGATATAATTTTCGGTACATGATTATTATGACATGAAATGCTATGTTCTTACGAATGTTGTTCTACCAATATATTTTCTTTACAAAAATAAATATCATTTTCCTGATTATTCCAAAAACACTTGGTTCCCGTGCCCCACCCTGTATATATATATTCTGCC
>JAJOZX010003734.1:285000-357500 GCA_023014485.1 Bathynomus jamesi | reverse complement strand
TAGTTCTTCTTCAAAGAACGCGTTTCTATCGCATATCAGTTTGTCAGTTTTTGGGATACTAAAAGATGATTCGTATTCAGCTCTTAATATTTCTGATACTTCTGTTAGATCATCAGATAAAGCACTGTTCTCGTTTTTTAAAGGTCCGATAGTCGCATGGTTTTTCGACTTTCTTTTTGCGAAATTATAGAAGTACTTTGAGTTAGATTTTATCGCTTCTATAGCGTCTTCTTCTTATGTATGCTTTTCAATTAGTTCCTGTATGACGTCATCGATACTTTACAGTTTATCATTTAATATTTTTCTGATGTTGTTATCTTTACATTTACTTAATTTTTGCAGGGCCTCTTTTTCTCTTTCGGAACAACGCCCTCTTTTGTCTCTCGAACCTGCTTCTCTTTCCTCTTTCTTATATTTTTGGGGCATGTCTTTCCACAATTTCCAGCGTTTTCTCCTCTAAAGTCATTAGCATCTCTTCCGTTGATTGGCCTAGAAAATGGTTTTCCAATCTATTACTTCCATGCTGGATGCAACATCTTCCCAGTTTATAGCTTTGGAGTGAAAATTAAAAATTTCGAATTTGTTTCTTTCTGTTGTGCGTGTTCTTTTCTTTCCTGTTGCTTTTATATTGGTTGTTATTTCAATAATGTTATATATATATACTGTATATGTTTTCCCTTTAAAATTGACAGCCGTTTCAAACCTAGACAGGTTCATATCACGGCGAATATATATATATATATATATATATATATATATATATATATACACTCTTTATTGCTAAAATAAAAGCAATTTTACAATTTTTACAATTTATGTTGTTAAAATAATTTTAACACAAAATAAATAATTGTAAAATTGGACTAAATTTGTTTTATTTAATTGGGTTCTTAAACTTTTGGCTTTACTGGGCTCAAAGTGAATGAAGTCTATCTACATTTTATGATTACAGTTACAGACTTTACGGTATTTAGTTTTGAGTCTATTTTAACATATAAAGAGCGGATTTAACTTTTACATTTACAGTATTAAAAAAAAATCTGTAAAAAATCAAATAAATTTTTGTTACAGATTTGGTCTGATTTTGATTAAAAAAAAATATTGTCAAATTATATACCAAAAGCTAGAATGAATTAATTAATAGATATATTTGTTTTACAGTTACAGTCTGATTTTTCGTTTTTATAGTTTTTTAATCAGTTTGTTACAGTTTTATTAATACTCTTTTCCACTGTAACAGTTTCTGTAATTTCTGTAAATGGTGTAAAAAAAAAAAAAGAGCAAATGACGAATAATATATATATATATATATATATATATATATGGGGATTACAAAAGTTGACGTTAATGAAAGCAATAATTTAGATAAAGCTAATTTATTTTTAAAGGGTTTTAGTAGAAATGAAAGAATGGGCTATATACGGGAGGGGGGGGGGGGGGAGACGCTAATATCTATCCAAAATTTTCCTTCTGAATACAAAAATTGTTAAGTGAAGTATTCACTTTTAAATTTATTTTCAGATTATGTGAAGTCCTTCATTTCAAGTATGAAATTAGGTTTTTGGGAGTAAAAATTACCGTCTCAAGGTTTATTGAATGGTTTACTTGGTTGTTTGATACGATTTCCGTAATTAAATGGGTTTGCCTCCGAGGGTATTTTATGTATATGTGAGCGTGAGAAGGCAATTAAGGTTAAGAAGTTTTAGGAATTTGAAAATAAATACTGATTCTATTATTTTTCTTTTGACATAATTATTACATTTATAAAGTACCTTACTTGATTCCCAATCTATAGCATGATTATTTTGGCTGACGTGATAAAAAATGGCATTATTAGTATTACAACTTCTGAAGGCATATTTGTTTTCTTTAATACGGGTTTCAATATTTCTTCCAGTTTCTCCTACGTATACTAAATCACAACTTTTATAGGGAATGCTGTAGACACAGGCTTGTTCCTCTTTTGCAACGTTATTCCTAACCAATTTACTTTTCACGATAGACGAATATTTGAACGCCAAATCAAACTTAAAATCTTTCGTCAACGGTTTTACTCTTTCTAAGCCGGCAATGTAAGGCAAACTCACATATTGTTTTTGGTTAACTGAAGGTTCCCGAGAGGCATAAAAAGAAGATAATTTTAATTTGTGCGAAGGTACTTATAAGTTGGACCCTTTAATGAGATTCTTGGTCAAAAAATCCCTTACGGCGTCGGGTGAACGGGTTCTAACCTAAATGTGAATTTCTTAATTGTCTCTGGATTGTTTCCTTACTTGCTTTTGGTTCATTCGTTTTTTTTCCCCCGGTGAAATGTAAATGGAATAATAAACGTAAATGTAAATGGAATAATGGAAGTAATAATTGTGGAAATAAATATAAATGCAATAAATGTAATAATAAAGGTAATAAAATAAATGTAATAATTAGTGTAAAGGTAATAATAATAAATGTTAAAAAACGTAAATGCAATAATAAATGCAGTAATTATGTCAAAATAATAGAATCTGTATGTATAAAACAAGAAGATAGTTTTAATTTGTGCGAATGTACTTATAAGCGGGACCCTTTAATAAAAAAAATTGCCCTTCTGGGGTCGGGGGAACGGGATCTAGCCTAGGTGCAAATTTCTTAATGGTCTCTGGATTGTTTCCTTCTCGCCTTTTTCATTCGTTTTTCGGTTTATAATTTCTGTATAATGAACAACAATGTAATAATCAATGTAATAATAAATTTATAATTTCTGTAATAAATAATAATGCAATATTAAATGTAATAAATTTAATAATAAATGTAATAATTATGTAAAAAAAATAATAGAATCTGTGTATGTATAGAACAAGCAGATAGTTTTAAATTTGTGCGAATGTACTTATAAGCGGGTCCCTTTAATTTAAAAAAATAAAAAAATGCCCTTTCCAGTGTGGGGAGAACGGGATCTAACCTAGGTGCGAATTTCTTAATGGTCCCTGGACTATTTTCCCTCTTGTTTTTGGTTCATTCGTTTTACTGTATCCACCCGAAGAGGATGCCAGTGGGCATCGAAACTGTTGTGGAAATAAACTCTGTCTATTAGAGTGGGTTTTTATTATCATATTTTGACCTTCACGTAGAAAAAAATGAAGTTTTTTGCATTTATAATTGGTCTTAATGAAAGCCTCGCCGGGCAATGTGTGTTCATACATAAATACTCCATGAAAATTTCCATCCTTAATTGAAACAAACACAAGATTTTTCTGCGTTTTGATTTGCGTTCTTCTTTTTACTCTTCTTCATTTCAAGATATGACGTCGTCGTAGTTCAATGCGCGCATGCGCGGAATGGTGGTATACTCTATAAAGGTTTAAATCCTTTCTACTTTTCAACTATTTAAACCATAGAGCGCACTTACTGGCATAACTATTCCATTCTACTGGTCTCGGTTATAGATGGCGAAGTGTAGCCAGCGGGTGCCACCGAAGCAAGAACAGAATATCAACATAAACATACGTACAGCCTCTTCTCAACAGCATATAGTCATAGACACTAGATATATAATATATATATATTATATATATATATATATATATATATATATTCTCTAGCACATAATGGATATATTCAACATAAACTTTCCTTTTCAATCAAAAGTAATATCTAAAACTAAATACAACAACCAATGGATCACCCAGTAGTCATTGTGAGTATTAAAGCATATACTCTTTAAGCTTAAATTATGGAAAACTGATATTATTAACAAACAAACAAACAAAAATTAATGTAACAGACTTAATGCAGTCAGTAAAAAATCAAAAATATCATTATTGTTCAAAAATGATGAACAAAAATCCAGTCCAAAAAGGCTATGAAACTCTGAAAGAGTTAATTAACACAAAGAAGGTTAAAAAAACCCCTTGTCCGCCCTCACACAAGGCGAAAATTCTTATACTGACTCCAAAGACAGCCAATTTATTAAACAACTCTTCGCAAATATCGGCTCCAATACTGCAGTCTCGATCCAATTACAGACATTCACTACCGACAATACATGCCACAACCAAATCCATACTCATTTTTCTTTGATCCAATCCTACCAAACGAGATCTCTCTAGCAGTAAAGATTCTGACATCAATACGATCCCGGTAAAAATATACAAATAAGTATCCAATAACATTGCAATATCACTCAGTAAGCTAATGAATGAATCAGTAACACTAGGTATATTCCCTGACAGAGTATGTCCCGTATTTAAGTCGTGAAACCCAAGTATTCCACCCACTTATCACCAATTTCCTTATTGACAACTTTAAGATGTATTTGAAAAAAATCGTGTCCAATAAACTTACTAAATTCATAATCAAATACGATATTTTAACTAAAACACAATTTGAGTTTAAAGGTGGACATACAACGGGAAATGCCATAAACATACTATTAGAAAATGTGTATCACAACTTAAACAGCAAAAATTATACTGCCTTCATCTTCCTCGACTTGTCAAAAGTATTTCATATACTTTCGCTTGAAATCTTATTGAATAAACTTCACATATATGCAATAAGAGGAAATATCCTCTATTGCTTTAAATCATATCTGTCAAATCGTTATCAGTACATCAGATTAAAAGATATAATTTATCCGACAAGGCGATGCTAAACTAGTGGAGATCCATAAAGACTTCTTGGCCCATTACTGATTCAATTCATGTCAATGATTTTCATCTTTCAACCACATTAAACTGCGTATAATACGCAGATATCACACTTACTGCTTCCCATCATAACGCAGACTTTCTAATTAATGAAACGAACAGGTAATTAGAAAATGTATATAAATGGATGTGTGCTAATAAACTTCGAACTTGATAGTCATATTATATAATTATTATAACAAAACATATCAATACAAACTGTTAAATAAAAACTAGGAATATTACTGTTGCAAGGGTTAATAAAATTAAAGTACCTTGTATTAATGTAGACAAAAAACTAAATTTCAAAAGTCATGTACAACATATCAAATCCAAAATATCAAAATTCTTCTTCATATTATTTAGACTAAAAACGACCCTTTCCTCAAAATGTACTCCTCACCCATATATTCCTTCATCCATCCACATTTATTATATACATTTTTTTGACTAAATGACTTATATAAATTAAATATTATTGTCAATGTGTTCAAAGTTATCAATAAAAATCAACATACATCACCCATTCAAAGAGCAATTCCCACCCCCTCCGCCATCAAATACACCATCGTTATAACATCAGACAGCCCAGTGATTTTATACACAAACCTGAACTATACAATAGAAACTACAAGAAATGCACTCTCTTTCAAAGGAGCAGATGTATGGAAGGCAACTCCCATGGATATCAGGCAGGCTTCATCACTAAATATATTTCGCAAATCACTGAAAAAGCGCTTCATTAGCTCCTACTGATGAATAAGTTCACTAATGCCATTTTTACCATAGTAATGAAGTTCCCATTTTATAATTAACTATATAAAAATAGCTAATTCATTAAGAACTTTTAATTTCTTATTTTTTTATTAAGCATCATTTATTTTCTATTACAAACAAAAATATTTCATTTAAAATTATGCAACATTTTGTAAACTGTATATTGTGTGTTTATTATTATTATTATTATTATTATTATTATTATTATTATTATTTTTCACTAGTTACTATTACTATGCCACTTTTTCTTTTTTACGCAATAAACAAACTAAATGGGCATTAACTTTGCCTAAAAAGCCTCCATGCTTCCAACCGCATATTTAGACAAGAGTACTGTGAAAATATTAACGTCATATCAAATATCTAAAAATTGTAAAACTCTCATTTGTATTCTTTTCTGAATGGAGATTTTTAAATTTGAATTTTGAATAAAGGGGTCTATTAAGAATTGAATATGTTTTTTTTATTTCCACAACTACGGGGTGGGGGGGGGGCAGATTAAGCGTTTTCGAGAAATTGCAAAGTACTATTACTGGGTTAAACATTTGTTTGTTTTTAGAATTTCGCAGAAGCCATGTTTAGTTACAGTACTGTATCAGGTAAAGTAAAAAGTCAAAATTTCAATTATGTTTGGGAAGTTCAGTAGGCGAAGCAAAGTAGGATTTGAAGATATGACGATTTTAACAGCAAGAACTACAATTATAATATCCCAAGTAGCGCAGTTGATCAATTGACTGTTGATACATAGTTGATATAGATGATATCAACAATGCATTAACAGTCCATCGACCAACTATGCTGCCTGGAACGGTATTATGAACGATGCAAATGGAGTGTACGAACGGAAATATAAATGCTCAAAAATACTTTTCGTGGAGCCTAAATATTTATGAGAAATTTGGGTATCAAATTGATATTTCTGCACCTTTTGGTTGTACCCCCACGAACCCCCCTCAACTTGAAATTCCTCGTAATACGGTATTTAACCTTTCGGTACATTCTCTTCTTCGAATACGTCGTGCCTATGTGACACCACCGCTTCACGTCGATCAGCGAAGTTAAATGACAGTGAGTTTGGGTCGCAGTTGGATGGGTGACCGTCCTCTGGGTTCAGATAATGTAGCGACCCGAGGTTCGGATCCCACGTGAAGCTGTAGGTCTCGGCCGTTATACGACCTTTATCGTTAGAAAAGAAGCCAAACAATCCCCAAAACACACACACACACACACACACACACAAAATCATCGCATGGTCATTCAAAAACATTAATAATAAAAAATATGCCAAGGGTATTTTCTTTGTAGTAAAATATGTATAAATGCATTCACATAGTCGAAATTAATAACATGAATATTCAAAACTAAGTTTCTTTTAACGGGTAAATATTCCATCATTTAAATAGAATAATTACAAAGTATTTTAAAATTATTTCTGAATTCATATTTCTTCCTACAGGTGTACAACATGCTCATCACAACGCTGTTCCTCTTTTTTCTTCTCTCTACGGTTTCACTTCTCATTTTCCTCTTGATGAGGAAGCCTACGTGCTTCTCCTGCTGTAGAGAACCTTTCGACATCGCTAACAACGTCGAAGAAGGAACAGATATTCACCACCAGGTAACACTCGGTTCTTAAACACAAAACCCCCAGAATACTTAATAAATTTATGTTTCGATTTATGACACTGATAAATATATATATATACTAGGAGAGAGAGAGAGAGAGAGAGAGAGAGAGAGAGAGAGAGAGTGTTACAAGGAGTTCCAAGGACAAGAGGCAGTCCATTCGGAGAGGTTCCCGTTATTAAATTAGTGCACGTTTTAATTATTCTAACAGCAGTAGAATACTGGATAGAAAAAGCATAAGGCTCTCTCACCTCCCTCCATTCCCTCCCAGCCAGAGGTGGTTACGAAAAAAAGGTTGAGGAAAGTACAATACTTTGACCTTGGAAAAGTAACCAAGGAAATTTTACAGGAAAGAATAGAATAAAAAACTAGCATTACAATTATGCTATGCACACATAGAAATCATATACTAGATAGTATCGTTGTATAAACTAACATCATAATATATTTGTACTGCTCGTATATAAACTACGTGTTTGGTATCGTCACAAAAGCCTCTAGAGAGAGGTTTTATGTATATATATTATATGAATCAGTACTGGAAAATGGCAGGAAGGTATTGTTGAACAATCCTTTTGATCATGATACCTGATATTCCGCAGTCCCTAAACCTAAAGCAAAGAAAGCTTGCTTCCATTGTTTCTTACGAAGGAAGGGTGTGTTCAGTGTAATCCCACATCTCCATATTTGGACATTTTAATATACCATTTTTCCCTTTAAAACATTTTCGGTAATGGCCCTTGTTCGTGTAACGAGTTAAACTAGATAGCTTTGTAATTATTTTTAATCCAATGATACCGAACAAACTTTAAAGCAGACACGATATTTAACGATAAAAGCATTTAGACCTGAAAAAAGTATTAAAATTTAATAATATAAATCTCTTTTAACTCTTTGGGGCGTTCAAGTTTATTATGATGCTAGTAGTGTTACTCCCTCTAAGCGTAATCTGGCAGATTTACGGAATTTCCCTCCTCACTCAAATTCAGAAATTTCTCCGTTAAGAGTTCCAAAGAATATTTAACTTTTTTTTTTCACATTAACTTTGATGCAGCTTTGGAAAAGTTATTTTTATGAGTGTGGCCTTGCTCCCATCATCATCCCCCCGCTCCATCGCCTCAAAAACACCCCAGGTTGTGGTTATATGAGCATTATGCTAAAAACGCCATATACATACAACGCACATACACGCATGCGTGTGTGTATATATATATATATATATATAAAAAAACACGAAATTTATACAGTGAGTTCACAAAAGATTGCGTTGATGTTTCCAACCACTTTAAAGGAAAATTCTCGTCTCTTTTGCGTAAATGTAGTTTTGTGCTGAAAACGGCCATTTACAATTTAAATAAATCCTGGCATTAAAAGTTGTCTCAAATTTGATAAGTCTAATATGAGAAGTTTAATATCACACACACACACACACACACACACATATATATATATATATATATATATATATATATATATATATATATATATATATATATATATATATATACACACACAGAGGATGAATTTTACAATTAAATACATGACATAAATAAATGATGTACACCCACAAAGAAAAATTAAAAGCGATTCCAAGGCTTTGTGTATTCAATAGTACACCTCGTCAGGGAATGAAGGGAAAAGACAAGAAGCCGAAAATTAATGCTGTATAGAGATACATATTGTCGGCTTCCTGCTTTTTCCCTTCCTTCCCTGGCGAGATGTACTTTAATTTTTCCTTGTGGATGTGCGTATGTCCCAAAATTAATATACCAAAAACAAATATTATTTGCTGGTTTATTTTAACAAGTGCTGGAAATTTGTTAAAAAACATGTGATTAAGGTTTTGAATTTTTTTTACATTGTTTACATTTAAAATGTAAAAACGTTCGTAATTAAATATTTTATATGAGATATGTGATTTAGTACAAAAATTATAAACTGAAGCTAATGTACATACAGTATACCGCACTTGCGTAGCTATTGTACTGTACTGTACTCAAAATGACGCAATTTTAGGCCATTAAGTGTGTAGGCTACGTTCCATAGCGGTGTCATTTTTAATTAATGTTTAATAGGCCATTGCTGCTGTACAGTATATTCGAAGTTTCATATCTCTGTTCATTACTTTGTTTTTGATAATGAATAAGATGACAACTTCTAGTGAGAAGGCAAAAATTGTTACATTTGCGCATGGAATTGGTTCAAGTGTTGCTGCTCAAAGACGCTTTCGATGTGAAATGAACGAGCCATCACCTGAAAGATGCGGCATACGAAGATGGGTTGATCAATTTGAGTAAACTGAGACTGTACTGAAGGGGCAGACTCCCGAAAGGCCGAAGAAATTTCTTGAAAGAATGCGTGCAATTCGTGAAACATTTACCAGAAGCCCTAAGAAGTCAATAAGGAGAAGTTTGTAGGCATCAATCGACCAGGGAAGTACTCCGGAGGGACGTTAGGCAGGAGACAGGGAGTGCTGGAATTCCCGTTTCTCCTGTTACTGTCCTCTTTAGCTGATCTTTTTCCGTGTCTCTCCTACTACCCTGTGAGTAGTCCAGCATGCTCTCAAACACACACACTTCTCCCTCTACAGTATTCTTCACTACACATACATGCATTTTACACATTTTACACAGTACACAATCTTTTCAAAATTAAAAAAGGCATCGTAAGCCTCGGAGACCTTGATTTTGGCTCTCTCTTTCTCATAAAAGGGGCATTTTTGTTGGCACCCGCCCTTGGCCCTACTTTCTATATAAAAAAGATTAAGAGAGGAGAGTCTGAGTTGAACATAATGAAGCTCCTCTGTCCACAGAATCTTTCATGAAGAATTACATTTTAAAGTTTACAAAGTTCAGGAGGTGTTCCAGCAACTTTTAGTGGAAGATTATGAAATCAGAATAAACAGATGCAATGATTTAATCGAAAGGATAGAATCAAATGAACATTTTCTACCGATCTCAGTTTTAGTGATGAGGCTACATTCCATATTTGAGGCAAAGTAAACCGCCAAAACTGTAGGATTTGGGGTGAACACAACCCGCATGATACGTAGAAACATGAGGAGTGGTCACCTAAAGTAAATGTCTGGTGTGATTTGTCACGTTCTCGCATCTATGAACCTTATTTTTTTGACGAAAGAACTGTAACAGGCAGTTCTTACCTAAAGACGGGCTACGTCGCGGCCAGTGTCACTGATCACCGTTGATCAGTGAAGTTAAGCAGCGATTGGATGGGGGACCGTCCTCCGCGTCCAGGTTGCGTTGCGAGCCGTAGTTTGGGTCCCACGTAAAACTGTAGGTCACCTCCGTCATATGGCCTTAGATGTTCCGAAGGAGATTAAACAATGCCTCGTAACATAACCTGAAGATGTTAGAGGGTTTTTTTTTATTCCACAATTGCGAGAAACTCCCCACTTGTTACGAAGAAACCTTCCAACAAGATGGAGTACACCAACCACATTTTGCTCAAAACGTTCGAACATTTTTGAACGGAACATTCCCAGGGGCGTTGGATTGGTAGGGGAGGACCTACAAAATGGCTCGCTCGCTTCCCCGATACATCCCCTTTGGACAAAAGTCAACCATAACAAACTAAGAGATCGTCAGAAGCTAAAACATCGTAGCCGTGATGTTGTCATGTCCATCCGTGAAGCTGTGTTGAAAAATATGTTTTCAGAATTTGAATGGGAAATAAAATTAATTAAAGCTAATGATGAAGGGGCTACGTCGTAGTCAATGTCGTGACACCGCTTCCCGTTGATCAGTGAAGTTAAGCGACATTCGGAAAGATAGTAGTTGGATGGGAGACCGTCCGCTGCGTCCAAACTATGTTGTGACCCGTGGTTCGGATTCCACGTAAAACTGTAGGTCCCCTCCGTCATATGACCTTAGATGTTGCGAAGGAGGTTAAACAATAATTATTAATAATGGAAGACATGTACAGGTTTATTAACTGAATTAAATAAAACTTATAACACATCTCAATATAATGGCATTTCGATACGGCACCCACAGTATCTCAACTGATAAATATATCATAAAATTTTTTTTTTTGTATATTCATTTTGAGACTCTCTCTCTCTCTCTCTCTCTCTCTCTCTCTCTCTCTATATATATATATATATATATATATATATATTATATATATATAACTTTCAACCTTTCAAATGTTCCGTGCGATGATGATGTCCCATTTCACGAAGGTCAAGCTTGTTGCCCCTTCTTCCCCGTATACATATACTGTATAAACTTCTTTAGTATTAAATTAATTGTATGAAATGTTGATCAAAAAATGTTACGTTGAGAGAGAGAGAGAGAGAAGAGAGAGAGAGAGAGAATTTATAAGAGCAGAGACGTCTCCCCGTTTAACCTCGTATTATAAAGACGAGTCATCTGGGCCGGTAATTTCCTTCCGGGACATTAAATTTGAACAATGCTTATCAATATTTAAGTAAAAAACGGGATAAAGCAAATGAGAATAAGAGGCTCGGTGGGGTCTGGGGAAAGGGAGTCCCAAAAGATAAGGAACGAGTGAGGAAGCTTTCGTCTATACATGAAAATAAAGAGGTCTATTGCGGTTAAGATTGTTAGTTGAGAGAGAGAGATAGAGAGAGAGAGAGAGAGAATTACGAGGTAATAGGGAAGAGGGAACTACCAAGATCATTTGGTCCTCTCGAGAAGGTTCTGTAAAACAAAGCTTTATCAGAGAAATTAGTACAAAAAGTAATAATTAAGGACATATTTACAGATTCAAAATCTCTCAGGAATACATACAAAAAATCGAAAATAATTTGAGATGTAGGAAATTATTCTAAATTTGGTAATATCCTGTTTAGTCCACTTTCAAACACATACACAAACGTACTCGACACTACTTCCGGTGGTAAATGACTGCAGTTTCTACCAATTTTACTGTATGAGAAAATTGTCGAAAATACCGTTGTTAAACTACTTTAATTTTAATTTGGGATTTTTATAATTTATACGCATAAACTTACACTTATCTAAGCTAAACTACATTTGCCAGTTGTTTGACCAGTTGGTCTGGCAGCCTATCAAGATCCGACTGAAGGTTGGCAAACCCCAACTGGCTGCCAAAGGCAGGTTCCCAATTTTAGGTCGTAAGCAAATTTGGAAAGCGTATCCTCGGGAGTCGTATGTAGGTCAATATTGTTAATATACATAATGAACAAAAGTGGACCCAACACAGACCCCTGCGGCATTCCGCTGATTACAGCGGCCCACCCAGAGGCTTCGCCGTTGATCACTAATCGTTGCCTTCTGTTGCTAAACAAGTTTTCGATCCCTACTATTACCTTGTTCCTTAATGCCTAATGTTTTAACCTTGACCCTCAGACATTTATGAGAGACCTTTTTTTTAATTCTTTCGAAAGTATAAGTACACACTATCACTGGCCCGAGGCACTCATCATACAAGGTTGTCATCCTATGAAAAAACAACTCAAGCAACCATGCTAAATATATATATATGAGAGAGAGAGAGAGAGAGAACAATAAATGAAGAAAAAAAAAAACCCGAACGATTAGCGAAATAGAAATTTTTTTCGACACACAAAACTATCTTCAATTTCACTCCTGGAAGGCAAATTTTTTTGTTTTTAGTTTCCTCTTCTTACTTTTTTTATACAACTTTAATAATAATAATAATAATAATAATTATCCGACTTACGATGACTTCATCTTCAGGCAAAATTTAATTCTTTTTTTTTCCTTGTCCTAAAAAAAAATTTCTATTTTATTAAGGAAGTTAACGTAAAATAAACAAATAAAATTTTAAAAATAATAATAATGAACAAATATTATCTTTTAAATTATCATTAATTATTATTATTATTATTATTATTATTTAATAAGTATTTATTTCCTAATTAAAGATTAATATAAAAAAAAAATAATGGAATTCAATTTCCGGGGATTATTTTTTTATTTTTTATTTTATTTTTTTTTTTAACCAAATAGATTTTTCAATCCTGAAATTATTTGGAGTACGAAGGTACTTTTTTTAAATTTTTTTAATTGTTAACAACAAATAAATTAAAGAGAAAAATAATTTATAAAAATCTTAGAAAGAAAACTAAGATTTACTTTAATGTAATTTCTCTCTCACTTCATTATTGAATTAGTAAGTTTCCTTCAGCAAATTAGATCATAGCATTATATATATATAATATATATATATATATATATATATATATATATATATATATATATATATATATATATATATATATATAAAACTTAACTTCGCAAAGAGACCAACTTAAAGTCAGTTT
The DNA here is from genome assembly GCA_023014485.1 of Bathynomus jamesi. Classification (NCBI taxonomy): domain Eukaryota; kingdom Metazoa; phylum Arthropoda; class Malacostraca; order Isopoda; family Cirolanidae; genus Bathynomus; species Bathynomus jamesi. The sequence continues at coordinate 344,138 of JAJOZX010003734.1, read as the reverse complement.
CAGTAACACTGCAATGAAACGGAAGAAAGATCGTTAAAGTTAGGATGTTCATGAAGGAACGTGACTGCGCATGCGTCGTTCTACAGAATATATATACTTGATAAGTGCATCGAATTGAGCGCAAGACTAATGCAAGGTCAATTTTTATAACGTAACATTTTTTTTTTTTCAAATATAATGAAAACTATGAGATTTAGATTATCCTCTTTGGGAAACGCGTCTTTGTTTTTGTTGGTGAAACATCGATTTTAAAAGATTTTTATGTGACCAGCATTTTGGGAGTTTAAAATAACACGATAAAAATAGTTATTCTTAACCACAGAAAGGAAGCGTGTTATTATATATATATATATATATATAATATATATTATATATTATATATATATATATATATATATATATATATACAAAGATCAATGCGTCCTACAAAGATTCCCACGCATGGGCACGTGGGCGTATGAAATCCGACGTTCGTAATAATATTACTTTAAATTCCAGGCAAAGAAAGGTTTATACCATCTGTGTGTGTGTGTGTGTGTGTGTATGTGTGTGTGTGTGTGTTTTAAGCGTTGTTTAGCTTCATTCGTAACAGCAACCGTCACGTGTAAGAGGGGACCTACAGCTTTACGTGGAGTCCGAACCTCTGGACGCGAACAACTACGACCCAGACCCAATATCGATTAACTTCTCTGATCTACCGGAAAGAGGTGTTTCGACATAGCCCGACGTGGCTCTTACGTCAGTGCTACTCTAATGTTATCTCATATACAAAGGGGTATACGTAACTTAAAACATACTAAATTGGATACCCACATCCAGCAGATCTTCGTAAAATTGGTCAGGCGCCATCTCTCTTCTTCACCTCATACCCAACTTATCGATGGACCGTAGTGGCCAGTGTCGTACCACCGCCTCTTATCGATCAGCGAAGTTAAGCGACACTGGGTCTGGATGGTGTAGCGACTCGTGGTTCGGATCCCACGTAAGGCAGTAGGTCCCCTCCATCACATTACTTTAGATGTTGCGAAGAGGGTTAAACAACCACATATAACCAACCAACCAACCAACCAACTATTTGACCTCCTTTTAACCCTTTACATTCCATATTATCAAACCGCTTTTAAGTTGGTTGGTCTGTTTGCGAACTATTTAATTTTCGCTGCTCTTCGAATTCAACATCTTTTAATTTTTAATTTCGCTTTGAAATGAAGAGGAGCGAAGAGCAAAACCACTTCATTATAGTTTTCATATCTTCTTTTAAGTTTCTAATTTTAAACTCTACGGATCTTACCAACTAGATTTTGTTTTGTGGATATATAAATTTGTCTCTCTCTCTCTCTCTCTCTCTCTCTCTCTCTCTCTCTCTCTCTCTCTCTCTCTCTCTCATAAGGTGGTCCATAAGTCCCAGTCGGTTATAATTAAAGCGAAAATACAAAAAATCAAACAAAGTAAAAAGTTTATAATAAGTTTAGAAATATTTATTGATTATCCAAAGTGGAAAATATTACGACCATCTCGACAAATATTCTTTCCTTTACTAATCGATTACGTCAATGTGTGCTCCATTAGAGGGATTTTCGCTTTAATTATATTATATATATATATATATATATATAGATATATATATATATATATATACACTAGGGTGACACTTATTTTCGAAAGTTTGAATTTTATCGGGACGGGCGCGTTTCTGGTTCCATTTTGTCAAAAAATATCGTGTGTAAACTATTTTTGAAATAAACAATATTTAGAACTGCCTCAATACGGTCAAAGTTTGTATATTTTCTCGAAAAGTAGAAATTTTAGATCATGATGTTCTATGCCTCTAGCAAATAAAATATCACTTCTAGTTTCTTCAAGCTACTAATCTTGACCTAAAACATATAACTGGACTTCATACTTTCAATTCTAGGTCCCCCTCAACTCGAGTATTAGCCCCTCAAGGGGGGGGGGTATCATGGGCGCCCATCTCCCTCTCATTGTTGCCTACTTTGCAGAGGTCACGGTGGACTTGCGGGCGGTTGGGAAGTCACAGCGGTGCTTCTCGACCACTTGTAAGAGGAACTGCCTTTGGTCTTCACTCTTGGTAAGGGCCAGGTTGAAAGACTGCATCAACGCCACCCCGCGCTCCGCGAAGTCATTGACAACTTGAAGGGCCTGGACTCGGCGGGATGCGGCGATGAAGGCTGGGTCCGTCCGCCACTCCTCCGGATCCTTGAGCAGGAAGGCGGTGCTGATGTCCAGAACCTTGAAGAACTCCTTTGATGTAGTCGTTTTGAACTTGGCCAATGTATTGTTGGCGATTGAGGCGGTGGACAGGTCCACATTGATACGCCGCGGGGGATCCTCCGATCCTTCCTCTTCTTCCATCGCTTTAATCATCTCCCGCTTGTCGCCAAGTCGATACCCTCGTCGAAGATGGCCAGGGTGACGAGGCGCTCGCTCAAGTACCATAGGTGCCTGGCGAAGACTGTCGCCGTCGCCTTGGCCACCGCTGAGTCCGGATAATAGACGAGGGCCTTGAGCAGCGCGAGGTCCGCGGCTGGGGCCGTTGCCGGGAGCGGCGCTTTGTACCAGGCCGTCACGTAGATGGACACGGCGAAGATGGTGAATCGCCGGATTCCAGCCGCTTCGCCTGACGACATCTGAAACTGTTCCCGGAACAGGAACAGTTTGATGGCATAGATGACTTTTGCCATCCAGCGCGCGCGATGGAAGGCGCCGGGACGAGCGAACCGGGCACCCCGCTTGTTCGGACCGCCCAGCACAATTACAGAGAGCTCCAGAAGTTCCCTGTAGTCGTCACGTGGATGTTGACCGTCGAGGAGGCGGCTGAATTCGATCAGCAGGTCGTCGCGGGCGTCCTTCAGGTGCTGCGGCATGGTTCCATCCTCGAAGGGCTTCGCTTTGGTTTGATCGATGAAGTCCCACTGGGCGGCGAATCGTTTGAACAGGAGGATGTCAGGACCAGTAGAGGGACCGAGGCACGCCGTGAATGCCTTCTCGCACACCAGTTCGTGGATGTGGTGGCGGCAAGCCAAATGAAGCACTGTCTTCTCGAGTTTCTGCTCAATGATATAGCAAGCTCCTCCTGAGAGTCCTGTGTTTGAGGCGGTGGTGTCAAAAGAGAGGGCACAGATCCGTCCCTTGATGTCCCAATCCTCGAGGGCAGAGAGGACGGCTTCCGCCATGGCGCGGCCGGTGCCGTCGGGGAGGCTGGGCACAGCCAGAAGCTTGTCGACGTTCTCCCCAGACACCAGAACTGGAAGGCGATCTTCAGCAGGGCCTCCGTCAGCCGCTGGTACGATTTTCCCGTCCCAGTGAACGGTCAGCGGCACAGTAGGATGGAAGGCTGCCTTCATTTCCGCTGCTGCCAAAGCACGGAACTTTGCTCGGTCGCGGCGGGAGGATTCGCGGTTCAAGACCAGCTCCTCAGGGTCGTGGCCCAAGCTCCTCGCAGCCGCCGACAGCAAAAAAACACCTTCTCGGTCGGTAAGTTTCGTCCGATCCATCGCTGCGGAGAGATCAGGGGTGATCATCTTTTTCGACGCGCGGAATCGCTTGGGTGGTAAAGGGGTCGTAGATGCTTCTGCATTCGACGTGGACGGGCCCGGGAGAGAGAGCTCTTCCTCTTCTTCTCGGCGACGACGCCGTGTCGGTGACCGAGTCGGGCTGCTTGCACCTGAGCTGGAGCTCGATGCCAGTTCGACGAGTTCTTCTCGGCTCTCTCTGTTCGCCCTTTCATCATCTTGCCGGCGGCTCCTTTCCGCTTCCTGTCTCCTCGCACGCTCCTCCTCAGTGTGCAGCGTCATGTCACGTGTGGAGGAGATGCGGCCGCGCCGCACCTCGGCCCTTTGTCCCGTCAGGAACTCCCTGTCCTCTTCGATTGTGATCATCGACATCGCCTGTTCGTGTGCGATGTCGAAGAGGCGGTCAAGGGATGAGAGGAACTCGGCCTCGTTCCTGATTTGGGTCACAGTGCGCCGTTTCGAGTTCTTGTTCAGAGCCCGCCACTTCTCGTACATTCGGAGAACCTTGTCCCTTGCGCGTTGGTCTTTCTGCGTAGGAATACGGGACCGCTCCCAGAATTCCTTGACTGCGGTCACTGTCTCAGCGGCTGCTTCCTTGATCGGCTTCTTGACGTCAAGGTGAAGGTGGAAAAAGTACTGAAGCGCCTGCTTTCCCGTAGGCAGCATGCTTCCTGTGATGCTGTGGTCCACGGTCCCCAGGAGATAGACTGCTGTTTTAGATCTTGTTGCCGAAGCCATCACGTCGTTTCAGAACTCACTGAAAAAGAAATGAAACACTGTTAGTGTTGGCAAAACTCGTCCCAACCCATTTTCTACTTAGAATAACATGTTCTTTCGCCTGTATCAATATTTGGATAAACTCGTGTTACACCCTGTATAATACCTCATTTTAGTCTTCTGTACACCAGTGCGGAAGACTAAACCAACGACTCTGACCGTCCGTCTGTCTGTCTGTTATCATTTTTCAACTCAGAAACTACAGCAGCTATCGAAACGAAAACTGACATGATAACAGAACGCCATGAGTACTTTTCGACAAAAAGTATAAACTTTGACCTCGTTGAGGCAATTCTAATTATTATTTTATTTCAAAAATATTTTACACACAATGTCTTTAGACGGAATGACACCAGAAATGCGCCCGTCCTGATAGAAATTCCCAAAAAATGAAAAACACCCAAATAAGTGGCACCCTAATATACACAGGGTGGCCAAAAAATCTGTTGCCTCGACGCACTCTAAACTATTTTTGTCGGGGCAACAGACTTTTGGGCCACCCTGTATGTATATATATTATATATATATAATATATACACAGAGGAAGACGGGTATAGTGTCCCATCCGGTTCCAGGCCATAAAGAGACTATATCCGTCGGGACACTATATCCGTAAGATGACTTTTGTCTGAGAGAAAGTTATGAAAAAGAAATTTTAAAACAGTTTTATATGTTTTATGATCTTTATTAATTAATTCATATTTAAAACACATTTTAAAACGACCATAACGTGAAAATAAAGTCACACATTAAACATCGCATCAAGAGTTGCCTGCACTCGCTTGGTTTCTTTGTTCTTCCTTAGCAGTTACTCCACAGCTCTTAGATTAAGGCGATCTTCAGATATTTGCAATTCCTTACAAAGTTGAAAATCGCATATATATATATATATATTTATATATATATATATTAGTATTTTCTTTTATAACATTTTGTCTCAGGAGTCTTAACTTTTGACCTTTTGTATCTCTGCTATGAAACCTGATTAAAAAAAAAGCTTCTGATACCAAAACGTTCCATATTTTTGCCAAATAAAAACACAAATAATAAAAGTAAAACCCCCCAAAGATATTTCCCATACGTAAACGAGGACCTTAATAACAGACGCAAATTCTTTGAGATGTAAAGAATAGACTTTTTATTGGAAGAGAAATCACAGACATTGTCTGTATCGGAACAGATTTGAACGGTTGAATGTGATGCGTGAGTGATAACAAAAAAAAAAAAATTATATACGAATACAGGAATTGGTGTATATCTGAAATACATTATACGTCCTAATATCTTGAGATGCATCATCCTATGTTCCTATTTTCTATAAATGACAAGAGAAATATTACTACAAAGGAGGAGTAAAATGGAGAGATATAACATATTATACAGTATTATAGGGTTTGCCTATGATATATATATATATGAGAGAGAGAGAGAAAGAAAGAGAGAGAGAGAGAGAGAGAGAGAGAGAGAGAGAGAGAGAGAGAGAGAGAGAGAGAGAGAGAATGTGGTTGAAAGTGTTCCTGTAGCATACAATCATTACCTTTTATTTGACCTTCACTTTTTCAACAGGGTTTGAGCACATACCTGACAGAGTCCCAAGGCGTTGTCCTCAAAAAGCGACTCTCTGACTCTCCTCCACCCTACGAATCACCCCCGGACTACCACAGCCTTCCTCCAGAAGTCCTCGTCAGTGCCAGAGGACTCAGTGGCCTCGAGTCATCTTCGGAAGGCCTCCTGACGAGGGTGCACGGGGGAGAGCCTCCCCCTAATCCTCCTCCTCAAAGGGGCACCCCACGACCCCCTGTCAGACGCAACAAATTACGAGGCTTCGCAGCGCGTTCCTCGTCCTCCCTTTTGGCCTCCGCGGCTCCGCTTCTGTCCTCCTCTAAACCCCCTCCATCGCCCCCTTCACCTGCGCCCTCTCCCCCACTTTGCACATCTGGGGGGCTCCTAGGTCTGACTTCTTGTAGACCTCCAACAGAAGCCCCCTCACTCCCTACGCCACCTCCACCCCCCTACGAGTGCGTGGTGATACAGACAGAGGCGGCGAAGGAGGCGCGGAAGCCCTGCTGACAGGAGGTGCCATTTCACCGACCGCAGCGAAGACCCCCATGGGAGGAAAAAGGGAAAGGCGCTCCCTGCCACCGCAAGGAAGCGCCCCAGACACTTTGATTTCCCTTCTGAGTCACCGTCAGTAGAAGAACATAAGGGAACTTCCTCAATTTCCTCCTTCTTATCTTCCCCACCCACTTCCCCTCCAGGCACTACGAACTCACCCAGAAGAACACCTCGAGTTCGCTTCTGACAAAAATGCTCATTTTGTGTCAATCGCAACGAGAACATTCGAACAACGCTGACGAAGTTCTCATCGAAGAGAACGTTTTAAAAAAAAATCAACGCAGATGCGTGAATTCCTCGCATAATACGAACCTCAAAGAAAAATGTTAAATTACCTTTTTACACACACACACACACACACACACACACACACACACACATATATATATATATATATATATATATATATATATATATATATATATATATATACACACACACGAGTACATATATTGTTGTCAAAGCGTATTCTTAAATAGCTCTTCGAAGGTATTAAAGTATTATAAAAAAGTAAAAAGCAAAAGACTTAATGAAAGAGACGTGGTCCCCTAATGATGGTGTAAAAATATTTTATGTTTTCGAGGTCACTCGGAACGAATTTACTGAATCAGTGCCAATCACCTCGAAATGATAAAATCTCGGGAGATCATAAACTCACTTTATAAAATATACCCAACGACTGTAACCTAAAAAAAAAACTGTAACCCAAATACTATATAACCTACAAATACTGTATAACTTTGAAGATGAAACCATACTACTAAGACTAAAATGAGGGAATGATTATAATTCGTTGAAAGTTCATACATTTGTGAGAGATTTAAAATGATGTTATGAAACGTTTTGTATAAAATACTATTTGTTAATATATATATATATATATATATATATATATAATATATATATTTGAATATTTGTTATTGTGATTTACATTTATCTAATTATTGTTACATTTATCATTTTTACTGAATGAAGCTTTTACTTTTTAATTCTTATTAAGCAAGATGAAATCACTTCACACACACACACACACACACACACACACACCACACACACACACACACACACAAAATACATATATATATAGGCGGATTTACATATAGGCAGAGTAAGCACTTGCCTAGGGCGGTAATTTTTGTCATATTTCAACCTAAATGTGACAAAGAAAACAAAAAGAGAAAATAAATAAATTATAAGCAACAAATTAAATGGATTCACAAATAAAGTGTAAATTAAAATACAGGGTGATTCAAAAGTCAGGTTACATAGGGCTGGCTGCACAAGTGCATTGCCGTTAACGGTGGCCATATCGAACATGTGATGTGACTATTCCCCTGTATCATTACATAATACAGTATATCCCTATGTAACCTGACTTTTGAATCACCCTGTAGAACGGCAACCTCTAATAACAAACTAGCGATATCAAATGACACAACTATAAGCCACTGTAGTGACAATTTCCCTGCCTAAGGGCGGAAAGATGTTAAATACGCCTCTGCCCAGCCATGCACATTTCATGTAAAGTATTAATTATTAATAAACAAACAAATATATAAACCTCAAAATATAAATACGTGGTAACACAGAAAATTGAATGAAACATGTTTCATTGAATTTTCTGTGGCTGAAACTCTTGAGAAAGTTATTATTTTTATCATAATGAAAACATTAATATTAATTTTAATTCTTATGCATTGCCTGCCATAATAGTAATATCACGAAATTTGAAAAATTATGTCATATATTCATAATTCTATATTATATTGATAGATTAATTAAATACCGGATCCGCATCCGCGGATATTGAAATTAAAGATTCGCATCCGCATCCGCAGATGTTGAAAAACTGACATCCGGTCCACCACTAAATATATATATATATATGTAATCTATTTATCCTCAAAATCAAAACCAAAATGGAACTTTTTAAATGGGAAATTGGCGTCCATTCTTTCCATTTTCCAGTTTTGGTACAAAAGTTTTTAAAAAGTTTGTTGAAATGAATAATTCTCTTCTGTCATAAAATTTTGAGGGAAGTTTTAACACTGTTAAGGTAAATAACAGTAAGTCACTAAACCTAATCGAGAATAACAAATGTGATATATATATATATATATATATATATATATATATATATATATATATACACACACACACGTGAACTAAGTTAAGCAAGGCAAAAACCACATGAAAAATTAATTATTTCTAATAACTAAAAACATTCGTTCTTATTTCTGAAATTTATCATATACAGAAGTAATGTGGCTAAATATATTTACACAGAAGCGCTTGGTCATCAAAAGTTATCATTGTCCTTTTATATATATATATATATATATATATATATATATTATATTCTTCCTGTTGCATTTATATATTTTAATGTTGCAAATTTGTCGTGTAAATTTTATGAAGAATTAATTTTTAAGCTTTTATTATGAGCTGAAAGCGGCCGCGGATGCAGTAATTAAATTGCTTATGCACACCTGTAATTAATACCTTCTACTAGACTCTAAAATAATTATAAATTAATTATTAACACGATAATTAAAATGAGATAATGATTTTCTGATTATAAGATGGAGCCCAATTAGAATCGCACTTTTTTTAATGAATGAAATTGTAAAAATAAATTAGTTATACCTTATTTATTGATTGAATTTTATTTAAAAAAAAAAATTTAATTTTTGGGTTGGAGATAAAATATATTTTGAGGCAATTAAAAAACTTAACTCTTCAGTTCAGATTGTCCATTTAATATACAGTTTATATAACAATGAAAATAACCTTTAGAGGTTTTACAGAGTGATCCAAAAAATGTGTTCCCCCAAAAATAATTTATTGAACGTTATTTTCGGAAACACTTTTTTCGGGCGATCCTGTAATTTGATATCGGCTATTGTACCCTTCGCCAACACCCGTAGTTCAGTGGGTAATGCCATTTCCCCGTGTACGAAATGAAGACACTAAGGTCGGGAGGGTGTTCGACTATCGATGGTACTGGTAATAATGATTATATCCATGCGGGAGTTAGAACAATGGGCCCCAATAGTCTGGCCAGAGCACTGTGCCAATTTCTGGCACTCCTCACTAATTATATTAACCCTTTCGGTATGCTTGTACGGGAGGAACGGACAGTATGTCCTACAGACGGTGTTTCTTTTACGCCCATTCAAATGCGGGCGTGAAAATTAAGATCGTATGTCGTACGTAGTTAGTCTGCGGTGATCATTCGTACGTCGTACGTAGTTGGGTCTTCAAGAGTTAATATCTTAACTCTGAGTCAGTTTTCGGACCAGGCACAGAATTAAACACTATTTTGTATAACAAAGTTGAATGTTGAAAGAACACACCATCTTATCTGTTACTGATATTGCATCACAGATACGTTATTTATCTACCCCCAATATATATATATATGTGTGTGTGTGTGTGTGTGTGTGTGTGTGTGTGTGTACTTGAAACTAACTGGTATACAACAATTGAAATAGTAAATGCGTGACATTTGCCTCAATACTCTTGGTGCATGTGTACGCAATATATATATATATATATATAAATTTTTATACGTAAAAAAAAGGCATTTAGTTTTTATATGTGATCACTATATATATAAGAATATTATATATATATATATATATATATATATATATATATAAAGTCTTGTAATTATATAAATGTTTTTCGCCATGTGTGATGTTCATGTCAAACGCTTTCTAAACTCGAAAGACTTTTTAGTTTGTTTAAGTTTTGTACATAATGGGGTACCGAACCAAACCCCTTTTTTACCATTTCACCATCGAATTTTCAAAAACAGGAAAGTCACACCAATTTAACTGGATTGGTGCCAGCAAAAAAAAAAAGAAGAAAATGAACAGTAATTTAAGATATTAAGAATTATTAAAAGGTTTATTATTCTCTCGTTAAAAATGTTAAAATGGTTAAAGATTAATTGTTAAATTATTCATTAAAAAACAACAACACTCATTTAAAAATGTAAAATTTAAATTTCTGTTATATAATAACCGAATTAATTGAATTAAAATAAACAGTTTTCTCGTGTAATTTTAAATTTTTAAGTCTGGAAAAGAAAATGTTTAAAAAATGGATTTATTTTAACGATTAAAATAGAGAAGTATTCCATAAAATTCGAAAATGGAATTATCATATATTGTATCTATTTTACCTGAAGTGTCATTTTCAAGAAACAGAAAATGCGAGTGATACGCGAAAGAGAACGGTAACTTATCCATTCTGAAATTTGTTATATGGTTATCTCTGTTTTATGTAAAGCGTTAATTTAAGTTAACATTATGGTTAAAAGTTACTTCTACCGAATAAACATAAGAAACTCATTAAAGATGACGTACGTTACAGACAAATTTATTTTTGTGATGACCCAGTCAAATTTTAAATTAAACTATATTTAAATATATATATATATACACACGGATGTTCTAAAATTACTAGCAAACTTTTATGTCTGTCGACCAATAATTGGATGTTGTGAACAATGTGTTCAAGTTGAAAGAAGACACTTTGAACATCTAAAATAAACAATTATTGTTGTTTTTCTTATCGTTGCTCTAATTTGAAAGAAATTTGTTAAATATCGCCTAATTTTGGTTAAGATAGTGCGTTCATATAAAAGTTTACTACGTAATTTTAGGACACCCTGTATATATATATATATATATATATAAAATCAAAGGGTTTCTATGTAGGTTACTATATAAAGTGTCGTAAGTTATGTAAAGTAACGATTAATTTAAAAAGAACAAAAATATTCTCTGTTAAATTTAGGACACCCAAAAATAAAAAATATTATAACCGGTTTTTACCTTGAAAAAGTTCAATGAACTTCGACGCCAAAAAAAAAATTGTTATTTTTAAAGAAGTTTTACATAATATTAGTTTATGGAATTTATCATTATTATTATCATTATTATTATTATTATTGTTGTTATCATCATCATTATTATTGTTACTTTGTGACGGGCCCAAAATAGGGATTATATTTCTTCAAAATGTAAAAAGGTTTTTGTTATTAATTAAGAGACAAGAGGAAATGTTAACTAGCTTAGGTTAGGATATATATTATATATATATATATATATATATGAGTCAAAATGGTATGATATTTGACACCGATGAAAATTACATTTTTGGAACTGGTTGTGGGCAACCAAATCTCCAATACATTGAATTTAATAACTTATTTTAAGATTGAGGTTGTAAATATTATTTCCCTAACCCAACCCAGAAAAAAAAAAAAAAAAAAATTTACACGTATTTAATTTTTTATTGAAAATAAAAAAAATATTTATTAATGAATCAAAAAAAAATTTGTGAAATACTTTTTAAAAGGCAAAAATGAGATTTTTTAGAATTATTAGATTCTCATTTCTTATTTACATGTTGTAAAGCTAGTTAACGTAACTAAGTTACCATAACGAGTATATATATATATATATATATATATATATATATATATATATATATATATATAACCAAAGGTTATATATAAAATCATACTTTTTTTAATCTACTGTTATATGTTGCAATTTTTTGTGCATACTTTTTTACACTCAATAAATATGTATGTAATATGTATGTTTTTCACTGTTATCCTGTTAATTATCCGGAGAGTCAAAATCATTAAAATAGCTATGATTTTTGCGTGTATAGAAAGCAGACCTTTTTGTCAATGGTCTCCGGAGTTTCGGTTTTATATCTGATGTTTACTTTTTGTAAAAATCTTTTTCATTTATATTCAGGTGACCTTTTCACTGTTTCATTCTGTAGTTCGTTTCATCCAGTGGTTCTTAACCCCTGGGTCGCGACCCAAAATTGGGTTGCCAAGCCATTTTGAATGGATCATTAAATTGTCATTTATCATTTATTTATGTATCCTTAATCATTATACCATTAATTAATTTTTTTTGTATCTATTACGAGTGAAATATTTGAAGGCATGGGTCGCCGAGCTACCCTCGCGACCAAAACTGGGTCGCAGTCTAAAAAAGTTAAGAACCACTGGTCTAATCCTACGGCAGAACGGGTCATCACACGAGACCAGGCCGTGATGATTTAGAATCGCAAAACAAGTTTATCACACTTATAAAATCGCGTTTATCAGTCCCAATTTCAAGTAGGCCTATATATGGACACACAATACGTCAGTACTCCAAATTATAACGCTATTCTTTAAAAATTGTTGTTTTTTTATCAATCACTACTATAAAATAACCTGAAGGAGTGGGACGTAACTGGGTAACGCATATCATAAAGGTGAAGAATACTTCGTAAGAACTGTGTATTGAATGAGAATTTTTTTTAACTTAACCTTCCTCGAATTCTTTTTGTAATTTCAAAAATTTTGTTAATAACTGTCAAAAAATCCTGAAAAAGGTAAATTCTGGAAAAAGTAAATATAAGAAACTCCCAAAATGTTTTGGAAATTATATTTTCATTTTATCTTTAATACACAGAGGGTCACTTTACTGTTTTATTCCGAGTTATACTAAACAATTTTATTCAGGGTTAGAGGAACCCCTGTACGTATCAAAGGGTTATAATAATAATAATAATAATAATAATAATAATAAATAATTAAATTATAATGCCAAAACAGCCATAAAAAAAAAATCCCCTTTCCAATGGCAAAGTTCGTAAGTTACTGTTTTAGATTTTAACTAATTGCTAAGCCTATTCTGCTTTTTTGAGTGTGGTTTAATCCGAAGCGATATGAAAACAATAAAATTAAATAAAAATAAAAGGATTAAGTAATAAAAACAGAATCAAAAACATTTAATTTCGAAGGTGTTAACTTCGAACCCGAAGGCATCAAAGTAAATACAAATTTACATACAGCCTTGAAAAAAATGCATTACTTTTTAATGAGGAAAATACACACATTGAAATTACGACAGGACTGAAATTCACGCCTTTTGAGTCTTTATCAAAATTTAAAATAGGATAAAAATACGTACAATGGTCAAATTCCATGTACTGTGTTCATGCGCTATTAAATGCTTTTGTTTCATTTGCGGGATTTGGTGGAGAAGGGAATTGGTTTCCACTCTCCTCTTACCCTCGTAGCCAGCCACTTATGGCTGGTCAGGAACTTTGCGCTAGAATCTGTTCAGTCGGTTTTTTAAATTATTCAGGTTGGTGTGCTGCAGGTTCCTCGGTTCTTTCGGCAGCAATCTAAGAAGTTTGGGCCACGTACGTATTCGGAGGGTATTTTTCATCTTTGTTTTCATGACCCGAGTCCTTGTATTTAACTCTTCTCGACTATGGTCAGTATTCAGGGTAACTTTGTTGGAGTCGTTGGAACCTTCGGAAAGACAACCATACTGACCAGCGGATCAAATTCTCGAGGCATCGAGAGATTTTTTTTTTCGAATGTAAAAATTTTCGACTAAGATGTCTGGTGGACCTCCGTAAACAAAAATAATAAAAGATAAATAGCTACCTAACCAAATTTCACCTAACTGGACATAATAACCTAACCTTACCAAACTTAATTTAACTTTACCTAACTAATTATACCTAATCTTTATTTACAAAGAAAAACTATTATAATCTTGTTGACACTGAAAATAAAATAAATTTTTATTGGACACCATTTTGAATTTTTTGTTTTTGTTTTTGAAGGTGTAATATTTTTTAACTGGGGGTTCTTGGGACAGTTTCTGGTGTAGGTCTTGGTACAGTAGCATAAACAAAGTGTCCCCTTTACTTAAGAGAACTGGGAATTTTAGATAACAGGCGAACAGAAGCAAAAAGAGATTCGTAGAAAATGAAACAGAATAATCACGTAACCTCATTGTACTGTACTCTACAAGACTGTCTCATATGTCCTACGTAACTGGAATTTTTTTTAAAAATTATTTTATTAAAGGAAATGGTATAAATGGAAGCTTCTTATATATTTAAAAAAAAATAATTACTTACTAAAAAATTATGGAATAGTTTTCTAACTGAAAAATTACGGATTAATGACTAATAATGTAGTCATAAATACTTATTTTCGTAATAATTAACTACAGGTACTTTTTATATAATACAGGTGTCCTACAAAAGTTCAACGGGTAGAACATTATTTGAACAGTTAATAAACGTGGTCTGATAAATAATAATAAATAATAATAATAATAATAATAATAATAAATACAAAAGACCATGTTCAGTTTAGTTCAGCAACAGGTAGAAATAATATTATATAGAGGTGTTCCTTATATGCAGGTAAAAAAAAACCATTTGTTTCCAGCGCATTCTATCTTTAACTGATCGCAGCAGAATCTCTTTCTTCTTAGACTGAATTAAATCGTTTGGCTTTATCCACGATATTAAAAGTACTATTTGGAGATTAACGACAACTCATCACTGGTCGTTGATTACGAAAATGAAAACAGAATGAAAACAGAAATGAAAACAGAATTTTTCTATCACCAGCAGTTTTAGAGTGACACACGAATTTACATTACTTAGGATTTGAGTGAGAATAGGAAGGGGGCGGGGTCTGCCCCTTCCTCTTCTTCTGCTTATAAGTTGCTACACGTCACTGTTGACTTTCATTTGTCAGTTACTCATTTGATTTCACTCAGTGAACATCGTGCATTTTATTCGTGATTTTCCTTAATCATTTTTTGTGTCAGTGCGTTCGTATTGTTTCATGACAGAATGCCACGCAAGTGTGTCACCCATCCAAACTGTTTCTGTTATGTGTGCAGAGAGTTAACACTTAAATTTCAAAGGCGAAATTTCAACCCCTCGTCAAAAAAGCATACGAACTTTATTTTGGTTGCAAGGTAGGGATCAGAACAAGACGTGGGCACATCATACATGCTGCTGTATTACGTGTTTAAGACTTCTGACAGGCTGGCTAAATGGGTCTCGTCAAATGCCGTTTGCTGTTCCGATGATATGGAGAGAGCCGAAAGACCATTTAACGGATTGTTATTTCTGCTTAACAAATATACTAGGCATTACTGCGAAATCTAAACATATGGTACAATACTCAAATTTTACCATCAGCCATAAGGCCTGTTTTACATAATAAACATTTGCCAGTACCAAGGCCACCGGAAACATGGAGTTTAGATGATGAAAATGAAATTGATGTACAATGATAATGACGACGCTCAACATGGTTTACTGACGGACGATGTTGATCCAATGTTTGAACCATCTTGTTCGTCGACAGAGCCTCACTTAATATCTCAAGCAGACCTGAGCGAGCTTGACTGTGATCTGAAATTGTCAAAAGATCAATCCGAACTTTCGGCTTCCAGGTTGAAAGGTTGGAATCTTCAAGATAAAGGCACTAAGATACCTTTTTACCGCAAGCATTAAAGAAACTTTCTACCCTCTCATGAAAACCCTTGGCCAACAACATAATCCAAACGAATGGCGCCTATTTATTGATTCCTCGAAGCTGAGTTTAAAAACTGTATTACCCCCAGAATGGAAATAAATACCCTTCAGTTCCATTAGCACATGCCGTACATATGAAGGAATCATACGACAATATGCACCTGCTTATGAAACATCCAATATGATAAATACTCTTGGCATATCTGTGGAGACTTGAAAGTGATTGCACTTCTTCTTGGTTTACAACTGGGTTATACGAAATCCTGTTGTTTTCTCTGTGAATGGGACAGCAGAGCACGGGAAAGCCATTACTCAAAGAAACAATGGCCACTTCGACAAGCGTTGATTCCAGGGCATAAAAATCTCACCAGTTCACCTCTTCTTGATCCAAACAAGTTATTTGCCACCACTACATATTAAACTTTGTTTAATGGAAAATTTTAAATGGCAGGGGGGGGGGGTCTCTACTTGAAACAGAAATTTCCGAGGATCAGCGAGGTCAAAATCAAAGAAGGGATATTTGTGGTCCCGCAAATTAGAGAAATCATGAGAGACAGCTCGTTTGATGAAACTCTAAGTGAAGTTGAAGGAGCAGCTTGGAGAGCATTTAAAGTAGTGAACACAAATTTCCTCGGAAACTTCAAGGCCGAAAATTAAGAGTCACTTGTTGAAGAACTTCTCAAGCCCTACAAAGACGTGGGGTGCAACATGTTGAAAATTCATTTTCTTGACTCACATCTCGACTTCTTCCCAACAAACTTAGGCGATGTTAGTGATGAGCATGGGGAACGCTTTCATCAACAAATATCCACGATGGAGAAGCGATACCAGGGCAAATGGAGTCCCAGCATGTTGGATGACTACTGCTGGACATTGTCAAGGGATGGCCCAGAGGCGAAATATAAGCGTAAATCATCAGTATCCACATTTTAGGTGAATTCAATATGCATTTTCTACTTTGATATTGCTATTACGCCTATAAATTAGCCCAAATTTCATTTTCGATTCATTCAATATTGGTGGGTGATAGAAATATTTTGAGGCCATTTTTGAACTCAGCGGTAAAAAACCTATAAGATGGTACCGGAGAAGTATGTTAAACTGATCAAGGGGATGTACAGGGGAGTAACAACTAAGGTGAGGAGTAGCGTGGGTGTGTCAGAGAGCTTTGGGGTGGAAGTTGGTCTGCACCAAGGATCAGCTTTGAGCCCCTTCCTTTTCAATGTGGTATTCGATGTGTTGACGGACAGGATTAGAGGGGAGGCGCCGTGGTGCATGATGTATGCAGACGATGTTGTGTTGAGTGGGGAGACGAAAGAGGAGGTGGAGCAGCAGTTGGAAAATTGGAGAGAGGCATTGGAAAGTAGGGGGATGAGAATTAGCCGAAAGAAGACCGAATATATGAGATGTGATGTGCAGCAGGACCGAGGAGGGGAAGTGACATTGAGTGGAGAGCGTGTTAAGACGGTGGAGTATTTTAAATACTTGGGGTCAACAGTGGATGCAGAGGGGGGAGCAGAGAGAGAGATAAACTGTAGAATACAGTCGGGGTGGAAGAACTGGAGAGACGTATCAGGGGTGCTCTGTGATAAGAGGGTCCCAGTGAAACTGAAGGGAAAGGTATTCAAAACAGTGGTGAGGCCGGCAATGTTGTATGGAATGGAGACTGTGCCAATGAAGAAGAGCAATGAAAGAAAAATCGATGTGGCTGAAATGAAGATGTTGAGATGGATGTGTGGAGTGACGAGGAGGGATAGGGTCAGAAATGAGCATATAAGAGGGACAGTGAAGGTGGCGGAAGCATCTAAGAAGGTGCAGGAGGCCAGGCTGAGGTGGTATGGACACGTCAGGAGAAGAGAGGAGGAGTATGTGGGGCGCAGAGTGCTGGAGATGGAGTTGCCGGGACGGAGAAGAAGAGGAAGACCGAAGACGAGATGGAGGGACTGTGTGGTGGCGGACATTAGGGAGAAGGACTTGGAGGAAGACGTGATATACGACAGAGGAGAGTGGAGAAGACGAACCAAAAACAGCGACCCCATGTAAAGATGGGATAATAAGCTGCGGAAGAAGAAGATGACAAATAAAAAGTTCGATTTTGTCGACCAGTGAATTATCGTAAAAATGACAAGTAGGCAACCCCTTAACCTCTTTCAATACAAACAATAGACAGATAAACCAAATGATGGGTAATCCAAGACATAAATCCTCACTTCGCTGGGGATAGGTTCTTGGTTCAGGGGTGGAATTAATGTTGACAGGAGAAGGGGCACGCATTCGATAAACCATCGTATACCCAAAAAAGTTAGGATTAATCTAGAAAGGTCGGAATAGGCTTGGAAAAATGGTGTTTACCTAAAAGAAAATACCTAAAATTGTACGATTCAAAATGTCATATATTTCTTCTATGCTTTCTCCTAAATCAGAAACTTTACAAACATAATAATAATAATAATAATAATAATAATAATAAAGTAATAATAACATTAAAGTCATTTGTCAATTATTCACCATCTAAATGTAATATTAAGCGTAGCAATAACTGGTGAATACATATAAAAATAATATTTGTGAAGAGTGGGAAGCAAATCCAGTTTCAAAATCGTGAGAATAAATCCACCCCTCGCATTATGCAAGAAATGAATTCAGGCCTCAAAGGTTTCGGTTGAAGTGGGCATACTTCTCTAGTTTTATGACCAAAATTGCAATATATATATATATATATACACTCGTATGCTTTTTGATTTTAGATACCTAGAATGGGAAAATGAAAAAATCTCCCTTATAACGAGCGTGAAGCAACTTAATGGGATAAAAAATTTCTGCGAAAACTTAATGACCGAAATAAACTCTTTTACAGTATTATAAGCAGAAAGGCACTACGAGAAGAACATGAGAAAGGAAAGTAGGAATAAAGAACAGAGGAAAACGGAAGAAACGAAGAAAGGCGAAGTAGAAAAAAATCAAATACATAACGAGGGGGAAACCATGCAGGCGAAAGAGAGTATAAAGACAACAGATAGTAAGGAGTTCCAAAAAACCTTAGCCCCTCCATTTGCAGCTTACATGTTTACTTTTATGAAATAGTTTTTAGTGATTATAAAAATATATAAAATTCTTTATTTATTGCAGGTATTAAAATTACTCTAGCTGATAAAGTGATAATATAATGGCTTCTCAATTAATTGGTGATTCGGAGAGGCAACGTGTGATAGATCGCGTACGAGCAATAACATTTCGGGAAGCTCGTGATGCTGGAGCCACCTTTATAACACGTTCATGGGTTGCCAAAAAGTTGCGAAGAAGTGAGGACTTCGTCAAAAGAAATTGGAATAAAACTTTGGATGAATGTAAAATGGATACAACCAAATCTGGACGCCCAAATTTGCCACTCTCTCAGGAAACAAAGGACATCATTGAAAGTGGTACGCGTAAGCGGAAAAACAGCTGTGCTAAACTTTCTAGAGAGATCGAAGGGTTGAGAGGAAAGATCGTTAGTGGTGAGATCATTCGACTGTACCGTCATAGGCAAGGTTTAAAGCCTTGGCATGAACTTCCAAAGCCAAGAAAAACTCAACTTAACATCGATGACAGAATGTGGTTTGCCCATTATCTTGAAGATTGGGATGTGGATGATTTCATGCATTTAGCTGTCTCCGATGAATTTTTTGTTTACGTAACACGTCGGCCTAACTACCAAAATGATCGAGTGTGGGCCACAACACCAGATGAAATCGATGACAATGAACATTATCGCGAATTATTAAAAAGTCCAGACTGTGTTGGCGTGTTTGTTTTGTTCACTGCAAAGAAGCTCATGTGGGTGCTGAAGCCAAATGGTCAGAGTTGGGATGGACAGTATTTTCGTGATAGTATTCTATCCCAGCATGTCATTCCTTTTCTAAGAAACCCAAACAATGTTATGGATGTCGATCAGGTCACACTTCGGCACGATAAGGTCCCCTGCTTTAAGACATTAGCTACTCAACAGTTGTTGCGGAACCATGAGATCGATTTCTTTGGAAATGAAGAATGGCCAGGAAATTCTCCTGAACTGAACGTCTGTGAACACATTGGATCAGTTATAAAGGACAAGGTTGAATGTCTCTTGTTTCAAGAACCTGCAGCAAATCGATTTTCGAAGGATACAATGACGCAACACATTGAAACTGTTTTAGCAAATTTGCGTAACGATCAAGATCTATTCACGTCACTTTTGGCAAGCTACCCAAAGCGAATTCAGGCTGTCTTGGAAGCCAATGGCGGGAACACCAAGTTTTAATTGTTTCTCATTAAATGCAGGATTAAATTCTCTTTTGTAAGGTATGTTTAGTTTTACTGTACCTCTAATGGTTTAGGCCATGGGCGGGGGGGCTAAGGTTTATTGGAGCCCCGTTAAGGGCAACGAAGGACATTAACACAAATAGCACAAATAGGAAAAGAGAAGAGGGCAATCAAGAAAACGGAGTGAAACTGTCCCCCAATAAGGAGCAAAAAACAAAGGCCACGAGTAAATATGTGGAAGGAATTATATGCAGATATTATATAAAAGATAATTGCAGATTTAAAAGAGGACAATGTATATATGAACATCCCCCAATATGCAATTTCTTCTATAATAATGGTCATGTAAATTTGGAGACAGATGCAAATTCTACCACCCGGACATCTGTAGGACTGACGCAAAATATGGAACCTGCAAATACGGGAAAAAATGCTACTATCAACATCTCCCGACGGACCCAAAGAACAAAGAACAAAGTTTAAATGACAATAGGAATAACAATAACAATAGGAATAACAATAGGAACACAATAAACGAACAAAACAATTTTTTTCAACATCGCAGACACGATACGGCTGCCAAACGTCATCCAACGCATGCAGCTGACACAGCTGGAAACCCCAGAGCCAAACCGCTTCCGGGCAAGAAGCTACCAGAACAGGTAGGCGGAAACGGATCTCTCTCGGAGGATCATAGGGCAACGAAACACGCGATACCGAAGGAAAACGAAATTAAAATGCACAAGGGGCAACGAAAAACAAAGAACATAAATATTGTCCTGGCTAATATTCAAGGAATAAGACCAAGCCAATCACTCAACAAAGTTTCGTACCTGAAAGGATTTATGGACAAAACAAGGGCGAATATAGCATGCTTCACAGAAACTCATCTTAAGGATTGCCAAGGAAATTGTGAAAACTGCGAACATTGTATTGATAAAAAAGAGATAAATATACATAGAGGGCTTCAACATGCTAAGAGCGGATAGAACAACAAGACGTAAAGGTGGCTGTGCTATATATGTACATGAAAGTCATATGACAGAGACGATAATAAGTAAATCAAACAGCTTTGTGAAACTCCTAGCAGTGAAAATAAAAAAAACTAAACGTGATACTAATAGTCATCTATAGACCTCCAAATACCCCAACCAAAAAATTCTCGAAGGCCAGTGATGACATTAGAAAGCTAATAAAGGCCATAAACCCTCCATCCCCCAATATAATGATGTGCGGAGACTTTAACTTCCCATTTATAAAATACAAAAAGGTGGATAGGAATATATACTGTATATACACCAGGACAAGGGGGGCACAAGAGAAGACCAGGAGCAAGCAAAAATGTTGATGGTTCTCACAAATGAGTTTATACTGACACAGGAGATAACAGAAAATACCAGGAAAAATAACTGCCTAGATCTGGTATTCACGAATAACACGAACTTGATTGCTGATATAAAAATAACCCCAACCATTATCTCAGACCACAACTTAATCGAGATATCAACAAATATGACGACAACATTAAAAAACAATACACATAGTGAGGAAAGAAGCAAATTTGGGGCCTTTAATTTAAACTCCAAGACAATAAATTGGGAAGCACTCAGATCGCACATGGCCTAAATAGAGTGAAGAACAGTTCTAGAGAATAAAACAAGTGAAGAAATGCTAACAACCTTGGAAGAAAAAACGCTGAGAAGTTTAGGAAAATATGCTCCGAAATCACAGCCAAAAGGAAAGAGTTGCTGGATAGAGAGGCAAAAGAGAAGAATATTCCGCAAAAGAAAGAGAGTGGAGGCGAAGTTAGCCAACTGCGGAGATAATGCCAGGAAAGTAATGCAAGAAAAATTGGAAGGTATCGATAGAGAAATACAAGCCCTGATTAAGGACCATACAGAGAGGGAAGAGGAAAAGGCGGTAGAGGCAATAAAGGAAAATCCAAAATACTTCTATAGCTATGCGAAAAGGAAAACAAAAACGCGCGCCACTATTGGGCCCTTAAGGAAGAGAAATAATGAACTAACCGACGATCCAAAAGAAATATCTGGAACATTGAGAGCCCAGTATAAATCAGTTTTTAGTACCTCAAAAAGTGACAAAACGATACCTGACATAGATGCATTTTTTGAAGAGAAATTGCAAGGAGAGTGTACAGTATAACAGACTTTGATTTTACCCCAGAAGATGTAGCAAGAGCTATAGGACAAATGAAACCACATTCAGCTGCAGGACCAGACAACTGGAACGCATTATTGATTAAAAACTGTAAAAATGAAATAGCTACACCTTTATACACTATATGGAGAAGATCCCTAGACACTGCGGAAATACCGAGCATCTTGAAAAGAGCAAACATTGTCCCTATATATAAAGGAGAGGACAGATCTCAAGCAAAGAACTATGGACCAGTGTCATTAACGTCCCACCTCACCAAAGTATTTGAAAGAATAGTTAGAGGGAAAATTTATGATTTCTTGGAGACACTGGAAAGATTCAACGAAACTCAATACAGATTCCGATCAGGTAGATCATGCCTATCACAACTTATAGAACACTACAACAATATCCTAGATGCAGTAGAAGGCAATGACAACTACGATGTCAAATACACAGATTTTGCTAAAGCTTTCGACAAATGTGATCACGGTATAATAGCACATAAAATGAAATATATAGGAATAACAGGCAAAGTGGAAAAATGGATTTACAACTTCCTCAGAGAACGTCTACAGGTGGTCAAAATTCAAGGTATATCATCATTAGAATCAGAAGTAGGCAGCTCAGTACTACAAGGTACAGTGCTGGCCCCACTCCTGTTCATTATCATGCTGACAGACATCGACAGTGGAGTAAACAGCAACAGTATAGTAACATAATTTGCGGACGATACAAAGATCAGCAGAAAAATCAGCGATGTAAATGAAGTGGAGGCCTTGCAGAGGGACAAGAACAAAATATACAAATGGTCAGAAGACAACATGACATTTAACACCAAGAAATTTCAGCTCTTGAGATATGATAGAAACTTAAAGAGACTGCATATTATGCTCCAGATAGACAGGAAATTCAGAGAGGCACGAAAGCGATCGATCTGGGGGTAATAATGACCAATGATGCGAAATTCGAAACACAAAATCAGATAGCGATAAATAAAGCAAAAAGAGTCGCGGGACAGGTACTAAGAACGTTCAAAAGGAGGGACAAGACAGTCATGATTCCCCTGCTGAGAACACTGATTACACCAAAACTTGAATACTGCTCAGTTTTGACGTCCTAATATAAAAAGGAAGAAATTAATAAACTAAAGAAACGCAGAAACATTTCACAGCCAAGATTGATGGTTGCAAAGAACTCAACTATTGGAAAAGACTACGTAAACTAAATCTGTACTCCCTGGAAAGAAGAAGAGAGAGGTATATCATAATCTACATATGGAAAATGATTGAAAAACTGGTAGCAAACCTAAAACTAAACTCAATTACCATTCATACAACCCTGAAAAATAGGAAAGGCAGAATGTGCAGCGTTCCGCAATTAAAGGCCCGACAAGGGACCTCCTCACCTCTGAAGGAAAATAGCTTGGTTGTCAGGGGATCAAGACTTTTTAACCAGCTTCCAAAGGACCTCAGAAACGTTACAGGGGTCAAAGTTGAAGTCTTCAAGAGAAGGCTAAATGCCTGGCTCAGGACGGTACAGATGAGCCGGGTGTACCTGGCTATGTACAGTGGAAAGCGCAAGAAAGCAACTCGCTCCTCCACCAAACCAGATCTAGAGGCGGGGCCACCAGCTTGACCTTCGTGTGAAGAGAGACCAATGCACGGAACAGCAACGAGGTTAACGAGGTTATATTGATCTCTATGTGAAGCATGTATTAGATATCGCCTCATACTATAAACTATATTTGATGCTACTCTCTCTCTCTCTCTCTCTCTCTCTCTCTCTCTTATATGTATATTGTATATACTGTACTTCTCACCAACAAACCTCATAAAAGATAAAAATATATATTAAAATTAAAACGTAGCAAATCATTACATTGTTTATGAGTACAAACCAAAGCTAAAAATACTGAGGGAACCCAGAAGCAATTCGTGAATGAATGCCAAATCCCGTCCCCTCACTCCCCCCCCCACCCTTACTCGCAACTATCTTCTAATCAGACCACAGCAATGAACCTTCAGTCAGAAGTTGTCCGTGCGCTGATCGAACAGAAATTGAAATGGCGCTTTTCATTTGATTTTTCTGCATTGTTTCGTCAACAGTCTGCCATATTTGAAGTTTTAATCTCGTATTTGTTGATAAATGGGTAAGTTTATTTTTTAATTATATATATATATATATATATATATATATATATATATTATATATATACCTGATGAACTTAATAATTGTTTTTTTTTTTAAATTATAAAGCCTTAAGTCTTCCCTTGAAACGATAGAAAACGTGATCAGATTATCAACTAATTATTAAAAATATGCGGCATATTTTCGATAATTTCAATAAAAAAAATAAATTAACGTTTTGATTCCTTTTCCGCTTCATACAGCAACATCATCCCAACTCTCTCTCTCTCTACTGAAATAACTAAATAAATAAATTACTAATACAAGGTTTAATATGTTAAATGTAAAATGTCCAAATTCTACAGTGTGATTTAATGCTTAGCAATAAGGACACGATTATAGTGAAAGAACTCAAAACACGCGAAACGAATGCCAAAGGCCTCAAAAAATGGTACCAAATAGGAATCGCGATTAGCTGTACAGCGAGTATTGTAGACCTTAAAAACGTTTAATTTGAGTATAGCAGTACTGACATACTGCGAAAGTTTAGCTTAAACGTGACTCAGGTTTATTTATAAATATCGAGGTGCTTCTGTTTACCTTCATTTCTGCCCAGCCAATATATATATATATATATATATATATATACGGTATATTTTTTATTTTTTATTTATTTATTTTTTTTTACGCACTGAATGCATCATTTCGCAGTTTTTATTTTAGTTAAAAAAATGCGGCTGTAACCATAGGCCAATACATAGAGATTTCTGGCAGAATAATAACATGGACAGCCACAGAAACTAGTGGAATAAGTGGTTTTGCGTGCAAGGTTCGTATTTAGGTTATAGATATACATCGCGTGTAGCCCATCGAAAGGGTTTCTATATCGTGAACGCTGACCTCACCGTATGTGCTCGTGATTTGTTCCCATTAGCCCATGGTCGCGTGATTGGATTGGCAGAATGCACGTGGTAAAAATGCGAGGCAGAATACTCAAATTGTCGGGATTACAAATGAAACAATTTATAACTTTGCCAAATTTTCGTCGTAGAAACAGGTGAGAATGCAATGATGAATCAAGTTTTTACAGAGGGAGCTTTATACCTCGCAAAATAATGTCAGTTTGCCATATTCACTAACTTAACATCTGCGTTATTTGCACTAAACTGAGTTACACTAGTGTGACATCGCTACAATTCCTGCTTGCGGCCGTTAATCTAACGCGACTATAATGATTTTGAAGGGTTTCCTCGTTCTCGTAGGCGTCACATTTTAATCATGTCACATCGAATGGCGGGCATGGGTATGAGAACTAGCTGATCGAGCATTTCAGGAATCCTGTTTCCAGCTCGCAGTTCAAATCGTGGTTTTGTTGGGTACGGGTAAAGATTTCGAATTCTGGAAAAACTGACTTGGTATTCATTTAGAATTTAGAATTCTTCTAAATTTATTCTTTAATTTATGAGAGTCATCTCTTCTCATTATTCCAAAAGGATGTTTGCAGTTAAATAAATAATATGATACAAGAGGGTGGTGCGGCATGTCCGGCGTCTAAAACCTAACCTCAGTTAACTCGTTTTATTTCTGCCTGAATTGTTCATTTTGACGAAGGTCAACCTTGTTGCCCGAACTTAAACAAAATCAGCTACTAGTCCCTCCCCAGATACTTACAAGCCCTAACATAAAATTTAATCACTGAACACATCTGAGAGTACTTTGGTCGTCAACAGTGAAAGTTGAGATTTCTTTGCGTCTCTGTAATAGCTTTAAAGATAACGTTAAATGAAGTGGACAAAAATCTTCAACATGCTGATATATATACGAGTGTAACCTTGTTAACCTTGTTTGGGTTCCGTGCGGCGGTCTTTCTTCACACGAAGGTCAAGCTGGTGGCCCCACCTCTAGTCTTGGCTTGGCGGAGGAGCGAGTTGCTTTCTTGCGCTCTCCACCGTACATAGCCAGGTACACCCGGCTCATCTGGTACCGTCCAGAGCCAGGCATCTAGTCTTCTCTTAAACACTTCAACTTTGACCCCCGTAATGTTTCTGAGGTCCTTTGGAAGCTGGTTGAAAATTCTTGGCCCCCTGACAATCAAGCTATTTTCCTTCAGAGTTGAGGAGGTCCCTTGTCGGGCCTTTAATTTGGGAACACTAAACATTCTGTCTTTCCTATTTTCCAGCGTTGTCTGGATGGTAATTGGGTTTAGTTTTAGGTTTGTTACCAGTTTTTCGATATATAGATTATGGTATACCTCTCTCTTCCTCTTTCCAGGGAGTACAGATGTAGTTTACGTAGTCTTTCCCAGTAGTTGAGTTCTTTGCAACCATCAATCTTGGCTATGAAATGTTTCTGCATTTCTTCTACTTTATTAATTTCTTCCTTTTTATATGGGGACGTCAAAACTGAGTAGTATTCAAGTTTTGGTATGATCAGTGTTCTCGGCAGGGGAATCATTACTGTCTTGTCCCTCCTTTTGAACGTTCTTAGTACCTGTTCCGCGACTCTTTTTGCTTTGTTTATTGCTATCTGATTTTGTGTCTCGAATTTGGCATCATCGGTCATTATTACCCACAAGTCGACCGCTTTCGTGCTTCTCTGAATTTCTTGTCTATCTGGAGCATAATATGCAGTCTTTTTAAGTTTCTCATTTCTACCATATCTCAAGAGCTGAAATTTCTTGGTGTTAAATGTCATATTGTTGTCTTCTGACCATTTGTATATTTTGTTTATGTTCCTCTGCAAGACCTCTACTTCGTTTACATCGCTGATTTTTCTGCTGATCTTTGTGTCGTCCGCAAATGATGTTACTGTACTGTTGCTGTTTACTCCACTGTCTATGTCTGCTAGCATGATAATGAACAGGAGTGGGACCAGCACTGTACCTTGTGGTACTGAGCTGCGTACTTCTGATTCTGATGATGATATACCTTGAATTTTGACCACCTGTAGTCGTTTTCTGAGGAAGTTGTAGATCCATTTTCCCACTTTGCCTGTTATTCCCATATATTTCATTTTATGTGCTATTATACCATGATCGCATTTGTCGAAAGCTTTAGCAAAATCCGTGTACAGTATATGACATCTTAAGTTTTCATTGCCTTCAAGTGCATCTAGGATATTGTTATAATCAGGGCCGCATTTAGGCACTGTTGAGTATAGAGCATGAGGTGTTGCAATCGGTGAGTTTCGAGGACACAATCACGCAGTTTTCCAAACAAAAAACCAGGAAGCGTCCTATGTAATATTCATTACAAATCTACACTCTATCTACAGTACAGTAAACTGTACAGTTTAGCTGTTTATTAAGTGTATTACAACTGTGTAGCTGTTTATTAAGTGCATTACAATAACTGTGTAGATGTTTATTAAGTGCATTACAACTGTGTAGCCTACTAGTGTAGCTGTATACACTGTATGTGTACATAGTTAAGTTATAGTCTTTAATATCACATTGATAAGCCAAATGGCTTCCGCATGTGTGTTTTGTGTGTTAAAAAAAATATATCTGTTATGTGCATTACAAAATATTGTCATTCATTAACACACTAAATAATACATCCCGAGAAATAGTTTGTCCAAGGCCCCGCACACTGTAAATGCGCCCCTAGTTATAATGCTCTATAAGTTGTGATAGGCATGATCTTCCTGATCGGAATCCGTGTTGATTTTCGTTGAATCTTTCCAATGTCTCTAAGAAGTCATAGATTTTCTCTCTGACTATTCTTTCAAATATTTTGGCGAGGTGAGACGTCAATGACACTAGTCTATAGTTCTTTGCTTGAGATCTATCCCCGCCTTTATATACAGGGTGTCTCAAAAGTCACTATCTATTTCGGTGACAGATGTTTTTTTTAAAAATGCTATGCTGGCATAAAGATATGTACTTCTGGTGCAAATTTGTGTATTTAAAAAAGTTAATTGGTTTATTATCTTGACATGCTTGAACAATTCCTCGAACCTCAACTTCTTACAGATGGCATTCTTGACACAGTAGTTTTTCAGCAGGATGGAGCACCGTGCCATTATGCAATAATTGTACGTGATTATCTTGACAGACGCTTCCCCGGTCGCTGGATTGGTCGTGGAGGAACACAACCATGGGCAGCACGTTCACCCGATTTAACACCATTAGATTTTTTCGCCTGGGGTTTCATTAAGTCTAAGGTGTACACTGGTAGAAGAATTAGTGATGTAGCCGAACTTCGAAATCGTATTACCGATGCAGTTCAGAAAATAACACCTCAAATGCTGGAAAGTGTGTTCCGGGAAACAACTTACCGCTTTGAGCTCTGTAGAGACACTGATGGTCGCCATGTGGTGACAGATAAATAAATAGCACTAATTCTTTGTGGCACTTACTTTGAAATAAATATATTTTTCATGTCTTAAACCAGTTTTTCGTAATTCCCATTATTTTTCAAAATAGATAGTGACTTTTGAGACACCCTGTATAAGGACGATGTTTGCTCTTTTCAAGATGCTCGGTATTTCCCCAGTGTCTAGGGATCTTCTCCATATAGTGTATAAAGGTGTAGCTATTTCATTTTCACAGTTTTTAATCAATAATGCGTTCCAATTGTCTGGTCCTGCAGCTGAATGTAGTTTCATTTGTCCTATAGCTCTCGCTACATCTTCTGGGGTAAAATCAAAGTCTGTTATACACTCTCCTTGCAATTTCTCTTCAAAAAATGCATCTATGTCAGGTATCGCTTTGTCACTTTTTGAGGTACTAAAAACTGATTTATACTGGGCTCTCAATGTTTCAGATATTTCTTTTGGATCGTCGGTTAGTTCATTATTTCTCTTCCTTAAGGGCCCAATAGCGGCGCGCGTTTTTGTTTTCCTTTTCGCATAGCTATAGAAGTATTTTGGATTTTCCTTTATTGCTTCTACCGCCTTTTCCTGTTCCCTCTCTGTATGGCCCTTAATCAGGGGTTGTATTTCTTTATCGATACCCTCCAATTTTTCTTGTGTTACTTTCCTGGCATTATCTCTGCAGTTGGCTAACTTCGCCTCCACTCTCTTTCTTTTGCGGAATATTCTTCTCTTTTGCCTCTCTAGCCAGTTCCTCTTTCCTTTTGGCTGTGCTTTCGGAGAATATTTTTCAAAAATTCTCAGCGTCTTTTCTTTCAAGGTTGTTAGCATTTCCTCAGCTGTTTTATTCTCGAAAACTGTTCTCCACTCTATTTGGGCCATATGTGATCTGATTTCTTCCCAATTTATGGTCTTGGAGTTTAAGTTAAAAGCCCCAAATTTGCTTCTTCCTTCCGTATGTGTACTGTCTTTTAAAGTTATCGCCGTATTTGTTGATAACTCGATTATATTGTGGTCTGAGATAACGGAGTTATTTTTATATCCGTAATCAAGTTCGTGTTATTTGTGAATACCAGATCTAGGCAGTTATTTTTCCTGGTATTTTCTGTTATCTTCTGTGTCAGCATAAACTCGTTTGTGAGAGCCATCAGCATTTTTGCTTGCTCCTGGTCCTTTCTTGTGCCCCCCTTATCTTGCTATATATATATATATATATATATATATATATATATATATATAACGTAAAGAACGACGCTTGTATAGAAGAATATACCGCGCAAGATGAGGAGGGAGAACGAGCAAATGAAAAAATGAGGTAACCACCCGGGAATCGAACCCGGGATCTTCCGATTTCCGGTCAGATATGATAACCACTACACCATGGTCCTCACTCAATCAGAAGTCGTAATTCTCCTACATACGCGCAGAAACCCTCCTCATCTTGCGCGGAACATTCTTCTATACAAGCATCGTTCTTTACGTTAATTATACTGCGTGTTCTTTGCAGTTGAAATGTGTGTGTGTGTGTGTATATATATATATATATATATTCCTACCCACCTTTTTGTATTTTATAAATGGGAAATTAAAATCGCCGCAGAGTATTATGTTAGGGGATGGAGAGTTTACGGACTTTATTAGGGTTCTGATATCATGAATGGCATCCGAAAATTTTTCGTTTGGAGAGTTTAGAGGTCTATAGACGACTATTAGTAGCACATTTAGTTTCTTTATTTTCACTGCAAGGGTTTCCACGAAACTGTTGGATTTACTTATATACATGAAAGGCATATGACAGAAACGGTAATAAATAGTACAACCACCTTTACGTCTCGCTGTTCTATCCGATCTTAGTAAGTTGAATCCATCGATATGAATTCTTTCTTATCGATACAGTGTTCGCAGTTATCGCAGTTTCCTTGGCAGTCTTTAAGATGTGTTTCTGTGAGGCATGCAATGTCCGGCCTTGTTTCGTCCATAAAACCTTTCAGGTACGAAACTTTGTTTAGTGAATTGTTCGGTTTTATTCGTTGAATATTTGCCAGGACAATGTCTATATTTTTTGTTTTGCGTTGCCCCTTGTGCATTTTAAGTTCGTTGGCCTTTGATATCGTGTGTATATATATAACTTGATGATGATGATGTTGATGTTTGTTCATTTATACACTAAATTTAGTATAAACACTAAGCGAGAACCAGGGAAGGTTTTAGTAACACACTCGCACCCTCCCAGTCTTCCCCAAGGTTGCGTTTCGGTTTTTTTTATTGCTGCGCAAAACGCAACGGGTAATCTAGTACGCACACACACACACACATATATATATATATGATTCGCTTGCTTTTTCTCCTTGAGACCTGTGCAAAAACTACCCAGTATTAATTGCTGCTGCTGTTTTTTTTCGTCTTCATCTTAAGTTAATAATTTGCGTCTCTACAATATATAATTTTGAATGATTTTTCTATCTTTTTCAATTCTGATAAGTTTCATTTTTCAGTCTCTTTCAAATTATTTTATAAAAATAAAGACACTGACTTATTTGTAAATTTAGTTGTCATCACAGTTATAAATAAACTGTCAACGTCTCACCTCCATATTGTGACCATCCTCAGACCACAGTAAATGATGTACTCATAGGAGTTAGATTTAAGTTGGGGGTTTATATGGACGGGTTGTAACGTAAATTTGATAGATGGAGAAACTTGTCGAAAGTAAACTAAGATTAACTGGTAAAAAAAACAAGAAAAAAGTTTGTAGGTTTGAATTGCCATGAAGAGAAATGTTTAGTGATAAGTAGTAATGAAACGTTAAATTGAATTTACGGATTATAATGCAAAATAGCTCCTAAAGGATGCGAACCCGGAACCTGTTTAATAGAAAGCCCCGTCGCAACCACAACCGAGTATGCAGTTTCAGAAAAAAGTTCGCCCATAAACAAAATTTCTTAAAAGCATAAAAAAATTGTTAATCAGTAATAAGTGGGTTTTGTTTTTTGAAATTTTACTATACTGTCAAAAAAAAAAAAAAAAAAAAAAAATCCAAAGAAAAATAAAATTATAATTTTTATGCTGTTTATAAATTTTATACTTGCAAGCGAATTTTCTTTGGAAACTACTTTTGTGACCTCATTTCATTCTTAAATTAAAACAATTTGCTTTCTTTTTATGTGTTCACTATGTCCTAAAATTCCAGTTTCAATTTTTTTTTCGAAATTCCGTTGACACTGTGAACACTTTGGAACCAACATTTCCCATTTTTGAAGAGTTCCTCGTTCCATTTTGCTGTGAAATTACGAGACACAAATTCCAGAACAGTTCCAAATAACGAGTTAAATTGTTAAAGGGCAACTTTTCCTACAGCATCAAATAACTCAAAACAAATGTAGTTTATTTTTATCAACACAAAATAATTCCATTTATATGATGTTTTCCTGAAAATTAAAAAAATATGAAACTATGACTTGAGAATTCCGTTAAAGTCTGCTGCAATGAACAGAGAACAAATGGAAATTCTTCTTTTAAAGATGTATTCCATGAGAGAGAGTTCTTATAACTTTTGTTCCTCGGTTCAAAAGCAGCGTGAAGTGGGTATTATATATGATAGTGTCACAAGAATACTTTATTATTACCATTTCTCACGAGTTTGACTTCAACTTCTGAAAGATCTGTAGCTGTAGGAATGGCGAAGTAATCCCCGTTATCAACACTTATTAGCAGTTATTAACCCCTGAATGGAGGACGCTTCTCATTTGTTGGGTGGCTCAATCCACACAGCTCAGCTCTACTTGACCGGGTGGAATCAAAGGCTTTTCGTTTCATCAATTTCCGCCTCTCTCTTCGCCCCAATGTTTCCTTACTCTCTATTTACTGTCGCAATTATAACGGACATTACTCTTCTAAAGTCTCTAACTGCATACCTCCTTTAAGGAGAACACGCAGTACCAGACTTTCTACACATTCTTTTTCTGCCCAACTTTCTAAAGCACAGGTTAATCGGCATATTCAATATTTCATCTACTTAACCAGTCAACTCTAACAACCTTCCTGAATCCATCTATTTCCCCCGTCTATGACCTCCAATCTTTCAAACGCAGAATGTCCAGGCATCTCGGAAACCCTGGACATTGATTTTTGACTTTCTTCTTCTATTGGGAGTGGGCGTTTTTGCGGCCATTTGCCTTCAAATGGTCACTCTTTCGTGGATAAAAAAAAAAGTTACAGTGGAATGCATCTTATATTCTTTTAAATTTCTGTCTGTCCTCTATCTTCCTTAATTCTTTTTCTTACTCTTTCAAAATCTCTCTTCCCCTCCTCCCTTTCCACCCGAAAATAAGACCTAAATCAAGTCAAAAGCGTGTCCCTCCAATAAATCTATTAATTTATTGTGACTTTTTTTCTCGAAATTCAGTTTCCTGTAATTGAGAACAATCACTTAAATTACATGGAGAAAGGTTTTTTCCCTTCTTTCACAATGACCATTTTACATTACAGTATTAGATCACAACGGATCTACAGGGTGGGCCGTAAGTTTCCATACATAGGAAAAATAAACATTTTTTTATGGACAACCATTTTTATTTATATAATATGCTCTACATGGTTGCCATTGTTTTGAAAACACATTTCAATACGTGTTCCCCACTGTTGATGAACACGCATTAGCACAGTTGACGTTATGCTTGTAATGGCGTTGGTGATACGTTCCTTTAGATGATTTATGTCTCGTATCTTTTCCTGATACACCATGGCCTTCAAGTGCCCCCAAAGATAGAAATCAAGGGGGTGAGATCTGGGGATCTGGGAGGCCACTCCACAGGACCAATTCAATTCGTTGCTCTTTCGTCAAACGCATATTCTTAGGGTATCTGAAACATAAAAACAAACGTTTAATTTTTCCTATGTATGGAAACTTACGGCCCACCCTGTACATATACTGGTTATAATTAAGGCTTGGCTTTAAGTGACTCATGTATAATGGAAGATATTAGAAATTACTTGATAGCTTGGGCAGAGGATAGTTATGAAAAGTTTACCGTTCATTTGGAAAAATTTAACAAATAAAAATTAGTTTAATTCCAACATATTGTGTAAAACATCAAAAAATTTCAGTAAAATAAAAAAAAGTTAAAGTGCAAAAGTTTTCGTACATTTATTTACAAAATTATTTGATATTTTGTACGTCCATCTTAGGTTTGAAGAATTTAAAATTTTTATCAGTAGTTTGCTGTTTACTGATTAGAGACTGTTGGTAATTCTGAATTCTAGAATTTTTTCTGAATCTTCATGGAAGACGGATGACTGTACAAACCATTAGCGAGCAATGAGTTATCGTGGAGAGATCTGTTATTGCTGCACACTAGTCGGGAAAGAGTCAGAGGAAGATAGGAGAAGAATTTCGAATTCCATTTACGACGTAAAAATGGAAAGGCTTTGGAACAATCGGAACTCTACCAAGGTGTGGACGACCTTGCAAGATCTCAGAAAGTACAACTAAACGGATTGAAAGAATGGCTGCTGTAAATCCACGAGTGACTGCGGGTGATATTTGCCAAACATTAAGACTGCCTAAGATCGATGTCTATCCCTCTACTGTATGTTGTACATTGAGAAAGAATGGTCTGCATGGAAAAGTTGCAAGAAAATAATCTCTGCTACGAAAAGCGCACGAAGAGGCTCGTTTAAAGTACGTCAAGTATCACCAAAATGATGGATTTGCCTTCTGGAAGAAAGTCCTCTGAACAGAAGAGACCAAAATTGAATTATTCTGAAACAACGAGCACTGGTATGGTTGACGAAAATCAAATACTACATTCGAGCAAAAAAAATCCTTCCTACGGTTAAACATGGTGGTGGTATTTTGCTTCTTCGGAGTTGCCTTAGTGCTTCTAAGGTAACTTCTAAGGGAACTTCTAAAGCAGCTTCTTGTCATCAGTGGAATCTTGAATTCAAGGAAACATCGGAAAATTTTAGAAGAAAATGTATTGCCTTGAATTCGAGAGTTGCGAATGGGTCGCGAGTGAGTACTGCAACAAGATGATTATCCAAAAATAAAACAGTAAAAGTACCATAAAATGGCTTCAACTAAAGACTTCCAAGCT
The DNA here is from genome assembly GCA_023014485.1 of Bathynomus jamesi. NCBI lineage: Eukaryota > Metazoa > Arthropoda > Malacostraca > Isopoda > Cirolanidae > Bathynomus > Bathynomus jamesi. The sequence continues at coordinate 309,352 of JAJOZX010003734.1, read as the reverse complement.
CTTGAGTGGCCCAGTCAAAGCCCAGATCTGAATTTAATCGAGAATTTATGGTTTGATTTGAAAAAAGCTGTCCGCAAGAGAAACCCTTCGAATCTGAATGAATTGCAACAATTTTCTTAAGAAGAATGAACTAAAATTTCTACTGAGAGATGTTGAAAATCTTATAAAAAAATACCCAAAACGAATCACTGAAGTCATTCAAGCAAAAACTGGACACACAAAGTATTAAATAATTTTTTAAGTAAATGTACGAAAACTTTTGCATTTTAACTTTTTTTATTTTCCTCAAATTCTTTGATGTTTTACATTATATGATGGCATTGAACTAAATTTTCCCAACGAATTATTTCAAGTCCTTTCGTGTATTCAACAGTACACCTCGTCAGGGAATTCACTCCCTGACAAGGTGTACTGTCATGCATTTCATGCGTTTAAGTGATATATATATATATATATATATATATATATATATATATATATATATATAAAGAAGGGGTCAGTAAAAATACGGAACTTCAGTTCCTGAAATTAAGTGTCTGCAGACTTTTAAAATTAAAAACGTGTTCTTCCTCAGGTATAGATGACCTGTCAAAGCATTCTGAGCCATGCTTGCTCATTCTCATATTCATGTAGAGTTTATGAGGGTATATATTACAACCCTTGTCAAAAATAAATATGGAACATTCTATCCAGCGATAATTACAGGCCACTAATTCCATCGTGACGGAATGACACAGCATACCCATTTTTCGTCATTTTCTAGCCATACTATTACTAGAAAATGTTCCGTTTAAATGGAAATAATAAAGATTGGAAAGGATATTGGTACCTTTATTAACTTCTTTATTTACCTTTATTACATTTACCCTCACAAATCTTGAAAAAAAAAAAAAAAAAAAAAAATATTAATTACTCCCAATGGTTCCATTTAAATGGAACACCCTGTAGATTATGAAACAATGTATGTGACGCAATTATTTGCCTCCGACAAATGTTTTTACGCAAGTGCAGTATTTATGGGACATCTCCAAATTGGCAGTTTCTCGTATTTTTTTTTTTTTTTGGTGAAAAGAGCAAACGAAGGTCGGGTATGGTTGATTGTAGGTGTATATAAATTATGTCCAGGCAGGACTATTTAAGCTTGGGCTACGCAGTTATTGTGACGGGATTAATTTTTGGGGTGTGACAGCTTTACTTGTCTGATAATTCGTAACAAGACGGAACAATATATAAATATTTTATGCAAAATATCCTTTATTCTCGACAAACGTGAATTGACAATCCGTCATTACAAATGTCATTAATTATTGATCTGTAGTCAACTATAACTTTAAAAATAGCTTTATTGTCACGATTAAATTATTATTTATGAACGTCTCCTTATCAGTTTGGCATTAAAAGGTCTCCATTAAACCGAGTTGCGTATTTATGTACTGAAGGAGATTGTATTTAAATACATTGACAGTAATTCAACTATTTATATTGCTTCTTGGATATAAGCAAATCATTATAGTATGATAGAGTGACTCGCAATATTCTGGTTTAACAAATTAGAAGGTAGGAATGTTCCATTGTGTTTTAAATATATTACAATTTTGGTACAGTCGCCAAAGTTTTGTCTGAAACTGATGATGGCTAGGTACTTTGCTTCGCTTCCCCTCTAGCTTGTAGTCGATTCCCATCTGATTGCGTGGTTTCAAACAGTTGTCTGCCTTTCGAATTCTTTGCGTTCTATTCGATGCGTTGCGAAAATCGCTTGGCATTCGTGAAAAGGATAAAAATGAGGCGTTATTCAAAACACCGTTAATTTCACCGGATAATGCACTTCATACACCTACTGATTAACAGGGCAGAGCTATAATGAAGTTTGAATTGGTTTACTACACTTGTTTTAGAGGATTTTACAAACTCTCTCTAAGAGCACTCAGTGACAGACTGCATTTGGGTATGCCCGGCACTCCCTCCCCTCGTCGTCAACCCCCTTGGTGCCACGTTTATAAGAGATTATTAAAGTTGTAAAATTTTAGTCTACTAATGGTGTTAGCAAATAAATGAAAATGAAAATGTTTATTGGCAGACTATAGTCCATATGACAAATATTATTAATACAATGACAGTTCATATACTAAGGATAGAAATATATACAATTGATTAGAAATAATACTGTAATGTCGAAGTTAAGTGGAGCTACAGACAGACGTTTTCGTACCATAGCTTAGGCCTTAGAGGATAAATGGCAGGAATCATGGATAGCTTGGATGATCGGTTTGGTTGATTTTTTAATTCTTTGCATTAGACTGTGTTGAGCACGTCTTGTTACCTCCGGGAAACTCGGGACATTGCGGGTAGCAAACATTTGCGAAGCTGAGCATCTCGGGGGTAATTTATGTAAGAGTCTAAAAGACCTGTTGTACAGCAAATTTAGGGTTCTGCCAGAACCTTTTTTATAATTCACTCAGAGTTGCTGTCCGTATATATTACTGCAGAAAGTACGAAAGTCTCTCTCTTTAGTTTCACTTGTACAGAATCGAAAGTTCCTTATGGTCATATTCGTTTTAGCACACAGGCTTCGAGATTGTTTTCTTATATCCGAGTCATCACTCAAGGAGCTGGTAATAGTTTGACCCAAATACTTAAACTCTTTTACTTCCTCAATTACTTCACCATTCATTTTAAACTTATATCAGCTGGCTGATTACAGCTTTTAGGACGAAATTGCATAACCTTAGTTTTTGTCACATTAAAAAGAATATCATGTTTCTGCGAACACACTTCGCAGACGTTTAGTAGCCGATCCAGACCTTTAACAGAGGGACTTATTAACACCATATCATCGGCATAAACTAAGTTATTTATCCTTGTGTTATCTATACAACATCCCACTGTTGCCTCATTAAGTGAAGCAATTAATTCGTCAATATACACATTAAACAGCATAGGGGAGAGCAAGGAGCCTTGTCTCCCCGCAAGAGCCAAAACACTCGGATAGTACATTGCCCCACGTAACAGTGAAAGATTGGTGGGAATACCAAAATTTCAATAAATTTAATATGTACATGGGAACCTTCCTGTCTTCTAGATTTGCAAATAAAATATTATGGTTCACTCTATCATATGCCTTACTTATATCAAGGAAACAGCTATAAATAGTTGAATTACTGTCAATGTATTTAGATATTGTTTCTTTAAGTACATAGATACACAGGTCAGTTGAGTGGGACCTATTAAAGCTAAACTGATTAGATGTCCATAGGAAATCATTTAATCGGAGTAACAAGAGTTTTTCTAGTAGTTTCGAGAAGCAGGAAGCGACAGCAATAGGCCTGTAATTATTGTTGGACAGAATGTCTCCATACTCATTTTTGACCAGGGGCAAGATATATATCCTCATGAACTCTGCAGGGATATAGCTATGAGCAAGCATGGCTGATAGGAGCAATGATAGATGCAGACATACTACGTCATTTGCATATTTTAAGTGCTCATTCGATAAGTCATCTACCCCTGATGCAGACCCAGTCTTTAACTCTTTAATTAACCTCTTTACTTCAGGAAATGATATCAAAGTATTTTCCCTTGTCCCTCCCACAATCGTTTCGCTGCCATCTATCTTAAGATTATCTCTACTCACACTGTTAAGAATGTTAGAGTACTGGTAAATTTTAATTTTTGGTTTTATACTCAGGGCCGTACAAGGCAGGGGCGAGCGGTGCGGCCGTCCACGGCGACGAGTAGACGGGGGTACCAAATTGTTGATCTTAGAGCTGCCACGTAGAATGAAATGTGTCTTTTTTATTAATTATGTATTTCTTTCATAATCAATTTGTATATGTTTCGAATTTAATGGGGTGGGAGGTGCATAAGAAATGCCTTGCACAGGGCGCCATCACAGGTTGGTACGGCCCTATTTATACTTAACTCTTTTATGTAACTTATCTCAGCCGAAAGGAACATTTAGAATTTAGGAGTCATCCTTTTAAGATTATAGATTTGGCAACACTGGAGAGTCGCTAGGCTTGTCAAGAAAGGCTGACAGACATCTACTGCAGGCATCAAGACAAATTTGTAAAATATTAAAGATTAAAAAATCAATACCTTAATTTATAAACACAGAATATTACCTTTAAATTTAAAAAAAAAACATTTCCACAGTTTTATAGTTAGATGGGGAAATAATGTATTGTATGCGTATTTTGGTTCTTAGACAAGGCTCCTTGCTCTCTCCTCCGTTATTTAGTATGTATATTAGTAACTTAATTAGTTTTCTTAGTGAAGCGAGTGGGGTGTTGTACAGATATGAAGATAGATAATTAATTTGATCTATGCTGACGATATGGTATTAATAAAACCTTCAGTTAAAGGTCTGCATTATATCTTATAAAAATTTGCGAATTACATTCGCAGAACCATGACATTAATTTTAATGTTACCAAAACTAAGGTACGGTAATGAAATTCCATCCTGAAAGCTCACTGCAAACAACTAATATAATTTTCAAAATGAAAAATGAACCAACAGAGCAAGCACATGAATTTAAGTATCCGAGTCAAATTATTGACAGCTCCTTGAATGACGACTCAAACATAAGAAAACAATATCGAAGTTTTTGCGAAACCAAATACGATTATAAGTAGTGTTGAATTTAGGGGATGATCTGAGAAAAAAGAAATTCCCTTCCTCCTGGCAATTTGCATACACAGAGCTGGCACAAAAATTTTATTTCTAAGAGGGAGCTCTCCCTCTTAGAAGTAATAGCTAGGTGGGAGATACTTATGGTCATCCACCACCAGAACCACGCCAAATTAATTCAGATTTTTGCAATATGTTTTTTAGCATATTCTTAGTTGATTTTCGAACAAATCCATTCAATACTAAAACAAGGCTTCATATGAAAAAATATTTTATATTTATTTACACTTATACATGTTATTTATATTCTTCATCCATTTAATACTATTATACAAAACTATTTACATTTTTCATCCATTTTATCCTCCTCCTCAACACAATCTAGCCTGGCAGCCTGACACTCCTCTAATTGGGCTTTGGCAGTCTGCACACACTTAAGGTACCTGTTTTTTTTTTTTGTGGTAGCAGCTTTCACATTAGCTAGCATCTTGCTGTTCATTGTCATCAGGTGGCAGGGTTCATCTGTGTTGACTTTTAAAGTTAGCAAAGCACATACAGTCTCGTTGCTTAAAGTTGGCCTGTGCTTTGTGTGGGATATTGTTCGCCATAAAAAACTCTCTCTCCACAGGTACCTGATCATAAGGTAGCAGAGAGAGATTTTAGTTTTTATTAGATTTTAAATATATTTAAAAACGTAACGTAATGTTCTGAGAATGTTACAAATGGGTGTCTGGCGGGAGATTCCGTCTGTCAGTCGGGAGATCGGGAGTATTTGCCAAAATAGGTGCAAAATCGAGTGTTATGGCAGCTATGCATACAGAAAAATAATCTCGACTTATTAATTTTACAAAACCGAAGAAAAACTGTACGGGTTATCGTACCTCACAAAACACGCAGCAAAGAGCGACCAGAAAAAATAAATCGAATATTTGACAAAACTTTAACACCAAATTTTTCTTCCCGCTCAAAATAAGATTGAGTCATCGCAAGTAGCATCGCGCGCCACATGAGTTCGTTGCGAGACATATAAAATGTACAACTCTCAGTATCGAGAGGAGACAATAAATTAGTAATAGCCAGAGGAAAGGGAAAATCTTAAAGGCCACTCCTACTCCCTACTCTCTCTTGCATCTAACGCTGTCATTTTCATCCTTCACACTTGAAAATGGTCATAGCTTCGACCAAAACATGTACTATAATAAAAGTGTTTCATTATATATATATATATATATATATATATATATATATATATATATATATATATATATATATACTGTGTGTATATATATATATATATATATATATATATTTTATTTTTTTTCTTTAATTTACAGCCGATTCGTACCTAGTGAAAGTGGTACATATCTCGGCGAGGCAGTGGGTGGGTGGTGCTACTGAGTTGGGAATGGTAGACTAAAGGGGTGAGTAAGGTTCAGTTGCTGGATAGTGAGAAGGAGGGGTATGGTCTTAGACACGATGAAGCAGATGGGAATGAGTGAGGAAAAGGAAAATCGCTTCCGCTGAAAAATGGGGGCCTTCGGCGAGTATGGATTGTAGACGTTCGGATATGGGAATTTTGGACAAGAGAGGGAGACACCTGCGACGAAGAGCGGACAGGTTTGGGCATTCGACCAGATGTACGACAGTGATAGGGGTATGGTAGGTAGGGCAGAGCGGGTCTGGCGATTTAGCCATAAGGTGACCATGAGTAATGCGTGTGTGTCCTAGGCGGAGACGGGCTAGAATCACTTCTTTATGGCGGGACCGGTGGAATGAGGAGGCCCAGTATCCTAATTGCGGTTTTATCTTGTGGAGTTTGTTTTGTGTGGCTTGGTCCCATTCCCGTTGCCAGATGGAGCGGAAGTGGGAGCGGAGAGTCGGGAAGAAGTCGGAAAAGGGAGGGGCCGCGAGGGGAGGCCGTCAGTAAGCAGGCCATCTTTGCCGTGCGGTCCGCCGCCTCGTTACCCTGGATGCCGATATGCGCCTGGACCCAGCAGAAGGAGATTGTCTTGTGTCAGAAGGCTGTTAAAAAGTGGAGGTTTGCTGGATGGTGCAGACGATCGGGTGAGGGGGGTTAAATCTTTCTAGGGAGAGAAGTGCGCTTTGGGAATCTGAATAAATGACGAAGGAGCTGGCAGAGTGGGTGCGCACAATGTCGAGGGCCTCCATAATCGCAGGCCTCGCGGGGCAGGCTGACGCCTCGAGAAAGCGGCTGGGCCAGTATCACCGCTGAGGCGGCCGTACCAGCCTCCGAGGGGAACCATCTGTATAAATGGGGACTGTGTCCGGGTGATGGGTTGCGTGTTCTCGGAAGAGTGACCTGTATACCGTAGCGATCGTGGTAGTCTTTCGTAGGGCACACAGGTCCCTGAAAAACTTGACAGGGGTGAGGAGCCAGGGGGGTAGATACTATATGAAATGGAGATAACTGAGGGGGCGGGCATGTTGGAAAGGTCAAGGAAAGAGCGGACCGCTTCAGTGTAGTGCCAGCTTCGTCCCTGGGGTGGGAGTTCAGAAATCACCGCGCATAGAAGCAAAGAGAGTTGTCTCTGTGCACGGAGGTATGTCCTCATGAGGAGCAGACCCCGTCGGAGGGCGAGGGGGAGGTAATTGCAATCCACTCGGAGGTTGGAGGCTGGGGAAGAGCGGAAGGCACCGGTGGCGAGGCAGAGGCCCCTATTAACGACCGGGTCCAAGATAAGGAGGCAGGCGTTGGAGGCTGAACCGTATACTACACTGCAGTAGTCCAGCTTCGACTGCACCATGTTAGTGTAAAGGCGAAGGAGAGAGCGTCGGTCTGAGCCCCATGTGGTGTGGGAGAGGTGATCTAGGAGAGCGAAGGGACGTTGGAGGGATTGCTTCAGGTGTTTGAGATGGGGAACCCAGTTGAGCTGTCGGTCTAGAGTCACGCCCAGAAATCGCGTGGAGGGTACCACCTCAAGAGGATTGCCGTATAACGTGACAGAGGGAACAGGAAGGGTTGCGAGTCTTCTTCTGCTGAAGAGCATACATTTGGACTTGGTGGTGGAGAGGCGAAAGCCAGTGGCGTATCAAGGGAGGGGCGAGAGGGGCGACCGCCCCGAGCGGCATTTCCCGAGGGGCGGCAAATTATTGTCAGGCGGGCGCAGTATGCAAAATTTTGGGTTTTTATGTTTTAAAATGCAACCCTCCAAAAAATTATATCTCATCATTGTCGCGCGTTATTTGTGTACAAAATATCCATGGTTTTGATGAAAAATCATCATTAAATGCTATATATGCCACCTCAATGCCACTATTTCCACAAATAGTTGCGTTAAATTTTCACATCGGAAAGGTTGCCAGCCCTATTTTTCAGACTTTCCCTATATTATTTAGGTTAGGCTTTGCATTCTTTGAGCTTTGATGATGTTAATAATTAATGGTTGTTTTATTTTGCAGATACCCTACTGAATTAGCAAACATGAGCAAACGACAGACTGAGTGGTGCTGCATACAAGAATCTTCGCGAAAAAAAAGAGGAAGGCAGCGTGCTGCTAAGCAATTTCATCAGTTAATGGATTCTCAGACACACCTTCAGTGCCTTCTGGGAAGCAAGGAGATCACCCGCAATGTGATATATCTTTAGAGATAGATGTTCAAGCGGCAACTTCAAGTGAACCCCCAATAATCAGGATCAACCCTCATCTACATCACAAAGTCACCCACCCACCCATCACCCACAGAGTCTGTTTAACGATTCTGGCAACTGGCTCGTTCCAATGACGGACAATTTGAGAATCGAACTCATTAAACGTGGACCATCACATTTGAAAAACATGAATGGACCCTTTCCAGCTGATTCAAACAATAGTCAATGTCAAAAGTTTGGTATTTCAAACTTTGGAAAATGGCGAAAAAATTGAAAGGTCATGGCTAATCTTCTCACCTTCAAAATGTAGCTTGCATTGTTTTTGCTGTCGTCTCTTCAACAACATCTCCAGTGCATTTGGAAAAGAAGGATTTTTTGCCTGGAGGAAACTGAATCCAAGAGTACCTGAACATGAAAACAGTTCATATCATACCCGATGCTTTGAACAATGGAAAGAGTTATCTATACGCCTTCAGTTGAATGCTACAATAGATAATGCACATCAGTTGCAAATAAAACATGCTACTGCTAAGTGGAAAGAAATACTGAGACGAATTTATGACTGCATCATGTTCTTGGCAAAACAAGATCTTGCATTCCGAGGGCACCGAGAGAACTTAAATGAAGAAGCTGGGCTAGCTGGCAATTCTGGAAACTTTTTGGAGTTAATAAAACTAATGGGAAAATATGACCCAGTAATTAGGGAACATCTTACAAAAATACAAATGACTGACAAGATATCCACTACGTATTTGTCACCTAACATTCAAAATGAGTTCATCACACTAATCGGCTGTAATGTTCGAAAATGTATAATTGATAATGTGTCTAGTGCAAAGTACTTTGCAATAATTTTCGATAGTACACCAGATATATCGCATATTGATCAGATGTCTCAGGTAATTCGCTATGTGTCGATTAAAGACGGTAATGTAGAGGTGAAGGAATCCTTCGTTGATTTTATTAAATTAGAGGGGAAGACTGCTGAGGCAGTTACTGATCTCATTGTCACTAAGCTCCGTGAGGATGGGCTGGATATCCAGAATTGTTATGGTCAAGGGTATGACAATGCTGCTACGATGGCAGGTATTCATCTTGGAGTTCACGCAGAATTCTTGATGTTAGCAAACACGCTATTTTCATTCCTTGCAATAACCACTCGCTGAACTTGGCTGGAGTTCATGCCGCGGGACTGAGTCCTAATGCTGTAACTTTCTTTGGAACAATTGGACGAATTTTCGTCTACTTTTCTTCCTCTACTCATCGTTGGGATGTCTTAACAAAACATTCCAAAATCACTGTCAAGCGAGTCTCTGATACGCGGTGGAGTGCTAAGTATGATGCTGTTTCTAGTCTTAAGAACAACTTGACTCACGTTGTTAGTGCCTTGGAAGAACTGAGTGAAGGGGTCTCCGAAAATCTGGACACAAAGGGCGATGCTGAAGCTCTGTTGACCTCCATCATGTCATACATATTCATTGTGTACTTATTTTTCTGGGATCCAGTGCTGAAAGAAATCAATGATGCTCAGCTATATTTTCAAAGAAAGGGACTTGCTTTGGACCAGTGTGCATTAAAAATGAACTCTTTATCCGTGTTTTTAACTAATGAACGAGAGGCAGTAGTATCAAACGCTGCAGATGCCGCCGAAGAGTTCTGTAATGAAATGAATATCAGTATAGACCGCAGAGTCAGGAGACGGAGAAGAATGCCTGGAGAGCAAGCTCGTGATGCTGGATTGACCGTGCAAGAGGATGTACGCAGATAATTTTTTGAAATCATGGATCGTTTATTAGCAGAAATTGAAAAACGCAGTTTGTCTTAAAAACATGAATGATCGCTTTGAATTTCTGTCTCCTTCGTACCTTTTGAATCAGTCCAAAGATGAAGAATTAATACCAAGGTCAATAATTTTTCTTCCATCTACAATGACATTAATCCAGGAAGTCTACTGGAAGAAATAAAGCGTTTGCGCAGACATTTGCTCAGTTTCGAAAGCATAAGCGTCGACGATGATCCAAAACTGGGATATGTTAAAACTACTTCAGTGGATCGTTAAATGGGATCTAGTGGAATCTTTGCCTCATATAACAATTGCCCTCCGGATCTGTCTAACTACATGCATGTCCGTGGCAAGTTGCGAACGAAGTTTCTCGAAACTGAAACTTATAAAAACTTACCTCAGGTCAACTATAAGTCAATCTAGACTGAGCAATTTGGCGATTATTTCAATTGAACGCAAAGTTGCAGACACAATGGACATAGAAAAAATCATTCATGAATTTTCTGTTATGAAAGTCCGAAAATTTAACTATGCATTATACATTATATAGTTATTGTTAAAATTATATAGTGTATTATGTACGGTACATTATGTAGTATTGTTAAAATTGAAGTTGCTTTATTTAAGTTTTTCTTCCAATAAAAGTTTTGTTTAGAAGTGTATTTTTGTAAAGGAATTGTTTTTAAAATTGAAAATTGTTGCAGGGGGGGGGGGGGGGGGGGGCGGCGTTGGCATTTTCGCCCCGAGCTGCAAAAAGTATTGGTACGCCTCTGGCGGAAGCCCACCATGTCGCCCACCTTTCCACCCGGTAGATGGCGAGCTGAATTTGCCGTTGAACGACGGACAGCTCCCGCCCTGCAAAGTAGATCGCAAGGTCGTCCGCGTAGATGGAAGAACGGATGGTGGGTGGAAGACATTTTGAGACTGTGTTCATGAGGATGGAAAAGCATAGAACACTGGATGCTTCCCTGTGGGACCCCGTCCTCCTGCACGAAGGTGTCTGAGAGGACTGAGACCACCCGAACTTCAAAGGTTCGGGAGGAAAGGAAGCCCCTGATGAAGGTCGGCATGGCTCCGACGAGACCTAGATTTTGGAGCTGACTAAGGATTATTGTCCGACAGGTGGTGTCGTGGGCCTTCTGGATGTCAAAAAAAATTGATAGGACGAACTGTCCACTGTCGAAGGCATTCTGTATGTCTCGGCTGAGGAGCAGGAGGGGATCAGTGGTGGGGCGAAACTGTCTGAAGCCGGACTGGGTAGCCGGGAAGGAATTACTATTTTCAAAGAAGAACGTAGTCGCGTAGCGACCATTTTTTCGAAGATTTTGCACGTTAGGGCGATTGGGCTGTAGTTTGTGGGATCGAAGGAAACTTTGCCGGGTTTGGGGATAGGGATTACGTGGGCCTCCCTCCACCGGGAGGGGAAGGCGCCCTCTATCCATATGCGGTTGTATAGGTCTAGTAGGAAAATTTGTAAGGTAGGGTGGATGTGCTGGATCATGCTGTACGGAATACCGTCCGGGCCGGGACAAGGGGATCGTCGAGAGGCCAGTGCCGCCTGTAGTTCACGCATGGTGAACAACCGGTTGTACGAGGGAACTAACTGCGGAGGAAGAAACGGCGGCGAAGGTAGAAGCTAGGTGGTTTGCCACCGATTTGAGCTCGTATAGGAGTCCGTCGTTAGTCCGGAGGACAGGGGGTCGAGAGGGGACATGTCGCCTCTCGACACCCCGTACCTTCTTCCAGATGGTAGCCGAAGGTGTGGTGGTGGTGATGCCGGATACAAAGGCACGCCAAGAAGCTCGGCGCGCTGTCTTCACTGTACGGCAGGCGATGGCCCTGGCCCGCTGCATCTCCGTGCGATGGATGGGGAGTCGCGTACGGTAGAAGCGTCGAGTAGCCTTCTTCTTGGGGTGTATGGCCTTCGTGCAATCTGGGGTCCACCAAGGTACCCGTCGGGTGCGGGGGTAGGCGGAGGATCGCTGGGATGCTAGTGCACGCAGCCGCTACAACGACTGACTCGAAGTATGCGATGCACTCGTCGGAGGATGGGACGTGGGCAGTCGTAAGGGTTGTATATGTATCGTCGTGGAAGCAGGACCAATTAGCTTTGGCAGTAATCCATTTTTTTGGTAGGGGAACGGTCTGGTCGGGCCAATTGACAGGGAAATGGTCACTTCCATAGATCTCTTGGAGGACTTGCCATGTGAAATCTAGGAGGGCATCAGTCGAAACGAAAGGACAGGTCTATACAGGATGGAGTACAGGTGGTGGGATGGTAGAATGTAGGAGAGCCATCACTGAGGCACTCGAAGGAGAGCTCGATCATGATAGTAATCAGGGTCGGGGCCATAAAGGTGGAGTGTCTCCTCACAAGGGGTGGCGACTATTGAAATCGCCCAGTAATAGAAAGGGCCTGGGGAGTTGTTGTACCACCTCCACCAAGTCATCGCAGGAGACTTGAGTGTGGGGAGGGAGGTATATTGAACAGACGGTGTACTGTCTAACTAGGGAAAGCCGGGTAGCAATCACCTGTAACGGGGATCGGATGGAGATTGTGGAAGGGGACTGCGTGGTGTATGAAAATGGCAGCCTGGTCTCCAGGATTAGCTCCTGGACACACACACACACCGGACGGGAAGTGGCAATCAAGGAATTAAGGCCTTCGTAGTTCGTGAATATTCCTCTGCAGTTCCAGTGTACTATTGTAGTTTTCAGGGGATCCATTATTTGATGATGGGGGATGGGTAAAGGTGTAGGTGCTAGGAGGCTGGAGTGTGAAGGGAGATCTGTGGTTCGCGAAGGCGAAGGATGGGTCAGGAGTATGGATGGCTATCTGCCGTTCACCAGAGGAGTCGGCCGGCCAGTCGACCTCCGCGGAGATTGCGGGGTCGAGTCGGCCGAGCGAGACCGGAGGCGTGGATCACGGCAGCTAGGAGAACGTCGTGGGCTCAGAGGGTGAGAAGTTTCTTGGCGGGCTTCTGTGTTCGGGCCAGGAGGGGGCGCTTTATTTTCCAAAGTGGCACCTCCCCGCCTGTCTGGGGTCTCACGGCGGACCCTGGGTGGAGATAGGAGGTACCAGAAGGACCGGGCAGGTGGAAGGGAGGACGTGCTCAGGGTGGCTAATAGGGAGGGGGGAGGGGATGTTGGGGTGTCAGGTACTGTGGGGGTGGAAGATGAACCAGTGTGTTCTCGTGGAGGGGTGGAAAAAAATGGCACCAGGAGGCAAGGGCAGATCCATAAGACTCATGGGCGCGGCCGAGCTCCCCTCGACCACACCATGTAGCTGCGCCAGAGCCGCATCCACTGGATCCTCTGGGGGAGAGGATGTTGTCCAGATTGGATCTCGTCGTGGGGGGCAGGTCGTATAATTCGGCAACTATTGTCAGAGTCTGTGGGGGTAGATTGGTGGGACTTCTGTGGTGGGATGATATGGTCCTCGTAGACGAAGTGGGCGGTGTGAGGGTCCAAGCCGTCTTCTTAGATCTAGGGGAAGAGGGAGATGTTGAAAGGCCGGAGAGTCTGGCGACTCGCTCCGGCGTCTCCGCCTCATCGGCTTGCTCCAAGTGGTAGGTTCGGGTGTATGCAGAGACTGCTGGGAGGGCAGGGTTCGAGGTGGATGGGGCCTGGGCGCCCTGATCCCAGATTCCTGGGGAATCTGTGGCAGGTGGGGCGCGTGAAGAGAAGGGATGGTGGGGTGACAGGAGGTCGTCGGGTCTTGCGAGGACTCTCTTTGGGAGGGATGGGGAGCAGTGGTCGAGGGGGGCTTGAGCGGCAGGCCAAGGCGGCGTGCCGAGAGGACAGAGCCGAAGGCAGCGGCGTAAGATACCCCCGGCCTCACCTCCCGACTTCGCACCCTGTCTCGCGCCTCTCGGAGACTAAGGAAGTCCGCTACCTGCAGGCCTCGGACCTCCTTCTCGAACCTGAAGAACAGGCATTCGCGGGATGAAGAAGGGTGTGCGCCTTCACAATTGGAGCATTGGGTGTGTTGGGGCACTTGTCTGGGTGAGCGATTTGTCCGCAAGGAACACACAGTTGGTGCGGCTGCCGGCAAACTGAGCTAACGTGTCCAAACTTGTTGCATTTAAAGCAACGAGTCGGGTCTGGGATGTATGGGCGGACAGTAAACTCGCATGACGTGCGTTCTCCCAGACCCCATACAATACGGTCGGGAGACTAAGGTATTGAAGATAAGAAGTAGACGCGGAATTGGGGAAGGGGTGCCTCCCTGTCGGGATGTGAAGCGATGGATCTTAGTGACACCGTGGGGTGCGAGGTCCTCCAAGAGCTCGTTCACTGTGATCGATAATAGGCGGGTGGCGTAAATAGTGCCCTGACTCTGGTTCAGGCGAGGGTGTGGGGAGACGGACACCGAGCATCCAAGGACCTCAGCGAGGGAGATTAGGGCTTTCATTTCTGCGGCTGAGCGTGATTTTATGAGAAGGGAACCATCCCTACTGTGGTCGCACATCATAGCGGCTGGAGTTGCTGCTGGCTCGGATCGCCTGAAACGTCCGTTCAGAGTTGGTTGGAAGGGACCCAGAGGTAGGCCGGATCACTAGGAATTTGTGGGTACTTGGAAGGGATAGGGAGGCTGTAGAATCGAAATGGACTGGGATATCCAATGTTTGATAGGATGGACGTGAATGCCGACTTCCCCATCCGCCGCGGGGCTCTCTCCGTGGGGAGGCGGGCATACGGGGAGAGTAAGAAGCCGGGTTTTGAAGGCAAGTCTTGAGCGGAACCTGACTTGCCCGAAGGCGGCTGAGGTGGGCAGGGGCGAGAACCCTGCTCCAGAGGGTGTATATCCAAGGGCATGTTCAAGGTACAGGCTGGGGTCGGTAACGGAAGAGGAGAGTGCAAGTGTTCCGCTGCTGGAGGAGGGGCGACCTCCTCAAGACGTGGTCTTCCATTGGTAGAGGACTCGGGGGCCTGGTTGCCCACCACCGAGTTCTAGATAGTAGTAATAGTTTCCATACGTTATTAATTTTGTAACACAGATCCAGGGGACGCGAGAAACTGCCTACCGGTGAGAATGGGAGGCCGAGCGCAAACCGCAGGGGGCGGGGTACCTCGTCCCTAGGGGACACCGTCGGTTTAAAAACGGGGCCCTTTTGATGCGAAAGTTTGCCCCAAACAGCGCAAAGACCCCAGCCCCCGAATCCCACCGGCCCGGACACCCAACCATCCAACACAGTGACGCCCTAAGGGCGTCGCCTCCGGAGGACAGCACTGGAGACCCGTACTGGAACCAAAGACTTTAGTGGCACTTAGCCCGTCTCCCCAGTAGCCTGTCCGGCATGGGTGACCCTTCCGGGGGTAAGGCCCCCGCCGACGCAGGCTACTGGGTCAAGACGGGAGCCCACCCACCACGACAAGGTGGCCACAGGCGGGGATATATATATATATATTCACATTAAACGTGGTCTTCTTCATTCTGAAATACCTTTTAGAAAAAATTAAATATTTACACTGATTAAAAGTAAGGTTGGAAATAGTCATCCAGTTTAAATGTAACGGAACGAACAATAAAATTACTAACATGCTTTTTCGAAATATCACAATATAGTAGAATTAGAAATAACGAGTGTAAGCTGACAAGTAGAAGGTTCGAGACAGCAGTTGCCAAAAACTTCTTTACGCATAGAATAGTAAATAGCTGGAATAGTTTGCCGGTAGAAGTAATTAGTAACACGTTTATAAACATGTTTAAAAATCGATTAGACGCATATGTTGATAGATTAGGTATAGTTTAAGGTAGTAAAATTAAGGCTTTCGTGGTTCGGAACCCACGTAAAATTGTAGGTGCCCTCCGCCACCACGGAGGACATGCGCAATACACAAACACAGTTAAGTAGACAAGCCATGAGTGGATCCTTGGGTCTTTGTTGGTCTGAAACATTATAACAATACACGCTGCTTCAATTATATTTTTTGAACATTATTATTATTTCTTAACAAGACACCTGAATTATTCCAATAAATTGCATGATTATTATTACGTACATGAACATATATGGTACACATATTAGCTGTGCGAATACGAATCTAGTGTCATATTTATTCATGTACGTAATAATAATCATGCGATTTATTGGAATAATTCAGGTGTCTTATTCAGAAATGATAATGTTGAAAAAAATATAATTGAGGCAGCGTGTATTAAGCATATTTAAGTTGTTTAATTCTAGTGGCCAAAGTTTGGCCTGTTTGACCAATATACAGTATATACTAAATTACAATCTTTACATTTAATAGAATACATACATCCAGGAACATTCACAGGCTTATTACGATTTAATAAACTCTTGACCGAATTAGTATGAGGTGACGTGTGTGTGTGTGTGTGTGTGTATACAGTATACAGGGTGTCCCGTAAGTCTGGAACCATAGGGCAAAATGATAAAAACGGCAATAAAAACGCCGAATAGACTTTTGGGGACTTTTTGTGAAATAAACGAGGATGGTAGCGGCTGTGTCATCGTCGGTGGATGTCCTCGGAGGTCCACTGCGTGGTTTATCTCCTATGGATTCCGTTTCCCTGAACTTTGCTACATGTTTGCCGACACAGCTGTTTGTTATCGACGCGCGGTCCGGATGCAATCTGTTAAATTCCTCAGCGACCTCCCTCTGACTCCGATTTCCTACGAGCAGAATTACCTGGATGCGTTCTTCCTTACTCAAAGACATCATGGGCACTTGCATAAACGGAAAAACATAAATTACTTATTTTACCCTATGGTTCCAGACTTATGGGACACCCTGTATATACAGTATGTATATAGTCTAAAAGTCACTAAAGGGAAAAGTCACGAAAAGAAAGCTGAAGGGCAACAAAAAAAGATAAACATCGGGACGCGGTCTGTTCGTTTATTGGGCTGAACTAAACAGCATGTATTTTTGTATCAACAGAAATCGTTGTTTCTAAGATTAATTTGGTGATGCTTCGAAAGTGACTAATGTGAAAGGAGTTTAAGTTGTCTAATTATACAGGGTGTCCCATAAGTCCGGCATCATAGGAAAAAATAATAAAAAAAGGCAAAACAAAAGCTTTTATTTACAGAACGTGCTCAATATGTCCACCATTGTTTTCAATACACAAATTTAGACGTGATACCCAGTCAGCAAGCACACGGTGAATGATGTCAGGAGTAATGGTTACATGCCCCAATAATGCGCTGCCGCAAATGTTCAACACTCCTAATTTTCTCTGCGTACCAGCGCTTTCAAGTGGCCCCAGAGATAAAAATCTAGTGGCGTGAGATCCGGGCTTCTAGCTGGCCATTCCACAGGCCTTCAACGTCCTATCCAATGACCAGGGAATTGTTGGTACAGGTATTCCCTTACTTGGGTGCTGTAATGTGCAGAAGCGCCGTCATGCTGGAACCATGTTGGAAAATTTCCTTCTTCGTTCAAGACACTGGGAAATGCTTCTTCCTTGAGCATACGTAGGTAGGTGCCTCCAATGACATGTTCATCGAAAAAGAGGGGGCCTATGATGCGATCCTTCCAAATGCCACACCATACCATCACCCGAGATGCACCTTGTTCCTTTCAAGAGGTATACCAGTGAGGGTTGTTTTGAGACCAGTAGCGGGTGTTCTGTCGATTTACCTCACCATTTCCATAAAAAACAGCCTCGTCACTGAACAGAATGGTGGATGGGAAATTGGCATCCCGAGCATATGAATTATGGTTTGTAGAAATAGAAAAATATGAATTTCTCCTATGATGCCGGACTTATGGGACACCCTGTATAATTATTATGTCAGTTAGGGGTAATGTCTATAGCTTCTAAATTAGAGAATAGGAATATACGAGGGGCGGTCAGAAAATAAGTTTACACGGCGTATAGCTATAATTTCGTAACTAAAGGACCTACATAGATTATGTTTGTATCAGGTGAATTCGTTAATCATTATTGGCAATACCACGTCAATTTGGCTGCCATCTACCGTACATTGGTTATACGAGTCAGTTGAACATGGCGGCTCGACTGAAACAGTGCCCTGTCATTTCTGCAACGATATTCCGAGTCTGTCAGTGGTCAAGAATTTCTCGAGCGCATTGTCACAGGAGACGAGATATGGGTTCATCACCGTACTCCGGGAACAAAACGTGCCAGCATGGAATGGAAACACCCTGGGTCCCCGCGACCAAAGTAGTTCAAGATTGTGAGGTCCGCTGGCAGTGATGGCTACCGTGTTTTGGGACCACAAAGGCGTTTTGCTCGCAGACTTCACACAAAAAGGCACAACAATCAATGCAGCTGCATACTGTTCAACACTGGAACGTTTACGAGCGGCCATTAAACGTAAACGTCCTGGACTGCTCAGTAGGGCAGGGCACTGTTCCAGTCGAGCCGCCATGTTCAACCGACTCATATAACCAATGTACGGTAGCTGGCAGCCGAATCGACTTGCAATGTTGCCAACAATGATTAACAAATTCACCTGATACAAACATAAATAATCAATGTAGGTCCTTTAGTTACGAAATTTTACGTCGTGTAAACTTATTTTCTGATCGCCCCTCGTATTAGGTCGAGGTTGGGACGCTGGCACAAATTGGTAGGTCTTAAAGATCTAAATCAAAGCACCTGTAAGTACCTTCTAAGTCTATTTGATAACCTAATACCTAGCGGGGTCTAACTCCCCCTCCCCCATGTTATTACATGTGAATAAACACATTAATTTCTACGCTTCTAAGCACATGAATGAGGAGAATGAAATCTTGATATGGCAAATACAATATTGATATCTTTAAATTTTTCTTATCTTTGTTACTGTTATAAAAGGACGAGCTTTATTTAGACCAGCGTTTCTCAGCCGGATTTGCCCCACGACTCCCGTGCCAGGGGTCTTAGGTCGGCGCGATCCCTTATCATCCCTACAGGGTAAACAAACTCACGTAGCACTTTTTTTTTTTGTGTACAAATCACTACTGCAGGAGTAGCAAAATATTTCACGTCCCCCGTGGAAACCCAGTTGTGACCCACCGTTTGAGAAACCCTAATTTAGATAGTTCTCCAGGAAATAAATCAGATAATTTTCTTCCAATGTAAAACAACCTGTTAAATTCACTCTCTATTCTATTAAATGTAAAGATTGTGATTTAGTATATTATATATTGGTTGAACAAGCAAAACTTTGGCCACTACAATCAAACAACATAAATATTGTATTCGCACAGCTAGTGAATTTAGCGCAGTATTTATTCACGTACGTAACAATAATCATGCAATTAATTGGAACAACTCAAGTGAATTGTCCAGAAATCATAACACTGCTTCTTCAGGTGATAAAATGTTGCCAAGTTGTTGTTGTGTGTCCCAGTAAGTATCCGCCTTACCTATAAAGGAAGTGCTCAAAATGACCGCCTTGCGCTTGAATACACGCCTGAACACGCCTCGTTATAGACTGCCTGACGCGTTCAAACATTCCAGGTATTGCTCGGATTTTCTGGCATCCTTGTTCTACAGGTTGGCGAAGCATTTCAACGTTGTCAATGGGTGTCACGTAAACGATGGATTTCAGATGACCCCACAGGCAAAAATCGAGTGGATTCAGGTCCGGGGAGCGAGCAGGCCACGCAATGGGTCCTCCACGGCCTATCCATTTATCAGGGAAATGGTCATCCAAATAGTCTCTGACTACTCGACTAAAATGAGGAGGAGCGCCGTCATGCATAAACCATATACGACATTGGGCACCAAAAGGAACTTCATCTAGTAAATCGCTTAAATCATTCCTTAAAAAATTGGAATAGGATTCTCCTGTTAATCTTCTAGGCAAAACAAAAGGACCGATTAAGTTGTCGGCAATAAGTCCTGTCCATACATTGATACTAAATTGTTGTTGGTGCCTTCACTGGATGATGGCATGCTGATTCTCTTCGGCCCAGTGATGAGTGTTGTGAAAATTGATCACGCCATTTCTTGTGAAGGCACTCTCATCAGAAAAAAATACGGAGGATAGAAAAAGAGGATCGCGAGCACACTGTTGAAGGAACCAAGTACAAAAAGCCTCTCGTGGTGGGAAATCAGCTTCAGTAAGGCCTTGTACTCTCTGAATGTGACATGGGTAAAGCTGTTCCCGTAAAATTCTCCCCACAGTTGTGTATCTTACACCCTCTGCTGCTGTTATCCTTCGGGTGCTGACACCAGGATTTCCTCCACGCGATTCAGGACCCGCTCCTGAACAGTTCTGGCGCTGATTGGTCTACCACCATCTGAAACTCGCTTGTTGAATGATCCTGATCAAGACGCTCGTCTATTCTTTGAAAGGTCGTCTTATTTAGCAGACGGCGATTCGGAAACCTTTCCGCATACAGATCTACACTCAACGATATTGAAACATGTCATAGAGTGTACACATACATGAAATAAGTTTTGTACACACTTGCAAACATTGTCGGCAAGCAGTGTTTGCGGAAAGAATTGCTGGAACACAAAACGGCTAACTCGGAAACAAAGCGATTTCGGGCATATGTTTATATAAACTTTTTTCATTGTTTTCAGGTCCTGAATCCATTCTGAAAGTGCGTCCTACATATTATGAAACAGGGTGAGTCAAAAGTCTGGAAACATAGGAACTATGCTTTTCAATGCAAATATATATGTGTATTTGCATTGAAAAGCATAGTTCCTATGTTTCCAGACTTTTGACACACACATATATACAGGTGTCCCATAAGTCCGGCATCATAGGAGAAATTCATATTTTTCTATTTATACAAACCATAATTTATCCTCGGGATGCCAATTTCCCGTCCACCATTCTGTTCAGTGACGAGGCTGTTTTTTATGGAAATGGTGAGGTAAATCGACAGAACACCCGCTACTGGTCTCAAAACAACCCTCACTGGTATACCTCTTGAAAGGAACAAGGTGCATCTCGGGTGATGGTATGGTGTGGCATTTGGAAGGATCGCATCATAGGCCCCCTCTTTTTCGATGAACATGTCACTGGAGGCACCTACCACGTATGCTCAAGGAAGAAGCATTTCCCAGTGTCTTGAACGAAGAAGGAAATTTTCCAACATAGTTCGAGCAAGACGGCGCTCCTGCACATTACAGCACCCAAGTAAGGGAATACCTGTACCAACAATTCCCTGGTCATTGGATAGGACGTCGAGGGCCTGTGGAATGGCCAGCTAGAAGCCAGGATCTCACGCCACTAGATTTTTATCTCTGGGCTCACTTGAAAGCGCTGGTATACGCAGAGAAAATTAGGAGTGTTGAACATTTGCGGCAGCGCATTATTGGGGCATGTAACACCATTACTCCCGACATCATTCACCGTGTGCTCAGGGTTGCCAGATTGGGCTACTTCTGAAAGGTATTGGCAACTTTTTTGTAATTTGGGCTACTTCAAAAACTTTTTGGGCTACCTACTATGATTATCTGCTACTTTTCTATGTTTCAGGCGAAGTTTTTGATTTGTGAGATGATAATATATTTTCAGACAAATCTCACTTAGATTACTTCTCAAGATTAACAAATTACAAGATATTTTAGTAGTTTTATTACACTTGTATTATACAGATCGCTTCGAGCTAGTAAGTAATATAGCTAGCAGTGTCACCTAACTGGCCATTTTGTAATATACAAATATACCCAGTGGTGGGCACGCGCAACGATTTTTGTAGCGCCGCAACCGCAACCGCAACTCTGCTGAAATAGTTGCGCCGCACGCGCAAGCGCAACCCTTTTCAAAAAGTTGCGCCGCAAGCGCAAGCGCAACCAAAAATGTTGCGCCGCAACTTTTGCGGCGCAACTGCCCACCTTTGCATTTAACGTATATCTGCAGTGGTGGGCACGCGCAACGATTTTTGTAGCGCCGCAGCCGCAACCGCAACTCTGCTGAAATAGTTGCGCCGCACGCGCAACCCTTTTCAAAAAGTTGCGCCGCAAGCGCAAGCGCAACCAAAAATGTTGCGCCGCAAGTTGCGCCGCAACTTTTTGCGGCGCAACTGCCCACCTTTGAATATACCCTTCAATACGATGAGTAAGTGGTCAAAATATACCAAAAAATTTAAATCAGCATGGCTGACAGATCCTGTTTTCAAATTGGATAAAGGAGGTAAAGCATGATAGTACCAAACATTTGCCTCAGTCATACTCGCCCATCTTTTTCGGCTCTTCCATTAGCTTTCGCTGATCAATCTCAGATCGGAAATAGAAAACCAGTGGCGCAAACTATTAACTCTTGATTGGGCAATAATTTTTTCCGGAGAAATCCCTACTGATGGGTCTATATTTTGGAGCAAGGCAGCGACAATAAAAAATGCAGCAGGTGAACTGGTACTACCGGAATTGTCAAAGTTTGCATTAACTGCCTATAGCTTACTGATAAGTAATGCCACAGTTGAAAGGGTGTTCTCAAGGGTAACATCAACCAAAACTAAACTACGAAATCGGATGGGGCTGAATCTCCTTTCTTCAATTCTAAGACTCAAAATGACACTAGAGAAACAAAATACTTGCTGCTTCAATTTTACTCCTACTGAAGCCATGCTGCACTATACTCCAAGCATATATGAAAAAGAACATAGTAAAGAGGATGAAGAAATACTCAGCACTTTGGAATTTTAATTTAAAAAAGTAAAGAAACCCTATAAATATAAAAAGTAAGTAAATTAAATCCATAATAATCGCATTATCTGTATTTGTTGACATTTTCTAAATAAATTTCTAGATTGGGCTACTTTCTGACAAAATTGGCTACTTTTTCGAAATTTTATGCTACTTTTTATGAAATTTATCTGGCAACCCTGCGTGTGCTTGCTGACTTTGTATCACGTCTGAATTTGTGTATTGAAAACAATGGTGGACATATTGAGCATGTTCTGTAAATAAAAGCTTTTGTTTTGCCTTTTATTATTATTTTTCCTATGATGCCGGACTTATGGGACACCCTGTGTGTGTGTGTGTATATATATGTATATATGTATATATATATATATATATATATATATATGAAAATTATTTCACGAAAGTAACACGTGAAAATATTTATGATGAATAAAACCACGAAGGAAAGGAAACACAAAATGGTGCTCAAGCGCTTTCGTCTAATGACATCCTCAGGAACACTGAAGTACATAAAAGGGTGACAGCCTATAATTATATAGGTTACAGAAAGGAAAAAAAAAAGAAAAATAAATATATATATATACACACACACATATATATATACACACACACACACACATATATATATATATATATATATATATATATATATATATATATATGCAATAAACGGAGAAGTAAAAATAAAAATTAAAAATTAAAGGATTAACAAAGAGGCATACAGATTTGTAAGGAAAAAATATCGATTTTTAGCACAAGATCAAATGAATTATAAAAATACAAATTTATACTGGAAATCTGCCCGGGTTTTAACACACTGCCTTTTTTGGTTAAGTTTCGATGTACATAAAAATAAAATGAAAATTAAAAGTTAATAAAGTAGCATACAAGTTTACCAAAGATTTAGCGTTCTACCCTTCTTATCTAAATCTGTTTTGAAGGAATTCAAAACAACAGGATCGAGTTGAAAAAGACCTTTGCTTATTGAAGTTATTTGAAAGTTGGATAATGGCAGACTCAAGAATATTTCTATTAACAATGTTGCTAGAGTGGAATAAAACTGAAGCATTATTCCAATCAATACAGTGGGATAACTGACAAATGGACAAAAAGGGCACTGAACAACTGTCCTGTTCTAACGGAATATTGATGCTGTTTTATACGTGTGTGCAAATCCTTTCCCGTCTGACCTATGTAAAAGGAATCACATTGTTTACACCCAATTTTATAGATAATGCCTGAATTATTGGTAGGACTATTTTTACTATGATATTTTTCACAATATTGTTATATGAAAATACTACATTAATATCCAAAAGTTTAAGTACATTAGCAATGCCTAAAAAGCCCGGGAAAAATGGAAGTACTAAAATATTTTTTGACAAAGTACGAGTGTTATTATTGACACGATAGAAAGTTCGTTTTGCCTTGTTGAGACAAGATTCCATAAACGCAGAGGGATAACACAGATCACTTCCAATACCGTTGATTTTTTCCAATTCGGCATCGATGTATTCCGGACTGGCGATCCTAAGGGCGCGGAGAAACATTGATGAAAAAATGGCCTTCTTAGTGGGGGTGTCATGTCCCGAGTAAAAGTGTACGTAGGACAAATTGTTTGTTGTTTTCCGATAGATACTAAACTTAAAACCTGGGCTTTCCCTATGTACACGCACATCCAAAAATGGGATTGAATTGTCTTGTTCCACTTCTAAAGTAAACTTAATGGAGGGGA
>JAJOZX010003734.1:30000-280000 GCA_023014485.1 Bathynomus jamesi | reverse complement strand
ATAATAGTTCACTGCAGTTGCAGGCATTAGGTCTGGTAATTCTTTGAGATCTTTTATTTTTTCCTTAGTTATTGGCAGCAATTGGGAATACTTTGGTTGCAGTGTCTGCTGGGCTAGATTGAATAAACTGACACTGTAGGATTTTTTCCCTTTCTGCAGTCTGACGGGATGGTTATTATCTGGGGTTGTGCGGTATGCAGTAGATATTACGTAGCCTTCTTTGTGTTGAAAGTCAAATATTAACTTTCTTGCATCTGTAAATTTAGTAGTTGTTGATTTCCTAATGACAATGCACGTTTTAGGACGTCAAAATCGAGAAAATCAGCCTGTTTCATTTCTACAACAACGAAGCGCTGCGAAACGGCTGTAGTTATGGCCGTAACATAATCTTTTTTGGTGTAAATAATATTGCTGTAATTATTTTTTATATTTTGTTCAATTTGGCCAAATTGAGCATCACAGGGCATTGTCGAGTGACCAGAAAGTAGATAGATGTGTTCAATGTGAAGCAATGATGCGGAGTGAATTTCTCTGAGATACATTAAAACCTAAATTTTACCGTGAAAGAGTGCAGACTAACATCTAATTTTTGCATAGGTAAAGCAAAGGTTTTAAAGGATAATTATACGACAAAAAACTCATTTTTCGAATTTTGTGGCGTTCGCCCCTTCTCCACCGAACGCGTCATATATGTAAGTGTGTATGTGTGTGTATATATATATATATATATATATATATATATATTTGTGGTTTTTTTATTTGCCTGTTTATTTCTTTATGGTTATTTAGGCTGTGACATATATATCACTAAGGCACTATTTTGTAATTAAGTTTTTTTCTCAATTTATATTTATTTTTATTTCTTTATTCTTTTGTGACCTGTTTCATAAACAAGCCATTTGAATTTATATTGAATGTCGGCTGAAGTGCTAAAAGTGTCAATCTCCCATACAAATGTTTGCTCCTCCCACAATTTTTTCTATGCTTACTATATATATGTATATGTATATATATATATATATATATATATATATGTATATATATATATATATGAATATGTATGTATGTTTATTTTTGTAACCTATATATTGCCTTGATCTGTCCTTTCACTCCAGTGTTCCTGAGGATGTCATTAGACGAAAGCGCTTGAGCACCCCTTTGTGTTTCTTTTCCCTTCGTGGTTTTATTCATCATATATATATACAGTGGCGACTCGTGGTATAAATGTATGGGGGTGCGATTTCATAAAATTTATAATTTTTAGAATTGTAGTACATAAACAATCACATGGTGCTTCCGTACGGTACTTATATGTCAAAAGAAGCCATAAATTTGTATTAAAAAATATTTTAATAAAATATAAAAATAATTGTTGAATAAATTTGACTATAATAAATTTGACTATAATAATGTACCACTGTACGACAACACAGACTCACAATAGGCTAGTGCGAATCCAACTGCCGCTCACAAGAGTACTGTACTTGTATTAACATATGCGGCTATGCCAGACGTACAATTCTAGTTAATTACAAATAAGTAATAATTTTAATAAAATACATATAAATGACTTATATCATTATTACTGAAGTAACTATTAGTAAAAATAAAGTTATTATAAAAAAAATTCGCGATTGTACTTATATTTTCATTACAACAGTAAAATATAATTTATATTTACTTGAGCGAAAAATCTATCGCTCCATTCGGCTGCAATATTATTTTGTATTCAAACAGCGGTACGCTATTTGAAGCTATGCTATAAGTTTAGAATATTATGTACTGTATGAAGGCTTACTCAAAATGCCTCATGAATCATGATATGCCACATGAATTTTTAAAATATATTTCAAGAATATTTATTTTAATATCTTAAAATTAATATTTTTTATGTTAAATTAATATTTATCGTTTCAAGCAAGGGGGAGCGACCGCTCCATCGCTCCTATACGCCAGTCGCCACTGTATATATATATATATTGCTAAAAGTTATGTTCGCTCCTATTCGATGCTATCTTTTGTATCACTTTCTTCCTACACAGAAAATAATTCCTACCTTTGTTGCAGATGTATTTTTGGGTGCAGTTTAGATTACGTTAACCTAACATAACATAACCATACCTAATTTTAGTGTGGAGTGATAACCAATTTGCGCAGTGATAAATTTGGTTCTATATCCGATATAGAACCTAATTTATCACTGCACAGATTTTCAATTTATCACTGCACAAGTTTAAATTATCACTGCGCAAATTGGTTATGACTCCACACTAAAATTAGGTATGAACCTAACCTTACCTAAAACAAGACACGAGGTTTGTAAAAACCCGAGGTAGCATGTATGTAGTAGTAGTAATTTGATTTAGAGTTTTATAATTAAAATCCTAACATGAGTGAACGCACCTCTATCTTACTGCAAACGCAAGTTTTTAAAAATTTGATAAAAAATAAGACATCACGTATAGGAGCTAATGTAACTTCACTGATCACCAACGAAAGTGCAGGAATTTGACCATTTAGGAATACCTAATATAATAATATATCTTTCGTACCTTTGGTTAGCTTCCGCCCGAATTGTACATTCTGACAAAGGTCAAGGTTTTCACTCCGCCTTAGACCTACAGTTTAACGTGGAATCCGAACCCCGCCCCACCAGCAGCCCAGCGTCTAGGCCGCCCAGGGTACCCATTTATCTATGAACCACTTTATTTATTGTGTGGAAGGATGAACAGCTGGGTCTCGAACCCGGGGCCGATGGACTCGTAGTCAGCGACGCTAACCACTACACCACCGAGGCATATATATATATATATATATATATATATATATATATACACACACACACACACATTTCAACTGCAAAGAACACGCAGTATAAATAACGTAAAGAACGACGCTTGTATAGGAGAACATTCCGCGCAAGATGAGAAGAGAGAACGAACAAATGAAAAAATGAGGTAACCACCCGGGATCTTCCGATTGCCGGTCAGATATGATAACCATTACACCACGGGCCTCACTCGAACAAATGCCGTAATTCCTCTACATACGCGCAGAAACCAATGCCCCAAGGGGGCACCTCCCGCATGCGCGGTTTCTGCGCTTATGTAGAGGAATTACGGCATTTGTTCGAGTGAGGCCCGTGGTGTAATGGTTATCATATGACCGGCAATCGGGAGATCCGGGTTCGATTCCCGGGTGGTTACCTCATTTTTTCATTCTCTCTTCTCATCTTGCGCGGAATGTTCTCCTATACAAGCGTCGTTCTTTACGTTATATATATATATATATATATATATATATATATATATATATATATATATACAGGGTGTTTGAAAACTTTCTGTACAAATTGTAATGGGGGATAGGCAACACCAAGACAAACCCTTTTGGCTTTTCGTCTATAAGTGTATGTCCGCTGACGTCACCATTCGGCGCGAGAGGGCGCCGCTGCAATTGGCTAAAAGGTGAAGTGGGCTAGACTCACGCTTGCCGCGGGCATTCTTAAATCGGACGTAGTACGCGTAACATGGAGCGCTTCGCGACTTCTGAGATGGCTGACATGCATATGGTGTATGGGGCTGCCAATGGAAATGGAAGAGCTGCTGTGAGGTTGTACCGACAGCTCTTCCCAAACAGACGTGTGCCAAACCACCAAACGTTTGCGCATTTCCATCGGCGACTGCGAGAAACTGGAACATTCCATGCAAACATGCATGACACTGGTCGGGAGAGAAACGTGCGCACTCCTGACGTCGAGTCGGGCAGGCAGCAGGTACGGCCCAATCAACTTGCCATGGACGATACCCGCCCAAACATTGACGGCGAACCGTTCTTGATGAGCATGCACCCGTGTAGCATGTGGATTTGCGTGCGCCCACACGTGAGAATTGTGCATGTTAAACATACCCTCACGTGTGAAACAGGCCTCATCTGAGAACAGCACATAAGCCGGAAAATTAGGCTGCACCGCTGTCTGCTGCAGAAACCAGCGTGCAAATTCCACACGAAGAGGGTAATCCCGAGGTTGTAATGCCTGGACTCTCTGACGATGAAACGGATGTAACTGCTGCTCGTGCAACACTCTCCAGACCAGGTCGTGGTTCACACCGAGGATACGTGCAACACCTTGCGTGCTTGCGCTTGGATTGTCCTCAAATCGCCGTAGGAGTTCTTCTTCCATGTTAGGAGTGCGCACGTTTCTCTCCCGACCAGTGTCATGCATGTTTGCATGGAATGTTCGTTTCTCGCAGTCGCCGATGGAAATGCGCAAACGTTTGGTGGTTTGGCACACGTCTGTTTGGGAAGCGCTGTCGGTACAACCTCACAGCAGCTCTTCCATTTCCATTGGCAGCCCCATACACCATATGCATATCAGCCATCTCAGCAGTCGTGAAGCGCTCCATGTTACGCGTACTACGTCCGATTTAAGAATGCCCGCGGCAAGCGCGAATCTAGCCCACTTCACCTTTTAGCCAATTGCAGCGGCGCCCTCTCGCGCCAAATGGTGACGTCAGCGGACATACACTTATAGACGAAAAGGGTTTGTCTTGGTGTTGCCTATCCCCCATTACAATTTGTACAGAAAGTTTTCAAACACCCTGTATATATACAGGGTGTCCGAGAATTATCTACAATTTTTGGCTGTTATTAAAAGTCAACCATGAAGTGTAGAAATTCCAGTGTTGTCCCATTTTACAGAGAATCTCTAAGTTTTTTCTGATACCAAGTTTTGACAAGTTTTTTAGAAATTCCAGTGTGTGTCCGAACATTATCTTTACAATTTCATCTTTTAATAAAATTCTTGATAACACGCGTAAAATTCTTAAGATTATTTAGAATCTGTATTTTCAAAAGTTTCTTTTATTAAAGTAACGTTGTTACAAACATTCGATATGTGCACCATTAGTGATTCTCAAAACATCCAATCGATACTCCAAATGTTGCCATGTACGCTGCAGCATATCCACATCAATTCGCTCAATAGCAGCTGTGATTCTTGCTTTTAAATCATCAATGTCTGTCACCCGCGTACATTTCCCAAAAACTTGTCAAAACGTGGTATCAGAAAAAACTTAATGAGATTCTCTGTAAAATGGGACAACACTGGAATTTTTACACTTCATGGTTGACTTTTAATAACAGCCAAAAATTGTACAGATAATTCTCGGACACCCGAGATTAGATAGATAGATAGATAGATAGAGATAGATAGATATGGCTGAACGCTGTGCCAGTTCCTGGCAGTCCTATTATCATCATATATTATCACATTAAAATCGATTTATTTCTATTATCTAAATAGAGCTATAACTCCCAAGTTTCTTAGAAACACCGAATACCTAGTCTGAGGATGATGATGTATTCTCTCTCGACATTGTTTGTTATGTATTGATACTTCTTTATGCAAAATCTGGCGATCGTTACGAGGCATCAATACAAAACCATGTATTTTTGTGTCTGATGTTACCGTGATGGCGCACAGCCCACTTTCATTTTATTTTATTTCCAGATTGCTTCTGAAGAAAATGGAGTACCCGTCTACAACACAAGCTCTCTTCGCCCTCATCGTTATGATCATCGTCCTTGCCTTCATCCTCGTCTACTGCTGTTGGGGTACATTCAGTTGCCCTCAACCCCACGATGGGACCGGAGCTAGGGCCAATGGGTCGGACGGACTGCTCTCCGGAAGAGATTCTCCTAACCCTCCCGCCCTAGTTATCCTTCCCTACCACAGTATGATCTACATTGGTGATCGACAGACGCAGCAAGTGTATCAAATCCCCATCAGGGAGGATAAGCCGCCTTCTTACGGGGACATTTTTAACAGTTTACCACCTCCACCCACCTACAACAGTTGCACTATGCTTGCGCGATCCGAGCAGCCACCCACTTATGATGAATGCGTTCAAAATGGAGAAATCAGAACAGGCAATTCTCAACGGTGCCTAAGTCTTAATGAAACAGAATCGTTGAGCTCCACTTCTTCACACCCACTTCCATCCACAATACCACGAGCTCAGCTCATCTTATCACCTGTAAGATTAGACAAAGACTCTTATTCGAGCGTGTTTAGGGCGAGGTCCCTCCTGACGGTGATTACATCCAGTTCATCTTCCATTCCCCACACATCGCAAGTTGAGGCTCAAAGATACGTACCAACAATATCAGTTTTATCCTCAAATCCTCCTGTACTTCATTCAAACACAGTCTCTCGGTCATTAGCCCCGACAACCTTTAGTTCCTTTACAACATCATCAAGTCCTTGTCTCCCATCTACTTTTGATTCTTCTTCAAATTCCCTCAAATGAATTAATTACAATAAACCTTTTCAAAAGCAAAGTCGGTTTTCAAAGAGAACCTGGAATTCAAAACGTGCTTAAGACCCACATCAGAATTAAATTGTAGCAATTTCAGATACTGTTGGGTTCATTACTTCCATTTCCCATTCTTTATGGGGTAGGCACGACGCCTGAACTAAGGACGGAAGACTCGTGATTCAGTCACAACCAATTTATGATAATGGATCAACGGGAATAAGGTGTCATCTTAGTTTTGAAGATCCAGTGTTACTTGTCTGAAAAGACTGGAAGCATAGTTCTAATGAGAGATCTTCATTCATTTACCTTTTAACAAACTGCCTCAGTTTATGTTATGTTCAAATATATTAACGGGTGCGGCAAAAATAACGCCCTTTTTAGTTTATTCTCTTTTATTGAAGGAAATAAATAAATTACAGCATTTTAAGAGAAATAATAAGGTTTTTAAGAAAAATACAGCATTTTAAGAAAAATAATAAGTACTTTCTCAGTAAAAACTAAAAAATAACAAAATGATACAATATAAAACTAAAAAATTATACTGTATAAAACTATAAAGATACAATTATTAAAAGGGCGTTACTTTTGCCGCATTTCATGCAGCCATTACTACATTCTTCCATCTTCCCTAATTCTCACATGAAAAACACTCGCCATGACTCAACTTATTTATTCTCTCCTATATTCTAATGTTTACCAACTTTTACAGCCCATTCATTCTTTTGTGAACAACATCCACTGGTCATTCAGTAAGAGCAAAACTTCAGCATACTTATATAGGTTACAGTAAGATTGTGAACTTTTACACCCCACTCATCCTTTTGTGAACAACATTCACACTAATTTCTACATCTTAAATTGCAAATTTCAATCATTCACTTTTGAAAAAAAATCATTCATCTCTATACATCAATGTGGGAACTAACATATGCATGCAAACCCTTTGATGCAACTTTATTTATCTTTCCAACAACAGCTCTTACTGCACCTACAGCTTAGCGTGTTTAATTTTGTTTTCAGCTTCTGATTTTATCCAATAGCTAAACATTAAACATTCCATAATAACCTCTTCGCACTCTCCTAACATATTTTCCTTCACCACAATAATACAACCTGACTCTCAGTCTCCCTTAATTTTATTTACCCTTAATTTCAGTAGCTAATCACCTTTCCCATCACTCTTAATTTATCCACTGGTCATTCAGTAACAGCAAAACTTCAGCATACTTAAGACCCAATAGCCCCAGTATGAGCTTATATATGTTACAGTAAGATTGTGAAACTAGTGATTTCATGAAATCCCTGGAATTTTCAGTAATTTTGCGTAATTAGTTTCACTCAGGGACTTCAGGAAATTACTAAATTTCATAAAATCACTAGTTTCACAATCTTACTGTAACATAATATATATTAAACTTATTACTCGTTTAATTAAGATATTTTAACCAAGCACCCTACAGTGCATCTGTCTAGTTCCTCAATTCACTTCTTCCCAATGTTTTCTCAAAGTCCACAAATATAATAGGCAATGGACTCTATACATTAAATTTTAAGTTTTGGAGACAGTAGAAAATTAGTGTGTGGCCTCTGAAATGATGCAAAATATTTACTCTTAACAGTTGTTGAAACAAACAAATGAACTGATACTCTTATACTATAGGTACTATAACATCAAATAAAGGCCTGGCCTACAAATGATAACTAGAGTGAATGCCAGTCAAAGTGAAAGCGAATACTGATGTTAGATTACTCACTGTTTTGGCTCAATGATAGAACGACAGTTTGTGATACCAATGTCTCATGATTTAATTTTTCAGGCAAGCAGGAATTTCCTAACAAAAATTCTTAGGAACCAATTGTCACTTGTTGACCATGCAATACCTACCATTCTTAGGCCCCCTATATCAGTGAATAAACATGATAACACAGTACAGTACTATACCAAATTAAATGGAATTAATGTTTCAGTCTGCATATTTTGAACTGTTAAAAATATTTCAGTATGACTATTTCTAACAGATTATTTTCTATATATATATATATATATATATATATATATATATATATATATATATATATATTATACAGGCATGTATCCAGGATTGGGGGGGGGGGGGGGGGGGGGGGCACCAATTTCAGAAAATAGATAATAGTGTGTATAGCTCTTAGGAGCATTGAGGGTGCATAGGGTGGCATTACTTTAAATTCATTAACTGCAAGTAGATGATGTATGAAATGAAGCTCAGAAAAAATTCAAATGAATGTCTCTGAAATTGCTCACTGGTAAATTTGTAATTTGTTCTGTAGTATCACATTCAGTTAGGACAATATTTTTACTTTGGAACTTTGCCCTTTGCTAGTATCAATTCTCTGCCACTTAATCGGCACAAAAAATGAAGTAATCTTCATTAATTCTAAAAAGATGAGAACACTCAAGTTAATAACACGAAAATAATACACCTATATGAACTAAGACTAGCACAAGCACAATCCACATAACCAACAATATGCTGGTCTGTGTTGACAGCCAGCAGCTATGCTGGTAGCTATGCATTCCACCCACACACCACATATAAACTCACACAAACATCATCACTTTAGCTTTGCTAGACTCAAATACCCTTGTTTATATTAAATTTTTGCTGACTATGCTGCTCTTCTTTTGACATTCAGCAGCGTCTTATACAAAATTATATTATTAAAGAAAAAAGAAAAAAAATTAAAACCCTTCAAAAAAAATATTTTTTCGCGAAATTTCGGGGAGGGCATGTGCCCCTCTGGACCCCCCTTGGATACGGGCCTGTATATATATATATATATATATATAATGTAAAAAACCGCGAAGGAAAGGAAACACAGAATGGTGCTCAAGCGCTTTTGTCTAATGACATCCTGAGGATGTCATTAGATGAAAGCGCTGTTTCCTTTCCTTCATGGTTTTTTACATCATAAATATTTTTCACGTGTTACGTTCGTGAAATAACTTTCATATATATATATATATATATATATATATATATATTGTAATTAGTGATGGGACAATTAATCGGAATCGGAATCGAGAATCGAGCATTTTTCAGGAATCGGAATCGAGAGAATTGTACCATGATTTCCGATTCTTAAAACGATTCTTTAACTTTTAATTGAACCAGTTTTGCAATGTAAACTTTAAAATTTAAATGAAAGAGGATAACAAATTTTATTTTTATTGTATTGTAGCTATACATTAAAACATGTATATCCATGATGTGTAATCAAGAAGATTAAAATGAATTGTTACAACTTACAGTTGATTTTAGTTTTAAACCAATCTATTATAATTTATAATTTATATTACCATACTCATAATGTAAAATAGTTAATCTTACCAGAGTAAAATATGACAATTTCCAGAAAAACAAGTATAGAATTATATTTAAAAATATTGAGAATCGGAATCGGAATCGAGAATCGTATCGGAATCGAGACTTTTTAGTGGAATCGGAATCGGAATCAGAATCGTTAAAAATGTTGGTATCGTCCCATCACTAATTGTAATAACAAATCCATAATTGATTTGCTGATAATATTTACTTTTTAATTATTTGTCTATTCTCTTTTATTTTAAAATAAGTTTTAAATAAGCAATTAAGAATACAGTACGTATTCTATACGAAAAATGCTCAAACTAAATGATATAATTATGAAGTTTTCCCTTACTATATTTTGTTAATTTTTCTTAATAAAATCAGTCTATAAAATTAATAATTTTTTAATGTTACAGTTCCATGACTGAATTCCTGAGAAACCTGGAAAATGAGACCTAACACTGGGAAAATTTTATAACTGAAAATTAAAGTGTGTCAGCGCTTGATGCTGGGAGACTCATCAGTTGAATGAACAACAACTATATGAAAACTGGCATAATAATGACTAAGAAAATTTTAATACACCCAGGCCTCTATTTTAGCATTTTAAAAAATTCTCACCATCAACTCCTTGGAAAGTGAGATAAAATGGGGAGAATAAAATAAGCAATGGCTTTCTAGAAATCTCTCGTGTGTTTCAGCACTTTAACTCATTTACAGATACTGAAAAAACTGCTAAAAATTTAAATAAGCAATTCTTTATACTGAAATAAGATGAAATATTACAATAGCATATATATACATACTATTTTCCCACATCTTTCTAACTTTTTGCGCGCATGGTATGGAAAAATAAAAAGGAAGACAAACAAAAGAGTTAACTCAACCAAAGTTAAGAGAATGGATAAATGGTAATTGTGTTTTAGATCAAACTATGAGGTCATATTGGAGTGTATCATTGTTGAACAGATATGCAGACTATCTTCATTTAATTAGAAACATTCGAGAAATCCAAAAAGCAGAATGGCACTAACTTCATTTAAAGATAAAAATATATCCACAATATAAATTCTCAGCTGAGAGAGTGACCTGCCAAGGCAGTTCATACAAAAAATTATTTTCATACTATTTGTCATATATATATATATATATATATAAACAGGTGCGGCAAAAGTAACGCCCTTTTAATAATTGTATCTTTATAGTTTTATACAGTATAACCAACCACAAAATTAATTAAATTCCAGTTTTTTTTAGTTTTTACTGAGAAGTACTTATTATTTTTCTTAAAATGCTGTAATTGATTATTTCCTTCAATACGAGAGAATAAACTAAAAAGGGCGTTACTTTGCCGCACCCGTTATATATATATATATATATATATATATATATATTATATATATATATATATATATATATATATATACACACACCTTGGTTTTGCTCCCATCCGAATTGTTCACTCTGACAAAGGTCAAGCTTGTCACTCCACCTTAGACCTACAGATTAACATGGAATCCAAACCACAGCAGTCAGAATTACAGTCTTCACCTGGACTCAATCTCTCAACTTCCCAGTCAGCAGCCCAGCATCTTAACCATTAGGCTACCCATTTATCTACCAACCAACTTTTATTGAGTGGAAGGATGAACAGCTGGGTTTTGCTGCATGCTATGTGCCACCACTGGGTTTTAAACCCAGAGCCTGTGGATTCATAGTCAGCAATGCTTACTACTACTACATTTTGGTGCATTAGCATGGTATATATATACATATACATATATATATATATATATTGGAAAGTGGGTTGGACTGCTACATGTGCCAAACCTGTTTAGGGTTCAACAGTCGTAACTAAAGGAAACTCCATTGGGGTACCTATTCTGTATGAAGAAAAAGTTAAAGGATAATACACCTATTTATTATAACTTAAAACAATTAGGCCAAACCCTATACCATTTTATTCCTTTACAGTATGGTAATAAATATTAAACTCGTGAAAGATTAAAATTAGTGAACTTCATCTTATTACTTCAATCTATGTAGGTCTAAAACAATTTGGCCTACAAGAAATGGGAGATCTATCATATAAAGCTGCGTACAGTAAAAGATTTAAAACTATTCAAATGGTAGCCATTACCTTCAATAGACTACGCAAGGCTCATCTCAATAAAATTTGACATCTTTTAAGCACTGGCATTTATGACTGTAGGCCTACTCTTTAAACCTATAGACCATGCTTCTGGGTTTACTCTACACAGGCCTATACCATAAGCTTAAACCTAGTATGGTCTTACTACAAGTCTAGCTATATGGCAGTACCTATATTTTATTTTCCTAATAATACAAAATTTAAAAAGTGGCAAAATATTTTTATCTTTATTACTGTAACTAATGTTAACTCGTATTTCATAAATCAAAATATACAATATTATCACAGGTTCCCTACAACTATAGGCTTCCAGCTAGGCCTCCTAATTTTAAAATTTAATTTTCACATTATTTCTTTGGCATCACTGACTTAATCATAAACTCTGCATCAAACTAAACCTAACCCTAATCATAACAAATTTTCTATTTTTTTATTATTATTAATTAAATTATATATTCATGTTACGTAATAAAGTATTCCAAAGAAATGGATAAACCAAAACTACTTCCATAAATATTGAGCCAATTAGGAATATAATACTTGATATTTCTTTCCTTTTCCGGACTGAATTCTGTTGGAGTAATAAACTTCATAACATCTGATGTGTTACAAGGATGGAAATTAAAAAAGGGTATGCCTTCAATAGGATGATCACTCTGAGTGATGGTTCCCCATTTATCTCTTAATATTTCTGGTGATAAGCTCGCGAGAATATCCCAAACTTTCTCTAAAGATAACAATTTTCCTGCCTGATCCCATATATTAAAATACAAA
Organism: Bathynomus jamesi; assembly: GCA_023014485.1. NCBI lineage: Eukaryota > Metazoa > Arthropoda > Malacostraca > Isopoda > Cirolanidae > Bathynomus > Bathynomus jamesi. The sequence continues at coordinate 267,407 of JAJOZX010003734.1, read as the reverse complement.
ACAGGGACACAGTATGCTACACTATATACAATATGCAATTCTGCAACAAATGTTTTGGTTACGCTATTATTTAGACACAAAGGATCTTCGGGTAGTTCTTCTTCCATATATGTTAGTACACTTTCACTTTCATTATCTATTGTTTCTTTGCATTTCATAGTTACTGGTAATAGACTAAATCTTCTTTTAACAAGATAAAACTTATATTTTTCTTCTTTATCTACTACATCCCACGTATCTCCACATTTTCTTCTTATTTCAGCAAAATATTGGCTGCTTATAATAAAGTCTTCATAACTGATCATTTTCAAAGTTAATACAAGTTGTGATTCATTAGAGTAAGTTTAAATGCTCATTTCTGAAATTTATATCAATATTAAAATTAAAAGTAAAATACCATACCAACGATATATGTAAATATAATAGCTTTAAATATCAGTACAGTATATAAATATCTCTATTATAGAAAAATCCATACAAAATTACAAGATATAGCAGAAATTACTAGGACCAATATGATAAGCTATACTTTTTATTCTTCCGTAAAGAAGAGCTTTGCTACTCTGAGTAAAAGCTATACAGTATTTTAAGGCGAAAATATCACTGTAGGACTTAATTAAGAAATTACTACCAGTACTGTAGCAAGATTTCTGCAAGTGGATATTAAAATGTGGGAAAGGAGCATGGGGTGAATAAAATTACGGGTGGTGGGGAGGGGAACATGGTGGATAAATTCTAGATTTGCGTAAATATTAAGTTCTGCGGATACCAGATATTTGGACCCCTGATTGGCTGACAGTTGGTTAGGTGGGATATAACTAACCGACCTAAAACAACAACCTAATTTAGCGTAATCTAACTTAGACATAAGACATGGGTGAAAGATTTGAAATGTAAAATGGGAAAAATGAAAGGGATTAATAATCCACAAAATGACGGAGAATGTAATAGGAATAATAGGGGAGGAGGAAGACAAAATGAGAAGAAAAAATAATATGGTATTATACAATGTACCTGAATCAGAGGATGAAAATCCTTTGCAAAGGATGAATGAAGACAAGTCGCAATGTGAAGATCTATTTACAAATTCATTAAAAATAGAAATCTACACAATTGACAAAGTAATAAGATTGAGGAAAAGAGTAAATTTGGAGATAAACAGACAGGTTTTAGTTGAAATGAGGAGTGAGAGAGAAATGGATGGTGATAAAGAATGCAAAGATGCTAAAAGATGAAAGGGATACAAGGAAGAAAAGAATATGTAGGGCTTTCTTTATATTTAACGAGAGAAGAAAGGGAAAAAAATAAGGCTCTAAAGAAGCAATTAAAAGAGAAGAGAGAAAGGGGTGAAAGAGGATGGATTATAAAGGAGGGGAAACTAATAGAGGAATTGACACTTCTGGATGAAGGAGGGAGATATCTTATATAGGTAGGAAAAGCAACACATTTAAGATAAAGTTAATTAATACTAGTGATGGGACGATTAATCAGAATCGGAAGAATCGAGCATTTTTCAGGAATCGGAATCGGAATCGAGAGAATTGTACCATGATTTCCGATTCTTAAAACGATTCTTTAACTTTTAATTGAACCAGTTTTGCGATGTAAACTTTAAAATTTAAATGAAAGAGGATAACAAATTTTATTTTTATTGTATTGTAGCTATACATTAAAACATGTATATCCATGATGTGTAATCAAGAAGATTAAAATGAATTGTTACAACTTACAGTTGATTTTTATTTTTAAACCAATCTATTATAATTTATAATTTATATTACCATACTCACAATGTAAATAGTTAATCTTACCAGAGTAAAATATGACAATTTCCAGAAAAACAAGTATAGAATTATATTTAAAAATATTGAGAATCGGAATCGGAATCGAGAATCGTATCGGAATCGAGACTTTTTAGTGGTATCGGAATCGTTAAAAATTTTGGTATCGTCCCATCACTAATTAATACTCAAGGTTTAACAAAGGTTAAGATGGTGGAAATGGAAAAATTACTAGATGAGGAAAGTGATACAGTATATTATGTACCAGTACCGTATCACAAAAACCCAATTAAAAGTTGATAAAATAATGGTAAGCAAAGGACTGTCCAAAATAGAAAGTATGAGATCTGCTGAGGACAAAAAAGGGGGAGGATTAATGATATTGTATCATGATTTAGAATATATAAATCATTTACCATCAGTAAATGTGGGTATCTGTCTAAGTGTCAAATAGGGACCTTTCAATTCATAATAATGCTTGTATATTTACCTAGTGGAGGAGAGGAGGAAGATAAGAGAAAAAAGGTGGCACTTAAGAGAGAATAATTTGGAAAAATTGGGTAATGAAAATATGATAATATTGGGAGATTTTAATGGTCATTTGGGTTTTCTAGGTTACCAAAAACTTAACAACTCTGGGAAGATGATGATAAGTGGATGGATGAATATGGGATAATCTTATTAAATACGGTAATAACCCTAAATGTGAAGGTTTATATACATGGGAGACAGACTCTCAAAAGAGCGCAATATACTTTGTACTAGTAACAAATAACATGTATGGCAGACTTAAGAATATGAAAATTGATGAAGAAAGGGAAGAAATACATTTATCAGATCACAACCTAATCACAGTTTCTTTTTCCTGTGATAGAGAAGATAAAGCTAGTTATAACAAGGGTGAATGGAAAACAACGAAACATTACAGAAAAGATCAGGCAGCTCTAGAGAACTATATAAAAATGATAGAAAATAAAAATTATGAAAGACATATAGAAGATATGAAGGGAATGGAAAACCTTATGAGAGAGGTGGCAGATAATGTAACTACTAAAAAAAAACAGGAAAAAGATTAGATGATGCTATTTTCACTGTATGGTGAAAATAGCTTCTGGTACTAAAATCACTATGGTGAAAATAGTCACTTCAGAGTGATGATGCTATTTTCACCATACAGTGATTTTAGTGTCAGAATCTATTATCACCATATGGTGATTATAAGATCAGGTGCTATTTTCACCATACAGTGATTCTTTTGAAATTGTCAACACAAAATTGATATCAAACTTAAAGATTAAAGTAAGAAAATTAATCTGTGATCAGCTAAAAGATTTGTTCAACTTTATGCATATAATCTGTATTATAGACCTGGTTATCATGTATATAAACCTTGTTTTGCTTCAACTCCAACGTCATTGTTCACTGTGTCACAGTTGAGATAGATATTAGATAGATAATACCTACTAAAAAGCATGTATGTTTCTGCCTAAATAAAGATTACTTTGCTAGGTACTAATATTATTATCATCATTATTAAAACATCTCATAATGAATTAACCATATGGTGAAAATAGCATCTGACACTATTTTCACTGTATGGTAAAAATAGCTTCCAGTACTAAAATCACCATATGGTGAAAATAGTCAATCCAAAAAGATTAATAAGAACACTGGAGTTGAAGAGAAACCCTGAATGAATGAATGACAAGATTAGAGAAGAGATAAAAAAAGAGAAAGGAATACAATAAGAAAGAGCACACTTCCTACAGAAATATATGGAACAGAAAAGGAAAGTCCAGATGATGATGATGATGTGATGATGTGATGATGATGATAAAGGATGAAATGTATAAGTATTAGAAGTCAGTCAGTGAGGAGATTAAAGATGGAGGTGGTGTAAAATTATGGGAACATATCAACCAGCTGAAAGGAATGGAGGTGGTGTAAAATTATGGGAACATATCAATCAGCTGAAAGGAATGGAGGTAAAGAGGATGAAAGAAATAGAATTATGTGATGAACATTATTGAACAAGGGAATAAATTGGCAATTGAAGAAGCAGATAAAAGTTTTGAAGGTTGCTGGTTGGGAATATACCAGAAATATCCAAATAAGTTGGATACAGTTTGGACAGTGGAAATGAAGGCAGAATATATAAATAGGTACAGACAGAATGGTTCTGCCCAAAAGATCATGGTGAGTGAGAAATATACCCTGCCCTCCATGTTAAAAGACAATATGAGTATGGAGTTTAAAATATAAGAAAGATATGACAAAGATGACCAAAGAGTGATAATAGGCATATTGGAATACCAAATACTACCTACTCTGAGAGAACATATAGATATGGCATTAAAGGTGAGATGTGAGATGTGAGATAGGATATATGGATGAACCTTTTATAACAACAGAGGAGATAAAAAAGGGAATAAAAAATGTAAAAAATGGGAAAGCAGCCAGACCAAATGGTTTAAAGCCAGAATTCTTTAAAGCCTTAGGAAAGAGTGAAGCATGCACCCAAGCACTAACACACTGCTACAGCCAGCTTCTGATCTGAAAACAGGGAAATTACCAAGGAACTGGAAGATGTCCAAAACAGTAATGGTGCCAAAGAAAAACAAACCTACAGAGACAGCCCTAAAAACCTATAGCTTTAAGCGATGTAGCATACAAGCTATTTATGTCTATCATGAAAGCGAAGATAGAGAAACAACTAATTGGGAAGAATGAGGATAAAGATACACAAGCTGGATTTTTCCCAGGTAGAAGAATAGAGGATAATATTTTTATCCTGAAGTACTGTATAGAAAGCAGCTACAGGAATTCAAAACCCCTGATAGTGGCAGCAATTGACTTTGCAAAAGCATTTGACTCGGTTAAAAGAGAAAAACTAGTGGAAGCTCTCATGAGATATAAGATTCACCCAAATATAACAGAAGTAATAGTAGAAATCTACAAGGAGGATAGAACCACAGTGAGGCTGAATGATGAGCTATGTAAAGAAATTGAAGTAAGCTGTGGAATAAGACAAGGATGTACTCTGTCAGCAACTCTATTCAAGATGGTAACATATCAAATTCTGGAGAAGTTGGATAATGAAGATATAGGATATAGAGATGATAAATTTAAAATACATACATTATTTTTTGTGGATGATGGATTACAGTTGTCAATGTCAATAGATGAGGCAAGTAATAATATTAAGAAAGTAATATGAATAGGAAGAATGTATGGCCTAAAGATTAACAAAAATATGAGTATGGTAGTTTCATGATATTTAACAAAAAAGATGTACCAGAGCAGATAGAGGAAATTAAAGTGGTGGATTCAATAAAATATTTGGGTATAATAATTAACACATTGACTGCCATGTCAGGCACATGTGCCTGACACTGATTTATTGCATTGAGCTTCATCAGGCACTGGTGTCTGACAGCAAATTTTTCTTTTGAGCCGTGTCAGTGGCCAATGACTGATGGTGTGTGTTAAATGCTATGGCTCTTTAAATATTTTTGCAGCACCTATGGAACATTTTGAGATATCATACAGCCTTTTTGCTGCATTATAACTTGTCCAAATGGTTCGCTTTTGCTGCAGCAAATTTTGGTTTTGCACTCATCATTCCACAGCATACTGTATATCAAGATATAGTTACTTTAATGATTTTAAGTTAAGTTTCATAATTTGATAATGATAATGATGGATATCAATACAGAAAGGATTCAAATAACTAGACCAAAAACGTTTTTGTTCTTTTTTTATTGAGTAATTTTTCAAGTAGCCTATCAACTCAGAAAACATCCTACTCAACATCATCAGGCATATTTACTTTCATAAAGGCAATAACTCTAAATAAACTATACTTTTGCTAAAAATGATTATAACCTTTTAAAAATTTCCATTTCATAAAAGTATTATTTATAAATCAAATATATTTTGCTGAAAAAAAAAGTTTTTTCAATTCTTTTTCATAGAACTATTTGTAAACAAAATACACTTTTGAAAAAAAAAAACTAAAAATTTACCAAAACTTATTTACCAGTGCCATCATTTGTGATGAACTGCAAAACAAGAGATGCACATAAAAGGCTTTTTAGGACATTCTGCACAATGTGTGTGCACTATTTTTACTTTCTTTCTGGCTTCCAGTCGCCCCTGTTCTTTTTTTATGCTTTCATAACACTTTACACATTGTCTTCTGACTTTTATTTTCTGACCTTCCATTTCTTTTAGATAATGGATATTGCCACAGCGAGGTTTAGGATGACTACCTTTTGGTTTCAGATTGAGTAAGGCTGTAACAATTTCTTCTCTGAACTTTCTAATAGAAATACTCTTATTTGTCGCTTTCTTATATTAACATGAGCATTCACCAAAGCAATCCCAAGGAGGATTTCTATAGCTAACTTTCTGTACCACTTTACTCCTTTCCTCAAACTTGTTGCATACAAAGTCATTTGATCAGAAACATCTACTCCCATTTTTCCATTGTTATAGGAAACTACAGCTACTGGTTTCCTTCTAGTATAACCTGAAGCCCCAGATGTAGGTGGTTGGTTGGTATTTCTGGTTTTCCTTGGTATATCCACCATTTCTAAACCATGTTTCGTTGAGAGCATTCTCACATCACACGTATCACGCCATTTGAAAACTACAAATCCATTTTGATCTTCTTTTCCTACTATTTCTCCTCTTTTCAATTTAGCATTCATTACCTCTTTTGGAATTCCTCTTTTATTTGCTCTAAGAGTTCCAACAACATGTGTTTTTTGTAATTGATAATTCCTTCATTGGTGAGGCCAACCATTAGTTCACAGATTTTTTGAGGAAGACCAACAGATGTTGATGATGTGGCAGATTTCCCTGCATAAACTTTCAGTGACCAGGTATAACCATCTAAACTACAGAGCTTGAAAAGTTTTACCCGATATTTGTGCGCTTTTGAAGGGATATATTGTCTGAACACAAGTCTACCCCTCCAAGGTACCAGTGTCTCATCAATGACAATGTTTTCCCCCGGCATGAATAGCGCTTGAAACTTTTTTCCAGTATATCAATAAGCGGTTGTATTTTTCCTAGACAATCACCTTCTGCAATAGTTTCAGTGTTTGAAAAATGCAAACGTTTCAGCAGTAGTTCAAACCTATTTCTGGACATCACTGAAGATGCTAACTCATTGCTCTAAATAGAGTTCTTAGACCAATAAGAAGCAATTGTTCCCTGTTGTACAAGTCCCATCCAAAATATCAGGCCAATGAATTTTTTCATTTTGATTATATCTGTTGGTTTCCATTCTTTCAAACAAGAATTTCTGCTCATTCGCGTTGAATGTAGTAGCTGCTGGGCATACCTATTGGTTTCACTGACTATAAGTTGAAAAACTTCTTCATCTACCAATTCTGAACAACAATGAATTGGTGAAAGATCCCCTGATAAAGTAACCTGTATTCCTTCTTTCCCTATGAATGGGAATATAGGTGAAATAGGTGTAACCTCCCCCCAACTTAGTTCTACACCTGATGAAGAAAATTGCGGCTCTTCATCACTTTCATCTACGTAAACAGACACCAAATTGTCTATAATATCAGAATCTGACTCACTTGAACTATCATCTGATAATGCATGCCATTCTGGGTCTGCAGCTGAATCATCAGAACTTGATATGTCATTTTCTTCTTCTATAATTGTAGAAATATCTTTTTCACATATTCTTTTCCTTTTTGATTCACTTTCCATTGAACTAAGAGTAACAGTATAATTATTTATATAAAACTGGGGGAGGATTTAATTTATTTGATTAAATCTATTTCAATAAAAATATATAAAATTTTATTTATTATCTAAGAAAATAAAAAATGTTGCAATAGAAATCCATGTCACCCACCAGTGACTGACAAGGTTCTAAACAAAAAAAAAAAAATCACGTGGAGCCGTGTCAGGCCAAAAAAAAATTAATAAATAAGGATAAACAACAGTCCCAACCTTCCTAATAAGAGCTACTGAACATATTTATGAACTCAAAGTCATTAAATATGAACATCGTACGTTTGGCCCGAATGGAAAAAGTACCACATGTGGCTTAAAAAGCTTTAAAAAGCAGAGAAAATAACAAATGTGACCTACTCACTTACGGTATAGAAAAAGAATTGTAATGAAGTGGTTGTGGGAAAAGCATTTTGGAAAGGATTGGCACTGTTTGGCACTGTTATCAATATTATATGGGACAAATATTATGGAACTGAACAAAACAGAAATTCAACAGCTACAAAGATACGAGAATTGGGTATATAAAACAATACTATCAGCAGGAAGAAGTATGGCTGTGAGTAGTTTGAGGGGAGAAATAGAGGCATCAATGATGAGAACCAGAATAATGAAAGGGAAGCTCAATTATATAAAAAGTATTTTGAAAAGTGACGCAGGAAGGTTGGTGTGTGAAATATTCAGAAAAGTTAAAGAAGAAAGAGGGAAGTGGATGGAGGAGGTCGAGGGATATACAAGTGACTTGTGAGTAAATATACAATACTTAAAAGCCTGTAAAAAAGAGGAACTGGTGGATAAATTACATAGCTGGGATATGGACAACTGGAGGAAAGATATGGATAGAAAGGAGAGTTTAAAAATATTCAGGAAATGGAAGGGAAATATTGGGAATATTTATGATAATACCCCAGCCTCAACCATATTGTACAAATGTAGGATGAATAATTTAGCACTTAATGACAGAAATAGATTTATAGGAGAGGACACCAAATGTTCCATGTGTCTGTATGAAAAAGAAGATCTAGAGCATTTCTTGTTGGATTGTGATCCATCGCCTATAGTGAGGAGAGAGTTAAGGTCATTGAACTGCAGCAGCCTTTTATGGAAGATAAAAGATTATTGGGAGGTTTATCTTTAGGAAGGAAAACATAGATCACACAAAACAGACAATATATAAATTCTGGAGAATACAATATCAAACAATTAAAGCACAGCACAGAGGTTGAAAACATCAGGAGGTGCCACTGAAAAGGCTAGACCTCTGGCATTTCATCACATTGCAAGACTCATCCTGTTTGGTCCAGTGGATAAAATGAGCAGATCACCAAAATCTGGTGTCCCCAAAACTTAATATTAATTTATTAGCCAGGTTTGCTTTATAAGGTGAAAATTTGAACACCCTACACCATTAAGGTAACCAGAGTCCCAATTTTATGACATGTGTCCCTCTTTTCAAAATGTCCCAAAAATGTCCTGCATTTGGAGCAAATTTTCATAAATGTCCCGCTTTATTAGATGTCCTTTATGAATTAATAGAATTATGCCACATTCCAAATCTAAATACTAACTTGCAAACTGAACTGGTACGATACATGTCACCATGCGGCAGTGCCATGATTCCCGACTAGCATTTCAGGGTTTCATTAGCAGCCTCTGTGTAAAGTTGTGTAGTAGTGTAACACTTTTATGTTTTTATGTTTGCTTAATTAATAACCTTAATTAATTTTTATCCCTGCATCCTTTTTTTTTCTTTTGCAGCTAGGTTAAACTTTTTCATTTCAAGGATAAGGAAAGTTATTAATTGTATTGTACATAAGGTCATAGGCCTAGTTTGACAACCCAAAATGTCTAAAACTATAAGGAAGTGTACATTTAATGCACATCTGCAAGTCTACATATCCATTTATTACAAAAACAACAAGAGAAAGTGATGTACAGTGTGAGAAATGTAGAAGTGACTTCAGCATTGGACATGGTGGGATTAATGATATTACTAAGCATCTTGGCTCAAAAAGACAAATCAGTTGATAGTGGTACTTCATCTAGTAAGATAGTGAGTGATTATTTTAAAAGTGTGACGCCTAGTAATAATGATTTAGAAGCAGCTGCTGCTGAGGGTTTGTGGGCTTACCATACAGTGAGGGAAAATCAAAGCTTCAGATCTACTGACTGTGCAACAAAAATTTTGAAAACATGCTTTGAACCAAAATTTTCATGTGCCAGAACAAAGTGCGAAGCGATTGTTTCAAATGTATTTGCACCATATGCTGAAACAGAATTAAAAAAAACAATTAAAGGATGCTCATTGCATAACATTGCTAACTGATGCAAGCAACCATGGAAACATCAAGCTGTTTCCTGTTTTAATTCGCTTCTTTCAGCCATATGAAGGTGCTCAAGTGAAGCTTATTGACTTTAAATCTCAGCCTGGAGAAACCTCAGATATTATGGTGAAATATTTAACTGATATCATTGAAGAGCATGACCTGGGCAGAAAATTAGTTGCTTTCTGTGGTGATAACACTAACTGTAATTTTGGTGGTGCTGCAAGAAAAGGAATGAATAACATTTTCAGGAAGCTAAATGACTACATTGGTAGAGAACTAATTGGGATTGGTTGTTTTGCACATATTGTACATAATGCTGTTCAGTCTGCCAATTGATGTGGAAACAGTGGTTGTAAAAATATATTCATATTTCTACATCTATACTGTTCGAGTAGAAGAGCTGAAAGATTTTTGTGATTTTGTGGACATTGAATATAAACAGTTACTGGGATATAGTAAAACAAGGTGGTTGGCATTAATGCCTACAGTTGAAAGAATACTCAGTTGTTTCCTGGTCTAAGATCATACTTTTTGAGCCAAAGCAAGTGTCCAGTGATACTGAAAAACTTTTTTGAAAACCCACAATTAGAGATCTGGCTCAACTTTGTGCACTGTCAAGCAGCCACCTTTCACCAAGTGGTTTTAAAGATTGAGGGTGAACATATATCAGTTGTGGAAGTGATGAGTGCAATTTCTGATCTGAAGGATAATTTGCAATCAAAGAAAGATAATGTGTTTGTGCCACTCTGTCAGGAGTCTTGTAAACAAACTTGAACAAGATGCGTTGATTGATTCTAATGATTCCTTATCTGTAAAGAAAATATTAGTTGAGTTTTATGACACATGCATTAAGTACTTGGATCAGTGGTCAGGTCACTTGCCAAACGTTGAGTGTATGCAGTGGGCTTTATTAAAACAAGTTCCAAAGTGGTCAGTTGTTGAAAAAACAACAGATTTTGCTGCTAAAAAACAACTATTTGACCCCAAATTTGACACTGAATTATTTGATGAGTTCACATGTTTTGCAAAGTACATTAGTGATGAGAAAGTAGCAGAGTGGAATGCATCTAAATTATCAACAGACCAGTGCTGGGTGGAAGTACGATATTCACTCATTTCAAGGCCAGAGATGTCAATCATCAACGAATGTCAGCATTAGTTCAGTTCATACTCTGTCTTCCAGGAACTAATGCTTCGACTGAATGTGCTTTCTCTCAAATGAATAAGACATGGACATCTGAGAAAGCACAACTGAAAGTCTCAACTCTAAAAGCTTTACTTTTAACTAAAATAAACTTCAATCAAACCTGTATGGAGTTCTACACTATGTTGAAATCAACTCTGGAGTTACTTCAGAAGATTTCATCTACTGAAAAGTACGGGAATTGAAAAGCAAGTACAATAATATTGTGTATTGGTTAATATAAGCCATTCTCAGTTGAGTTAATTTTTTTCATAATTATATACTCAAGAGAAAAATATAAGCAATGAAGTAATAATTATGTTCTATATATATATATATATATATATATATATATATATATATATATATATATATATATATATATATATATTTTTTTTTTTTTTAGTTCAGGAAGAACCGATTCGCCTCTATTTAAAGGGCATATCTCAGCGGAAAAACAAAGAAAAAGTGAGAGGAAAGACAGAGGAAAAAGAAAGGGTGGAGGGGACAGTCGAAGTGGAAAAAGACCAAGGATGACAAGGACTGCAGGGTCGAGCCCCATCATCCTTGGGTGCTAGGGCCGGGAGGGCGCACGTGAAACCTCCAGGAACAAGCACGTACAAACGAGCACAAAGAGCACTCAAAAGCACGAGCTTAGAACCCCCTTGCGGGGATATATATATATATATATATATATATATATATATATATATATATATATATGAGGTAGAGAGGTGTCCCGCTTTTGGCTCCTGAAAATATAGTCACTTTAGTTTATAACTCCAAAAATAGAAAAATGTCCCGCTTTTTGCCCCTTAAAAATATGGTCACTTTATACAACATCCATAATTTACCCAGTCAAGTAGAGCTGTGTGGGTTAGGCTACTCCACACATGAAAAGTGTACTCCAAATAGGGAGCAGACAAGACCCTGAACAGAGAGAGCAACTGAGTGAGGATGAAGAAACTGCAGAGCCAGTACAACACACCTAACCTCTTCAAAGCTATTTTGGAAAGAGAGTAGGCTTTATGTGATCTTTCCAGGAAAGATCATGAGAAAAGGAAACTAGCTAGTTAGCCTAACTTAATCTAACCTAATAGGCCCAATTATTTGTTGATAGAATATCAGGTAAATACTTACTATTACACCAGTCTCCAGTAGAAAGTTTTAAAAGCTGGTTTTCAATGTTTTTCAATGTGCTGAATTAAAAAATTTTACTCATTTCCGTCACAAATGACTTGTTAAAGAGTTATTGAAGCTTAAAGCTTTTAAAACTTTCTACCCTTTTTTACCTAACCTAACCTATTTTTATACCTATATTTAAGTCATGTCTTTAACATTGAAAACCAGCTTTTAAAACTTTCTACTGGAGACCGGTGTAATAGTAAAGAAATACCGAATATCAAGTCAATCAGATATTGTAAAGCCAGTCTCAAGTAGCTTCATGTTTTCCAAATGTAATGTAACTAGTCCAGAGTCAAAGAAATTTTTGAGGATATACAGTGTAGTGTAGATGTATTCCTTTCAGAACAATTAGGAAACCTTCATCACATCATACGGCAAGTCATTCCAAAAATCTACTACTCTATGACTAAGTATTTTTGTAGATCAAGTCTACGAGCCAGTTTTCTAATTTTCTTATTATGTCCATGAGTTATCCTATCAGCTTCCAGAGAAAAAAAAAGTTGTTTATCTAAATTGTCCAAACCTGAAAACATTTTGAACATCTGTATCATATTACTATACGGTGATATGATACAGATGGAATCTAGAAATGGCTAAAATGATTAAAAATAAAAAAATGCATTCAGGGAAGTTAAAAGCAGTGATAGTCTTTTGGACTTGGATAATTATAGACAGTTAAGAAATAAGATAAATAGTTTGATTAAGAAGAGCAAAAGACAGAGTGAAGTAAATCTAGCTAGAAATAGCAATAAAGATCCAAAGAAATTCATTAGTTTTTATAAGTATAATAAAAAAAAACATGATATGATTGGCCCAATAGAACATCGTGATAGGATATTTGAAAAGGATCAGGATATTGTTAGTATTTTTAATGAATATTTTAGCTCTGTTTTTACTGAAGAAAATTTGAATAACTTTGATTTAAATTCTTTAGATTCTGTAAACTCAGGCATTCTTGATATGATCCATATAAGGAAGGATGATGTTAGGCAAGTGATTCATACAATGAAGCAGACATGGGGTAATGGTAATAGTAATAGACTATTACAGGATTTGGTTAATATTCGTCTTTTAACCCACTCATGCATGGTTAAAACAGTATAATAACAGGTGTGGCAAAAATAACGCCCTTTTTAGTTTATTCTCTTTTATTGAAGGAAATAAATCAATTACAGTATTTTAAGAGAAATAATAAGGTTTTTAAGAAAAATACAGCATTTTAAGAAAAATAATAAGTACTTTCTCAGTAAAAACTAAAAAATAACAAAATGATACAATACAAAACTAAAAAATTATACTGTATAAAACTATAAAGATACAATTATTAAAAGGGCGTTACTTTTTCCGCACCCGTTATATTGAATTGCCATTCAAAACTGACTAAGAAAATATATATCTTATCTTGTGCAGATCTGTATAAAATGTGTTTTTTTATTAAAATATATTTCCTATTTTTCATGTTTTTTCAATATATATATGACGCGTTCGGTGGAGAAGGGGCGAATGCCACAAAATTCGAAAAATGAGTTTTTTGTCGTATAATTATCCTTTAAAACCTTTGCTTTACCTATGCAAAAAATTAGATGTTAGTCTGCACTCTTTCACGGTAAAATTTAGGTTTTAATGTATCTCAGAGAAATTCACTCTGCATCATTGCTTCACATTGAACACATCTATCTACTTTCTGGTCACTCAACAATGCCCTGTGATACTCAATTTGGCCAAATTGAACAAAATATAAAAAATAATTACAGCAATATTATTTACACCAAAAAAGATTATGTTATGGCCATAACTACAGCCGTTTCGCAGCGCTTCCTAGTTGTAGAAATGAAACAGGCTGATTTTCTCGATTTTGACATCCTAAAAACGTGCATTGTCATTAGGAAATCAACAACTACTAAATTTACAGATGCAAGAAAGTTAATATTTGACTTTCAACACAAAGGCTACGTAATATCTACTGCATACCGCACAACCCCAGATAATAGCCATCCCATCAGACTGCAGAAAGGGAAAAAATCCTACAGTGTCAGTTTATTCAATCTAGCCCAGCAGACACTGCAACCAAAGTATTTCCAATTGCTGCCAATAACTAAGGAAAAAATAAAAATCTCAAAGAATTATCAGACCTAATGCCTGCAACTGCAGTGAACTATTATACAACATTGTTAAAGGAACTGGAAGAAACCGAAACAGTTGAAGCAGGTAATACAACATTCGACGAAGAGGACCAAATAATGGATTACACCAGTTAACATCAGAAGCTATCAATAAATAATATTGTAAAATTTCTTGGCGTTTTATTATATCGACATATTACACAACAATATTTTACTCAAATATGTGTTCAAATTCATACATTTCAATAAACCAGAAAAATACAAAGGTTTAAAGTTTACAAACTTTAACTGCATTTTGTGGCATAATTCGAAAATGTTGCGTTCGCCCCTTCTCCACCAAACGCGTCATATATATATCAACTATTTGGTGAATATTTCCTATTTTTGGTGTTTCTAGCTACTTCTGCGTAATTCAATTTGTCCTGTTTTAAAATTAAATCATCATTAGCAATTGGTCTGTTAGTTCAGTGTTTTTGTGACCACAAGTATGACATGTCAGTTTTGCACATTTGACTTTGAAGACGTAATCTACCATATTGCCCTCAATGAAGACAAGAGTTTAGACCTTTTTTTTTAATCACGGAATAATTAAGACATCTGTGACCTGCCCTAAATGCAATAATGCTTGTATTTTAAGAAAAGACTAGGTCTTTAGGTGCCATAAAAAAAATCCTAAAAATAAATGTGTGTCATTTCAGTGTTTTAATCTTTCAGGCAGGGTTGGTAAAAAAACAAAAAAAAAAAATGGGTTTTTTGGTTTTTAATATACAGCCTGTAGGCTTATATATATATATATATATATATATATATATTATATATATATATATATATATATATATATACAGTGGACCCCTGATTTGAGTACGCATCGATTTGAGTATTTTCGATTTGAGTACGCTCGTCCATAGGCTCCTATTGACTCGACTTGAGTAGAAAACTCGATTTGAGTACGCCAGCTGGCGACACCGAACGCGTTTCAGTTTGTCTAGAGCGTTCGTTGCGGGAACATTCGGGGTCTAATGTTTTGAATAGTACAGGGGTTCTTAGGGATTTCTGTTAGAATTTCGTACATTTTGTTTTCTGACTTTGTACTTAGTGTTTATTTATGTTAGTTTCTGTTGATTACAGCATAAAATAGTGAAAATATAGCATAAATTTGGTGATTCGTACATGCAGTGACTTTGATACTGTATTTTATATTGTGGCATAGTGTACTGTTATAGTGATGGCCAATTTCTATAGAAAAAGTAGGGGTGGGGTGAAATTTTTGGGTTTTGGAATGAATTAATTAATTCCCATAGGTTATTAAGTTTGATTTGAGTACATTTCGAATTGAGTACGCCATGCTGGAACGGATTACGTACTCAAATCGGGGGTCCACTGTACGGTATATATATTGAGGAAATTGAAAACTTTTAGTATTTTTCATATAATTTAATTGCTGACAATTAGAAAAAAGAAAGAAATCAATAGTTTAACCATAAACTAAATAAAATAAACATTTAACTTGACTTTGTGCATATAGCTAAACAAATATTAAAAAAATAAAAATCCTTTAATGTATGGTACAGTACTGAATAGAAAAATAAACAAAAGAAAAATATATTCTTCTTTGGCCTTTACATTTATAGATATAGCCTCTAAATTTATTTCACATTAGCTATTTGTTAAAACATTTATAAATAAATACAAGTTTAGAAGCTTTATGAACTCCTAATTTATTCCTTAACTTGGACTGTACCAGTCCAAAAGCAGAGAAGATTCTTTCAACTGCAGCATGAGATGACAGTTATGAACACTGAAGTCTTCAAGAAAAGACTGGATGCCTGGCTCAGGACAGTACCAGATGAGCCAGGCGTGCCTGGCTATGTACAGTGGAGAGCGCAAGAAAGCAACTCGCTCCTCCACCAGGCCAGACCTAGAGGCGGGGCCACCAGCTTGACCTCTGTGTGAAGAGAGATCAACGCACGAAACAACATAAGGTTCATAAGGTAAGGTTCATTGTTCTGCACATCTTCAGACAGTTCCCTGATAGATCTCCATCATGCAAGTGTGGTTATGTTTAGATTAATGGAAATACATGCATGCACAAAATATAAATGCAAGGTTGCCTGTATTCTTTTATTTCTTCTTCATATACTTTTTTTTTTGTTTTTAAAAATTATTTAAACCATGGTTTAAACCAAATGGTTTAAACCAAACAACCCTGCTTTCAGGGCACGCGAAATTTAGCGGACTACCCAGG
The DNA here is from genome assembly GCA_023014485.1 of Bathynomus jamesi. Lineage (NCBI taxonomy): Eukaryota > Metazoa > Arthropoda > Malacostraca > Isopoda > Cirolanidae > Bathynomus > Bathynomus jamesi. The sequence goes on along the minus strand of JAJOZX010003734.1, from coordinate 250,800 downwards.
CAAGGTGGGCACATGTTATTACATTGTCATTTGTATAATTTAGGTCTTGGGGGTATGGAAGATCACACATCACAAATTGATCAGTCCTAATGTTTTGTGGACAGTTCAATACGTGACACCAGTTAGATCAATTGAATACCCGGTTAGATCAACTGTACACACTCTTGATGATTGGTTAGGTTAAGTCATAATATTCTCGTTAGTTTAAACAAAAATGATGAGTGCAAACTTTTCTGGTTAATTTTGAGGTGTTTTGTACGAAACTACCATCCATTTCCTGTGCAAATGCGTAGTTTTTGAGATGATATCTCGAAAACTACGCATTTGCACAGGAAACGGATGGCAGATTCGTGCAAAACACCTCAAAATTGACCAGAAAAGTTTATTCTCATCATAAAAACAGACTGGGTGTAAAAATGAATAATTACCTAGGATTTTTCAAGTAATAGTAATAGATCATAACTTTTTGCCTGTAATAGTAATAGAAGGCAAAGTAATAGATAATAGTCTATTACTTTTTTATTACAGTGGCAATGGACATATTGTGTGAACAAAGAACTGAAAAATTAACTAAATCTACTCTAAACTAAAATAAACATGTGAACTAATATTGTGGCAAATGTTTCCTTCAATAAAGTAAAATTTATCAAGACCTAGTCTCTGAAATTGTAATGATTTGGTTGAAACAAATATTTATCAATACACTACTTCTAATTGCATTTAAATAGACAAAGATCCTTTTCAAATGAGTGAATTACCCAACATACAATAGTAATAGATGACCAAGTAATAGTAATAGATGAAAAATAAAGTAATAGTAATAGAAGAAATCAAAAGTAATAGTAATAGAACCCATGTCTACAATGAAGTAAAATAAAGCTGCTGAACCTGATAATATATATACTCAGATTTTCAGAGAAGGGGAAGATAATTTATCTCAGGCACTATTTTGTTTGCTAGGTCTATTAATTATACAGAAGTACCAGATAAATTGAAAAAAAGCAAGTGTAGTACCCACTTACAAAAAGGGTAGAAAATATACTAGAAAGAATTATAAAGAATAATATCATTGGTAAGAAAGATACTAGGAAGAATTATAAAGAATAATATTAAAGATCATTTGAAAAATTTTAATCTTATTTCAAGTTCCCAACACGGATTTAGATCAGGAAGGTCTTGTTCGTCTAATCCTTTAGACTTAGACATTCGTTTAGATACTAACACAGGGCATCAGGGTCTTAACTTCAAGCTTTTCAGTTCTATGATGAATCTAGGCTACAATAAAACTGAATGAGCTTGTCACAGCAACATTAACCTAAGCCAATAGGCCCAAAATTGCAATGATTGAAGGACAGTTCTTTACTTCAGGCTTATAAATGCAGTAAATTTAATTTAGCATAGCCTTCTAATATCAGTGAAATGTATGTTCTTTTATACATAGTCCTATCCTAAAACAATGAATTCAGAAAACTAGGCCTACTATTTCTACAGACAACAAATTGTTCACAAAGTTTTTTCTAGTCACCTCCTGTAGTTACATAGGGTTAATATGAGTTTTATCCCACTCAGAATATCAAAAACAAATATAATTATAAAATATTAAAGCATAATTTTCTCATCATTTTCATATAAGTCACTATGCTCGCAGATGCGTACTTAACAAATTATGTACATTTGAATATTATGACATTTTTGCATTTTTTTTCCCACCCATCCAATATTTTGATTGGTGACATCATGAGAACATGATATATGAGTTAGATTTTTTAAGTTCTTAGGCCTTTTAAGTTGCTAGTCTACTTCTGTTAGTTTTTGATAGATGTTTGTGGCGATGACATGTGAACGGTGCGAATATTATTTTGAGGATTTAATATACTCTAGGCTAGGTTAGCCAGGGTTAGGCTAGGTAAGGTTAGGTAAGGTTAGGTTAGGTTAATTAATACCAAAATACATTTTCCTAGTAATATTTGATGTGTTTTGCTTAGATTTTGACTTCCATTTCCCTTGAAAATGAGCCAAACTTCAAAGTACTATAACTTTGTTGGATCTCATTTCCGACGGAAATGGAGGTCATATTTGAACAAATCACGTCAAATACTACTAGAAAAATATATTTTGGTATGTAAAATGACTGAGTGACTTAAAACACATAAGTACCAAAATGATGATAAAGAGAAAGACTTGGGTGTCACCAGGGGTGCAGTGCCAATTTTATAGGTGCCAGAGCTCTGGTGGGCCTGACAAAAGCCTGCCATTTCCTATCCTGTTTCTATATATGCCACACGATGACTAAGTATTTCGTGTTTGCACTCACTAATTATCATAAAATAAATATAATTATCAAGCAAATAAAGAAAAAAGAGCAATCATGTATTTTATCAATTTAAGAAGTTAAAACTACTTAGTGCTTACCAAATACCACCAGTGGGAAGTTTCACAATAATTTCCACAAAGGGTCAGGCGTGATATGTTTTCGGGGGTCTGAAGCAACTCTTGTCCTGGTGTCATCTGCCAATCTGTGGTACCGCAGCCATGATATGGCATATGGCTCAGGATTCCACTGAACTAGAGGAGGTCCATGTAGTTTAACAAACATAAGCGCTGATACATGATTTATGAGAATTCTTGAGCGTGTTGTTGTTATTATCAAGTTCATGTGACTGAATCCCCTCTCACACTCAGCAATACTAATAGGAATAACTTGTGAACAGCTCAGTAATGGGTGTAAATCTTGGGGGATGCGGCGCCCATGATCTTCCACATAGTCTCTAAAGGCATTTAGTAAAGAGTAAGAAGAAAGCTTAAACCTCTTACAGAGAGATGAGATTTCAGCTTCTCCGTAATTAGGTGGTATTTCATCAGGCCAGTAGTCTTTTTCAAGGACATACATTTCATTTAGCAGTGATTTATACATACTTTGAGGTTCAGAAGTTTGAGAACCTTTCATGGATGTTGTCGTGAACATACGGTGCTGCAAATTGTTCACAAGACTAGTAAGAAACTGTTGATAATTAATGGAGACAATTTTTTTGTTGCTTGTTATGGTAATTCCTCCAAACTTCCTCTTGCAGAGGTGCCGGAGCGGCGCTCCGGCACGCTCCGGCAGCACTGCACCCCTGGGTGTCACTGTGACAAATAAACTTAAACCCTCAAATCACTGTATGGTAATCAGAAATAAAGCAAATGCTAGACTCAATCTCATACAGACACACATTGAATACAAATCACCCAATATTATAAAGCAACTTTACATTTCATATGTGAGACCCCTCCTCGAATACTGCATTCAATTTAATAGTCCCTATTTGATACAAGATGTTGAAGAACTGGAAAAAGTACAGAAATGAGCAACAAGAATGATCCCATCTCTAAGACAATTGACATATAAGGAAAGACTGGCGTATCTAAGCATGTTCTCATTAAAAAGGAGGAGGTTAAGGGGTGATATGATAGAGGTATATAAAATGATAAAAGGGTTGGATAAGATAGATTTTGAGTCTCTTTTCATTAAAGATCACAATAATCAAACTAGAGGTCATAGTATGAAATTATTTAAGCCAAGATGTAGAACAAATTGAAGAAAACATAGTTTTACATAGTAATTAAATTTTGGAACAGTCTGACAGAAGAAGTGGTGACTTCAGATACACTTGATTCTTTCAAAAGAAGGTTGGATAGTTTGATGTCTGCAAGGGACATCTGGTGATGGTGTTTAAGCCCATTTTTATTGCATGAATGGTACTAGTTTATTTCATATATATTATGTGCATTTGGGTGATAGATCCCACAGCTCAACACAGGTGTTGTGGGATGTAGGGAGGCAGCATCTTGGGTTAGGGGATACTCTCTGTCCTTACACACCCTATTTAAAGAGATTCCTCTGCCGAGCGGTGCCCCCCATAGTACTGTGAGGTATTGAAAAACTCATGATCTTCACTTGCCCACAAACACCTTTAAATGGGAGACCCAAAATGGGTGCACACACATTTCTACATTACTGTACAGTCTTTACAGCCACACCTACACTTTTCCTCTTAAGTATATATATTGTAATGTATATGGATGTAAATTGTGACTTGGTCCGCAATTGATATGGACCGTGACTTAATTTTGGTTGGCATGGTACTGGTATTGATGGGTACTATAATGAAATTAGTAATTGTGTGTTTTAAGTCACTCAGTCATTTTACACACCAAAATACATTTTTCTAGTAGTATTTGATGTGATTTGTTCAAATATGACCTCCATTTCCGTCGGAAATGAGATCCAACAAAGTTATAGTACTTTGAAGTTTGGCTCATTTTCAAGGGAAATGGAAGTCAAAATCTAAGCAAAACACATCAAATAATACTAGGAAAATGTATTTTGGTATTAATTAACCTAACCCTGACTAACCTAGCCTAGAGTATATTAAATCCTCAAAATAATATTCGCACCATTCACATGTCATCGCCACAAACATCTATCAAAAACTAACAGAAGTAGACTAGCAACTTAAAAGGCCTAAGAACTTAAAAAATCTAGCTCATATATCATGTTCTCATGACGTCACCAATCAAAATATTGGAAGGGCGGGGAAAAAAATGCAAAAATGTCATAATATTCAAATGTACATAATTTGTTAAGTACGCATCTGCGAGCATAGTGACTTATATGAAAATGATGAGAAAATTATGCTTTAATATTTTATAATTATATTTGCTTTTGATATTCTGAGTGGGATAAAACTCATATTAACCATGAAATTGACTGGATTCTTTGGATCCGATATATTTGCATGCCAGTTATAAATAGATATAGTGTGTAACATATTTGTGGATAGTAGCCTATTATGACTTTGATCCTCTGGATCCAGAGATTCTATCTTTAGTTTTAAATTGATAATTAATTAGTTTTAAATTTATACTTAATTGGTTTTGTAAAAATTGGTTATTGCCAATGTACAGGTAGTTTTTACATAGTGGAGCCACCTCGATGGGCCGAAGTGGCCCCTAGTGTGCCCACTATAAAAATTTCTTATGTTCTTATGTTATCTCCCAATTTCTGCAACCCGAAAGTCGATATCACGGCTGAGATGCCAGTTAAGAATTTTCTTTTACCTTTTACATATTTATTATTACAACATATAGCAGAACAAAAATTATTATTTATAAAGTTTTAACAATGTATAACTAATAATAATTAAACAAGTGCAAGTTCGACTGTGTTGTCGTCTTTTGAAGCGGGCCTACTTTAGTCCACAGCGTAAATAAAAAAGGGCACTATTGCTATTGGTGATCGTCTTTCTAAACCTAGCAAAGAAAGATCACCAATAGCAATAGTGCCTCTTTTTATTTATGCTGGGGTCTAAAGTAGGCCCGCTTCAAAAGACGACATAAGAACATAAGAAATTTTTATAGTGGGCACACTAGGGGCCACTTCGGCCCATCGAGGTGGTTCCACTATGTAAAAACTGCCTGTACATTGGCAATAACCAATTTTTACAAAACTAATTAAGTATCAATTTAAAACTAATTAATTATCAATTTAAAACTAAAGATAGAATCTCTGGATCCAGAGGATCAAAGTCATAATAGGCTACTATCCACAAATATGTTACACACTATATCTATTTACAGTGTTGGGCACTAAAGCGTTAATCCGATAACAGTTAATTAACGAAGTTAACTTTTTTTAACGGACTATTAACGGAAGTTAATTTCCATTTATCGTTATCGGACCAGTTAACTTCCGATAACTCGATATTTAGTCTGTTAAAGTCCGTTAACACGTTAACTGCGAGGAGTCATTCACGGAAGATCACCGCTCCGCGAATGAATTCAAACCGCCATAACTTCAGTCTGCCAATTCCGTCCTCTGCCGCAGTGGAACGGCTCTTCTCTCTCAGCAAGGACATCCTGAGGCCCAAGAGGTCAAGACTGGCAGTTGGGCCTAACTTTGAGAAGTTGGTCTTTCTGAAGGGCAACCAGCACATTGTGTCATAGTCTTTAATAAATGTGTCTAAAATTTAATTTTACCTTTCAGTTCCCGCCATAATAATTCTCTGGTAAATTAAAATTTAGTTAATGGTTAGTGGTTACAAGGGTTTCAAAACATGTAATCAGTACATTTTTTATTAAAAATAAAAAAAAAGTTATTAAGCAAAAAAGTTGCAAAACTTGATAAAAATACAGTTAAATACCTATTTATTGTTGGATTTTGCATAAATAAACATTTTCTATGGGTTTTAAAGCTTTTTTCTTGATTTTTTTAAATGTTAGTAAAGAAATAGTTATCGTTAACGGATTATTGTTAACTTCGTTAACTTTGTAGTAAAATTATCGGATTATCGTTATCGGAGTTAAAAATTGGGGTTAACGGATTATCGTTATCGAAGTTAACTTTCTGGTTAACGGTGCCCACCACTGTCTATTTATAACTGACATGCAAATATATCAGATCCAAAGAATCCAGTCAATTTCATTATGGTACCCATCAATACCAGTACCATGCCAACCAAAAATAAGTCACGGTCCATATCAATTGCGGACCAAGTCACAATTTACATCCATATACATTACAATATATATACTTAAGAGGAAAAGTGTAGGTGTGGCTGTAAAGACTGTACAGTAATGTAGAAATGTGTGTGCACCCATTTTGGGTCTCCCATTTAAAGGTGTTTGTGGGGCAAGTGAAGATCATGAGTTTTTCAATACCTCACAGTACTATGGGGGGCACCGCTCGGCAGAGGAATCTCTTTAAATAGGGTGTGTAAGGACAGAGAGTATCCCCTAACCCAAGATGCTGCCTCCCTATATCCCACAACACCTGTGTTGAGCTGTGGGATCTATCACCCAAATGCACATAATATATATGAAATAAACTAGTACCATTCATGCAATAAAAATGGGCTTAAACACCATCACCAGATGTCCCTTGCAGACATCAAATTATCCAACCTTCTTTTGAAAGAATCAAGCGTATCTGAAGTCACCACTTCTTCTGTCAGACTGTTCCAAAACTTAATTACTCTGTTTGTAAAACTATGTTTTCTTAAATTTGTTCTACATCTTGGCTTAAATAATTTCATACTATGACCTCTAGTCTGATTATTGTGATCTTTAATGAAAAGAGACTCAAAATCTATCTTATCCAACCCTTTTATCATTTTATACACCTCTATCATATCACCCCTTAACCTCCTCCTTTTTAATGAGAACATGCTTAGATACGCCAGTCTTTCCTTATATGTCAATTGTCTTAGAGATGGGATCATTCTTGTTGCTCGTTTCTGTACTTTTTCCAGTTTTTCAATATCTTGTATCAAATAGGACTATTAAATTGAATGCAGTATTCGAGGAGGGGTCTCACATATGAAATGTATAGTTGCTTTATAATATTGGGTGATTTGTATTCAATGTGTGTCTGCATGAGATTGAGTCTAGCATTTGCTTTATTTCTGATTACCATACAGTGATTTGAGGGTTTAAGTTCATTTGTCACAGTGACACCCAAGTCTTTCTCTTTATCATCATTTTTAATCCAAATTCCATTCATATTGTATTCAAATTCTGGATTTTTTGGCCCAATATGCATAACCTTGCACTTATCAACATTAAATTTCATCTCCCACTTATCTGCCCAGGCTGTTACTCTGTCTAAGTCTTTTTGTATTGTCATTGCTCCTGCTACTGACTTAACATTATGGCCTAATTTTGTATCATCGGCAAATTTTGAGGTTTTACATGATAGGCCCTTCTCTAGATCATTTATATAGACAACAAAAAACAGAGGACACAGAACAGACCCCTGTGGGACTCCGCTCAATACGGGTCTCCAAGTAACTTATTTCCATTGAGATGAACTCTCTGTTTTCTATTTCTCAGCCATTCTTCTATCCAATCAGCTATATGACCTCTTATACCATGGGCTCTAACTTTTACCAACAATCTTGCATGAGGAACAGTATCAAATGCCTTTGCAACCCTGAGGTCAGACAGAATAGGACTCCCAGTTCCCTAGAGTTATTTTAGTCTAACTTAACTTAGGTTATAAGTTAAGGTTAGCAGGCGCAGAGTCATACCGATTTGGAGCGTTACATTACATTTACATTACATTTCATTTGGAAAACATGAAGCCACTAGGGCCTATCGAGGTTATCCAAGTCATGAGTTATATTTTATAACAATAAAAATATCTTGCAAAACATCAATCTCAAGTCAGCTAATCAACATACAGCCATTTACTCTACCAAAGTAGCCTACATAACTTAAACTAAGAATATACACGATCTACAACCTTCAAACTATCTCTTTCATTCATGAAAGTGTCCAAATTTTTCTTAAAATTAACTAACGAGCTGCTGTTTACCACATCATATGGCAAGTCATTCCAAAATTCCTCCAGTGTACCACGTTTTGCACAAAACGGACCTGTCAGCCATCTTGCACTCATATCATAAGTCTAGATCAAATTTGCCATATTGAATTTTACATATTGTATGTGTTAGACTATATATACTATTTCGACTATGGTAGATATCTTGGCAAAATTCAGTCAGGTCTAGTTTGTTTTGACGAGAAGAAGCGGCAACTTGAATTGACTTGACTTGACTTCAAGTCAGTTGAATGAAAAAAAAACAGTTTTAACAAACAGTTGTTAAATATCTATGGATTGGTGTCCGTTTTACAAAGTGTTGCTACCTTTTCATTTCAGTAAATCCGGACACCTCCCAAGAGCGGATCTAGAGGGGGGGGCGACGTCTGGACCCCCCCCCCCCCCTCAATTTCTTGCAAGTGTCCTATTTGAATGATTTGTATGCCTCTGAAAACAAGTTTTGTTTTTGTAAATAGATCAATGTTATTTTATTTTATTCAAATTCTATTTTGAGTCTTTATTCATATACATTGTACTTCCAAATTCGTAGTTGTAATGGTTTTCATAGGTGCCCTTAGTACTGGTGTAGCCATATCACTATTTTTATCTTCATCTTATTCTGATAGTTCTTTTAATTGGCAAGACATTTGTAATTGTTTGAAAAAATTTCTGTGATAATTGTTGTACCCAAATTAGATTTTTATTTTGTATCATATTTGAATGAGACTGATCTAATGAAACAATACAATTGATTTTATACTCACTCATTGGTGGTCTGTTTTAAGAAAAAAAATTTAGTACTGTGCCCTTTTAATTTTAGGGGGTGCCCTTTTTTCTTTGGATCCCCACTTACTGAAGTGTCTAGATCCGCCCTTGCCTCCCCCCACAAAGAAAATTATCCTCCCAATCCACAGTCCCTTATAATTGAAGTAAAGCAAATTATTTTTAGGAAAAAATATTTCAATTTCTGAGAAAATGTGGCTTACAAAAAATACTTACTTAAGTCCCGTCCAGCTGCTGCTGGGTTGGGTCCCTTTGACGGCGTCTGTACCTCTCCCATGTGCTTCTCTCTCTCGCCATTGTCGCCGGCTCTCTCCAGCTCTTTTCGTCATTATCTTGTTTGAAGCTTTTCAGCCATGAGGTTCTTGGGCGTCCTTTCGGTCTTGTCCCTCCTTCTCTTGCGTATAGACATCGTTTTGGAATTCTGTACTACCTCATTCTTTCCACATGCCCGTACCATCTTCTTTGAATATCTTTTACTTTTTCTTCTGCTGTTATTTTCACGTTAGTCCTATTCCTTATTTCCACGTTGGTGATTCCGTCTAAGCATCTCACGTTACATATTCTTCTTAAGCAATACATCTCAAATGCATTTATTTTCCTTCTCCTTTACTCTTAAAATCCAGCTCTCTGCGCCGTATAATACGGTTCGGAGCACTATTGTTTCATAGAGTCTAACTTTCAGTTGGGTTGTAATTTGATCGTCCTTCCATAATTTGCTTAGTTTCTTCACTACTCCGTATCCCAGTTTTAATCTCTCTGCTATTGTTTTGTATGTATCGTTCTCTTTAGTGAAGTAAGCTCCTAGGTATTTAAATTCTCTCACTTGTTCGGTACAAAAATATTGGTACTTTATTTTTGTTATATACTCTACACTTATTAGAAAAGCATATAAAAGGTATTTTTTTCCATGCAATTTATTTCTTCCATAAGATAATCTTCTTTGTCGGCAGCATTTTCCCACGCCTAAGTGGGGTTGCTGTTCCTAATCCACCTTCGCCACTCATTTCTGTCCAAACGCCACATCCACCGCCAGATTTCGCTCCCTCATATCACCCTCCACACTCTCTCTCCATCTCATCCTCGGCCTTCCCCTTCTTCTTCCAGGTGGTTCCATCTCCATAACTCGTCGCCCAACATATTCCTCCTCTCTTCGCATGACATGTCCAAGCCATCTAAGCCTTCTCTCTTGAGCTTTCTTTGACACCTCTATTACTTTCGTCGTTCCACGAATAAATTGATTTCTAATTTTATCTCTTCTCTTAACGCCACACATCCATCTCAACATCCCCATTTCTGCTACATCCATCGTTTTACCCAGATTCTTCCTCATAGGCCACGTTTCCGCACCATACAACATTGCAGGCCTCACTACCGCCTTGAATACTTTCTCTTTCAATTTCATCGATATTCTTTTATCACACAGTACCCCAAACACCTTCCTCCAATTATTCCATCCTGATTGTACCCTATTATTCACTTCATCACCTCATCTTGGAGTCGTACCTCATCTCTTTGCCCCTGTCCCGCATTGTACTTCATGTACTCTGTCTTCGCCCTACTAATCTTCAAACCTCGGTTTTCCATTGCTGCCCTCCACCTTTCCAGCTTCCTCTCCACCTCCTCTCTGCTCTCTGCACACAAAATCACATCGTCGGCAAAGAGCATACACCATGGCGCCTGCTTCCTCACCTCCTCCGTCATTACATCCATAACAATGTCGAAGATGTATGGGCTCAGGGTCGATCCCTGATGGACACCAACTTTCACTTCGAAACCTTCCGTCAATCCTGCGCTACATCGTATTTGAGTACGTGACCCCTCTACATATCCCGCACCAACCTCACATACTTCTCCGGCACTAATTTTTCCCTTAAACACCTCCACATCTCTTGCCTCGGTACTCTGTCATATGCCTTCTCTAAATCTATGAACACTATGTGCAACTCCCTCTGCCCCTCTCTATATCTTTCCATCAACTGTCTAAGTGCAAAAATGGCATCCGTTGTTCCTCTTCTGGCATGAAGCCAAACTGTTCTTCCGCTATGCTTGTTATTTCCCTCAACCTGCTCTCCACAATCCGTTCCCAGAGCTTCATTGTGTGCGACATCAGTTTAATTCCTCAATAATTTGTACATTCCTGGACATCAGTGCCGTAATAAGGGCGAGGTGAGTGAGGCACTTGCCTCGGTTGCGCATATCTAAGGGGCACAGAAAAACTATATAAAATATGTGTTAGAAAATCTAGAAGAGGAAGAGCCATTGTTGTCCCAAGACAATATGATGACTAAGCTGATTGATGCAGCATTGCCTGTATATATTAAGTTAAGGTGTATATATATCCATCTCATAATTGTAAGGTTAGTGAAAAATTCACTTAATTTAGAGCTAGCATTTTTGGGCTCTTTTTTGGGGGCACTGCGCGTCCTTCCTACTCGTTTGTTGAATGCGGCACTTACAGGGCGTGGTCTTATAGAGAGCTATCTTGCAATTCAGTTTGGTTGTTTAGATACAAGATTGTTGCATCGTGCAATGGTGCAGGTTGTGTTGTTGTTGCAAGGTTTAGAAAGAAGACCATAAATAGTGCCTCTTTTGTTTTTTATCTTAATTTTATGCATCTGAGGCCTAAGGTAGGCCCACATCGAGTCAGCAACCCTGAGGTAGGACCTAATAGGACCTCCAAGTCCGTAAGTTTTTAGTCTAGGTTAACTTGGGCTGTAGGTTAAACTGGCCCTTCAGAGCTTGGCCGTTCAGGGCTCAGCTGGGATTCTGAACCCAATAAAATAAAAAAATAACATGGTCCTTCGGAACCGGATTCTAGCCCAAGACTGAGTCAGTGACTATTTTTCGGCAAAGTTCTAATTGTGCAAATTGTAGCCCAAGTTAGGCCTGGACGGGATGAGTATAATTGAGTTTAGGTCCCAGGGTAGAAAGTTTGGATGCCCAATTGCGAAACTTGGCCACTAGTCTGTCGTTGTTTTGGGTCTACATTTTACCGGTTTGGTTAATTTTGGTTTATTGTTCGTAGGCGAAGGTTGCAGACGTCAGTGCGCCAGTTACTTGGGTGGAAAATTTGGTATTCCATATTGGTGGTTGGTCAGTACCCCACCCAGCAATTCAGTTTATTTGAAAAAAAAGCAAAATTTGAGTTTGATCAGTTTGGTTAAATATTTTTGCCAATTCAGCTTATTTGGTATTGAGCCCAATTGTTGTTTGCATTGAAGATGAGTGCAGCTGAATTGAACAAGTTTAAAAAAAGAAGCGCCTACGAAGGTCTAATTACAAGGGTCATTGCCACTATAGATTCTGCCATAGAGCAAGAGGATTTAAGCTTAGTGACTGCGCGGCTTTCCATATTAGAAACTAAAAAGGTTGCTCTAAGCGAAGTAAATGTTAAAGATGTGCAGCTCCAAATTGTCTGGACTATTGTTCAACTCTCCAAAGTACCATCTTGGGATTTCAATGTCTCCAAGATGTGCCAATTCTTTGAACCAATATTTCCACCTTACCACCATATGATCAGGTAACTCTTGGTCCCAACCAAGTCCAATTTCCCAGAGGCTCTGAAACCAAATTTTTGACTTTATCACAAATGGAGCCAGGAATCCAAGAGGACCAAAGACCTTCGAAGCCAAACTAAGAGCTGTCCGTTTTGTCCACCTTGTCTCATTCTCGGCCAGCTCTACTAAAGATTTCCCATTGAAGGTAAACAAATCATCATCTTGCTGCCAAACGATGCCTAGCACCTTTGCGTCTATTGCCCACAACTCCTTAATACCAGAATCCTCAATACTTTCTGCTGCGTCAGGTACTAGAGAGGAATGACTCATAAACTCTTGTAATTGCGAATGATTGGTCTGCCATTTTCTGAGCTCCATGCCAGCCTCCCTCATTATAGCTCTAGCCTCCATGAATATCTGTTTAGCCATTTCTGTATTATCCACGGAACATAGCAAATCATCAACATAAAATTTTTCCTTATGTGTTCAATAGTGTTAGGATAGACTTCAGAATATTTCTTAAAATGGTACTGCATAGTAGCTGCCAACAGAAATGGACTAGAGCTGAGGCCAAACAACACTGACTTCATTCTATATGCTTGAACCTTAGGTTCATTTTCCAACAAGTCTTTCGTATCCACCCACAGATACCTTACTGCATCTCTGTCCTCTGGTTTTAACTTTATCCGCAAAAAAGCTTGCTTCACATCTGCAGTCAATGCTACTCTACACAACCTGAATCTCAGTAACAAGAAAATAAATCTGCATTTAAATTTGGCCCAGCATCCAAACAGTCATTCAAGGACACACCACCTTTGTCCTTGGCTGAGCCATCAAAAACTACCCTCAGTTTGGTGGTAGTTTTGTCTCGCCGTACCACTGCATGGTGTGGCAGATAATGTGCCTCCTGGCACACCAGCTCACCTTGCACCTTTTCAGCATAGCCCTCCCTTACATAACTTAGGATGGCCTCATCGTATTCAATTAACAACTCCTCATTTTTTCTTAGCCTGTACAATGAAGTCTCCAACCTCCGATTAGCTAGCTGAAGGTTTGAACCGGGTTTGCAAGAATCCTTCCATGGTAGGCCAACTTCATAGCAACCATCTCTAAACCCAATCCCTTTTTCAAAGTGCTCTAAAACATCATTGTTCACTGTACTTGCCTGGTTGTCCTTTATACCAATAGATTCAAGTTCCCAAAACGCTTTCAAATGCCTTTCCAGACCATGGCTGTTCTCCTCAATCTTAACAAAGAGAGCCTTAACTTCCATTTCATTGCAATAACTACCATGTAGCATCCAGCCTAGCTTACTTTCAATAGCTACTGGGCCTTGAGATGTACGGACAATATTACCAGTGATGAAGTCCCAATAATAGTCAGCTCCAATCAAAAGACTAATATCTTCTGTTCCCTCAAACTTATTATTGCCCAAATTAATTCCTTTAACTTGCAATTCTTGGACACATGCCATATCTAAACAAGTAGTGACTGGAGCACAAAGTTCCTCAATCTCTACAGCTTGGACCTTGATAGTGGGACTTTGCGGTAACAACCCTTTAACCAGAACTTCTACCTTCTTAAATTTGGTTCGGTTTTGAACGGAACCCCCAAACCCAGAAATTCTTAAATTTTCCCTCTTAAGTTCTTTAAACTTCAATTTTCTGGAAATTCTGGTCTTAATAAAACTACACTGGCTACCACTATCAAACAACACTCTTACAGTAGCTTCTCCCTCATTCCCAATTAATAAGGCTGCAGCTCTTTGCAATAATCCCCCTTTACTTTTACTCCCTTGCATAGCAGTGGCATGTGCCACTGATGTCTCTACTTCTGGGGTAGGCCTACTAAGAGTGTTTTCACACAATAATGGCTGATGCCTACCATGACATTTTTTGCACAAAATTTTAAACTTACAAAACCTTGCTCTATGACCTTTCAAAAAACATTTAAAACATGCTGTGGACTTAGTTACCCTGTCCTTTCTCTCCTCAAAGGGTAAGGCCTCAGCCACCTCACATTTATATGACTTGTGGTTGCCTTCGCAAAATATACATTCCTTGATTCCCTTTAATTTATTCTCAGAGGAGGCATGTAGAGCTGACACTGTACCTGGGCTATTCCTTTTTGTGGAAACTTTGGTGCTGTGCCTGCCTTTGTCCTCTTGTTTACCATCCCACTGTGCAAACTCAACTCCCTCTCGTCTTGCTAATTCTGTGCCTAAAAGACTTAACATCTGCTGAAGGGGGATGTACACATGTTCTGCAGAGTGTCCCCTACTTAATTCAAGCAAAATTGAGCTAGGCAATTTAGACTCCAGTGTAGGAACCAACATTATACCATACTTTTCCATTCCTACACCCAAGTTGTCCAGGGACCTAGTTCTAATTTCAAATTCCTCATATAACTGCCGTAACTCCTTGACACTATTAGGATTATTAACAGGAGGTATAGTTAAAAGTGCACGGAGGTGGCTTTTAATTAAGATCTCTGGCTTACCAAACCGTTTCTTTAATATATCCCAAGCCACATTATAATTAGCCTCTGTTAATGCTAATCCTGCTATAGTCTTTGCTGCCTCCCCTTCCAAGAGGGACCGCAAATAATTAAACTTCTCCACGGCACTTAACACTTGACTAGAATGAACTGCTGACTGAAAACTGTCTGCCCATCCTTGCCATTCCTGAATACTCCCAGAAAATGTTTTGAGTACAAGCCTCGGTAATTGAACTACAGATCTGTTAACCTTAACTTCACAAGCATCATTTGTTGAGTGTTGTGTTTCATTATTAGACCTGGTCTCTAACTGTACTGAGCTGCTAAACTCTTTTGCTCGGAGGCCTACGTTAATCATATCATCAATAATCTCTTCAAAGTAAATTATGTTATTTTCTATTTCATCCTCTTCTATAAGAGCCTCAATTTTAACATTTACCTCACTTAGAGCAACCTTTTTAGTTTCTAATATGGAAGCTTCGCAGTCACTAAGCGTAAATCCTCTTGCTCTATGGCAGAATCTATAGTGGCAATGACCTTTGTAATTAGACCTTTGTAGGCACTTCTCCTTTTTATAAATTTGTTCAATTCAGATGCACTCATCTTCAATGTAAACAACCCTTGGGCTCAATACCAAATGAGCTGAATTGGCAGAAATACTTAACCAAACTGATCAAACGCAAATTTTACTTTCAAATAAACTGAATTGCTGAGTGGGGTACTAACCAAACACCAGTATGGAATACCAAATTTTCCACCCCAGGACCTTAATTCAATAATGACCCAAAATTAACCAAACCGGAAAAAAAGTAGGCCAAAAAACGACAGACGACTGGCCAAGTTTCGCAATTGGGCGACCAAACTTTACCCTGGGACCTTAATTCAATAATAACCCAAAATTAACCAAACCGGAAAAAAAGTAGGCCAAAAAACGACAGACGACTGGCCAAGTTTCGCAATTGGGCGACCAAACTTTACCCTGGGACCTTAATTCAATAATAACCCAAAATTAACCAAACCGGAAAAAAAGTAGGCCAAAAAACGACAGACGACTGGCCAAGTTTCGCAATTGGGCGACCAAACTTTTTACCCTGGGACCTTAACTCAATAATACTCAACCCGTCTAGGCCTAACTTGGGATACAATTTGCACAATCAGAACTTTGCCGAAAAATGGTCACTGACTCAGTCTTGGGGTAGAAATCCGGTTCTGAAGGACCATGTTATTTTATTTATTTGTCGGGTTCGAAATCCCAGCTGAGCCGTGAACGGCCAAATTCTAAAGGGCAAGTTCTACCTAAAGCCCAAGTTAAGATAAATTAAAACTTACGGATTTGAGATCCTATTAGGTCCTACCTCAGGGTAACCTCAGGGTTGCTGACTCGATGCGGGCCTACCTTAGACCTTAAATTACATGAACTTAAAAGGTAAACAAAGGGTACTATTTGTGGTCTTCTTTCTGAACCTTGCAACAACAACGCAACCTGGACTATTGCACGATGCAACAATCATGTATCTAAACAACCAAACTGAATTGCAAGAGAGCTCTCTATCAAACCACACCTTTACGTACGACCTTCCACAAACGAGTAGAAAAGACGCGCAGCGTCTCAAAATGATGCCAACAGTGTGACCAAACAATGATGCCACAAGAGCTCAAAAATGCTAGCTCTAAATTAATTTAATTTTTCACTAACCTTACAATTATGAGATGGATATATATACACACCTTAACTTAATATAGTATATACAAGCAATGCTGCATCAATCAGCTTAGTCATCGTATCGCCTTGGGACAACAATGGTTCTTCCTCTTCTAGATTTTCTAACAGTTATATATACATTACAAATTATTCACTCTGGTTATTACAATCTAAATTCTTTTATACTGTTATGACAATAGATAAATAAATTATAAAATAAAGATACGTGTATGATAAAATATTGTTATATATACAAATAAAGTACACTTCATAGACTTACCGTAGAGAAGAAGAGAGAGCAACAGATAAACTTCTTCAACGCTAATTAACTTAGGTCAGTATATCTTATTATTATAATGGCCGTGATAAACATCACTTGATACAACAGCAATATAGAGAGTTTATAGTTTCTTTTATTTTAATATTAATTTATATTACAATTCTATAAACCTAAATCTTTCTGTAAAACAATACCAAATGATTATGTAAAATATATATTTAATATTATATGCACAAATCACACGTTCAGAATAACTTCCTATAGCACACGAAAATATTTAATCTATATGTATTTTTAATATGGCGCTCAAAGATTTGATATAAACAAAATAATAACGCAAAGCGTAAAGTGTGTGATTACAACGAAATATATTTATTCTCTCAAAAGGGTTGTTGTTCACTACAAATTCAAACAATGAAAAAAAATAAATACTATATATGAATATATATAATTCAGTTTTCAACAGCTTATAGGCTATAAGCCGCGATTATAATAGTATAATAAATCCATGGTAAATCCGACAATGGAAAATTTCTGTGGTGCCCCCCTTCCCTTGATGCCCTAAGCACGGGCTTATTTTGCTTAATGGTTAATCCGGCCCTGAATGTTGATGTTGTTTAGTGTAAGCTGTGGAATTACCTGGTGTTCTTTTGTGTTGCTTGTAAGCAAGGTGATGGTTGATTTTGTGGGTGCTACTTTGAGTCTATTGTGTGTGAGCCAGTCTTGTATACTGTTTATGGAAAAACTATACGCGCTCACAACATAGTATCATATGTGGTACCTTTATTTCATAATTAAATATAAATTATTAATTAACTGAATTAAATATCGATACAAAATTGCCTCGGGATTGGCGACATAGCCTATTGGGAGTGAAATAATTGCCATACGTACAAAGAACCTGTATGTATGAATCGAGCCTCACATAGCAACAAGAAAACCCAATTTATTGTTTAGTCTACCACAGAGAAGTAGACCAAACAAAATTTTGCCAGAGCAGCAAATAATGAAAATACAACGCGAAGGAACGGCTCTCGGGGCTGTTTATTGTACAGCGAACGCTTTAAACAGGGAGGATGTGCTTTTGGCTTCCCTAAAGTTCTGAGTGAATTCTTTATAATAAACTTAATACTTACAGAAAGGATAGGCCTTTACCTAAAAGTGTTTATATTGTGACTGCCTATATTTATTGCATCAAGTTAACTCATCGCGTAACTCCATCGTGGCGGCCCTACACCGAAAACGATCGTGACGCCCTACATCGAAGCAAACTAAAGCCCAGCAAAAATAAGGTGGGACAATTTCAAATATAACGAAAAAACATAGGGCTTTTGTCGTTTAACTCTCCACTGAAATCTGCTGGAAATTTCCAACGGATGAGGGTATCAGGCAATCAACCCATAGCCCTATATAGTTTTTTCACACTGTTTATGTATGTTTGTAGGTTATTTGTAGCGGTGTCGATGTTGTGGGTGGATGTTAGAGTGATGTCATCTGCATATGATGATAAGGTAAGCTTGTTATCTATAGGTGTTGGAATGTCATGCATGTATAAGTTGAAGAGTGTTGGTGAGAGAACAGACCCTTGAGGGACCCCGTTCGGAAAAAGCTTGTTTTTGGATGACTTGCCATTAAATGTGACATGTGAGTATCTTCCTGAAAGATAGTTGCTCAGCCACCTTTTGGTGTTATTGTGCATGTTTGTGTTGAGTATTTTGTTTATGAGAGGGAAGCGTGGGATAGCATCAAATGCTTTACTAATGTCTATTGTTGCTAATAGTGTACGTTGAGCTGGTCGTCTGGAGTTGATGCCATCCATGATGTGCTGCGTGAGGTTAGTGAGTAATGTCGTGGTTGAGTGGTGAGGTCTGAATCCATGTTGAGTAGGCGATAGTGGAATGTGTGGGTTGGTGATTTGTAAGATTAGTCTTTCTGTTACTTTGGAAGGTGTGCATAGTAAAGTAATGGGTCTATAGGAAGCTGGTTCTGTTGGATTTTTGTTTGGTTTGAGTAGTGTAATAATTTTACCTTGTTTCCATATGTCAGGAATAATACAGTGTTGGTATGAATATGTGCTGATATTTGTGAGAGCTAGTATTCCTTGTGGACCCGAGTGTTTAAGGTGTATGTTAGATATGTTGTCTGGTCCAGTAGCCTTCGAATTCTTAATGTTTTTGATGATCTTGGTGGTCTGGTCTGTATTGAAGGGTGTAATGGTCGTGTCGCGTCTGTAGGTTTTCTTGTGTCTGGCTGTTTGTCTGTCTGCATGTTTCTGGTTGTTGTCTCTGTTTAAGTGACTTATCTTTGCGTAGTGATTAACTAGAATGTTAGCTTGTTGTGTGTATGTTGGGATATTATTTTGGCTGCGACAGATAGCCGCGTGTGAGGTGTGAATGCCGCTGTTAGGGTGGGTAATGCTGTTTATAGTCTTGTATAACCTGAATGTATCTGTGGAGTGGTATAGTGTTGTTATGAATTCCTTGAATGTTTCTGTTTGTTTTTCTTTGAGTTTGTTGTTTATTTCTGTGTTGAGCTGTTGTATCTGCTGTTTTATGGCTTCTGTGTGTGGTGTTTGTGTGTTATATTTGAGGTTGTTACGTTGCCTTATGAGGTGGGCTATTTCTCTAGTGTAATTTGGGTTGTATTTCCTAATGTTGCCCTTGGGTATGTATTTGTTTGCATTATTGATGATCTGATTAAATGTCTTGAGTGTTGTATTGATGTTTATGATGGGTGTGCTGTTTAATGTGGTGAATTGTTCCTCAGTCTGTATTTTGAACTGTTCCCAGTCAGCTTTCTTGTAATTTCTGTAAGTGTGCCTAAGGCTGTTGGGGCAGAATGTAGGATGTGTTGTAATGATGATGGGCAGGTGGTCTGATGACAGTTGTTTTTCTGTTCTCCATTGTGTATGTGTTGCTAGTGAGGGGGAACAGAACGTTATGTCTGGGGAGGAGTTTGAGTATCCTGCTTGATGTGGTATGTGTGTATGTTCTTCTGTATTGTTAAGAATGAAGAAGCTGTTTAGTTGTGTGGCTATGTTGGCGCCTCTGGTGTTTTTTGGTTGTGCAGGCACCAACTAGTGTCTTTGGCGTTGAAGTCTCCTCCTAAGTCTAAGTCTCTTCCTCCTCCTCCAAACTGAGGGTAGTTTTTGATGGCTCAGCCAAGGACAAAGGTGGTGTGTTAGGGTGTGTCGAATTTTTCAACTTTCAAATTCCAAATATGAGGGGTGCTAAAAAGTTGCAGCATGACTTAGGAATTCTAAAGATATTTTTGTTAATTTAATATAATTTAGTTTTGCTTGGTAAGAAGCTACATAAAAATAGTGACTTTTTTGACTATTTTGTGGAATTATATAATAATTATTATATTAATAATTATATATGCTGTATATATAATGCACTGCTGTTTTTGCTTATTTCACAGGTTGAAACATATTCATCAGTGTGCTGAAGATTACTTGTCCGTCAGTGCTACCATCCTAACCAGTGGGAATTGACCTACAATGGCTTCTAAACGGAGGACAAGACTGGGGACATTCACACATATGAGCAACCTAATTGGAACTGGTAGAGAGTTGTTGCCCTCTGAACTCCCAACTCTGCGAGACGTTCTGAAATATGGGCTACTGCTAAGAGAACAAAGTGGTGAGGATGTGAGAAACTACCCAGCAGCCAGTCTTGCAAAGGACATTTACCCTAAAGTGCTTGAAAAGTGGGAACGAGCATACAGTTCTTTTCTTTTGTAGCCCCCGTTGTAAATTCACGAGTCACAATCTTAAACAAGATCCAAGAGAGCTGGGAGCAGGCCAAAAACATATCTCTTGGGAGAGGAAAGCTACATGTCAAAGAGGCTTTCATTGCAAAACTTGACAAGCTTTTTGACATCCTCAGTTGCAAGTGTAAAATTGTTCTCTGCTCTGAATTTGGCTGCCTTGCAGATGCTGGTTGCAAAAACGAAACTCACATTAACTGTACATGCCCTAGGGAGATGAAGATCCCTGTGAAGGAACTTGCTTTCATTAAAGGTCAGAGAGACAAGTCTGGTTCTATTGGACCACATCAGATTGGCTTGCCAGATCAACCTGAGCACAACAGACAAGTCAAAAAGCAGAAGCGGCAAGAAGACGAAAGAAGAAGGCTTGCTGAATATAAGCAGACAAGTAAGCAGGATGTTTCAATGTCATCAAATGAAATAATTTTCTCTGATGATGAAAATGAAGAACAAATAGCTGATGCTCAAGATGGAAAGGATGGAAGTTATGAAGTGACATTAGAAATACCAAGCACGTCTTCAACTTCCAATAAAAAGCCAGAGTACAACACATTAGAAATACCTAATGTTGCTATGCATAGCATCAGATATGGTGTTGGCCTGCGTGCCACAGCTGCCATCACCACTGCTGCCTTTATGGATGCTGGCTTGATCACTGAAGAAGACAAGAGACTTGTAGTTGATCACAATAAAGTCAAGAGGGCCCAAGGAAAAGTTATGAGATCCCTGGATCAGGAATTTGATGATCTTTGTAAGAAGGGTGAAATTGACTGCATCTTCTTTGACGGCCGTCAAGATACAACTAAAGTTATGCTGAAAGCAGACAATTCAGATCGTCAGTTCCCCAGCATCATCAAAGAAGAGCATTATTCTGTGTGCAGTGAGCCAGGTGGAAGATATCTCTACCACTTCACTCCTGAGAAAGGCTCAACGAGAAAAAAACCTGCTGAAGTTATTGCTGATAATCTTGTAGATTTCATGAAGAAGAAGGGCATTGATAAAAGCCTGCAGGCCATTGGAGGTGATTCTACAAATGTTAACACTGGCTGGGAGGGTGGTTCCATGCATTGGGTAGAGGTCAAGCTTTGCCGTAAGCTGATCTGGTTGGTTTGTGCCCTCCACACTAACGAGTTACCCCTGCGACACTTGATCACAGCACTGGATGGGAAGACCTTGTCTAACAACAAGTGGACAGGTAACATTGGCAAGATGCTAGACACTGCAACCGAACTTGAAATTGATCCTTCATTCACCAAACTCTCAATTGGAGAGCCTCTTACTTCACTGAGTGACAATGTCGTAAAGGATCTCTCTACTGATCAAGCGTACGGGTATAGGATCACACAGGCCATAAGGACAGGAGAACTTCCCACAGATCTGGCCCTTCTTGAAATTGGTCCAGTGAGCCATTCAAGGTGGTTGACAACAGCAAACAGGCTTTGTCGCATATGGGTTTCAAAACATGGCCTTAAAGGCAAAACCCTCAACAACTTAAGACTGATAGTGGAATACATTGTTGGTGTGTACTACCCTGTTGGTTCAACATCAAAGTAAAACACTCTTGGGTGGAAGGCCCACGCCACATCTTGTTTCAGCTGCGGCTAGTTAGGCTGCAAAAGAAGGCTGTAGTGGATGCTGTTTTGCCAACCATCAAGCGCTCAGCATGGTATGCATTCAGCGAAATGATAATCCAGACACTCTTGTGCTCAGATGACAGTGAGGAGAGGAGAGCTGGTGTCCAAAAGATTGTTGACATAAGGGGTGGAGATGATGACACACTTGGAGATCTTTCTGTACGTCCCAGGAAGACACCTTCCATCACCCCCAGTGCTTCTTCCGTGTTGGAGCTGACAGACTGGTCTGACGGGGTATTTGAACCTCCTTTGACATGTAAACTGACTACAGCGGAAGTAAAGAAGTTTTTTGACAAGCCTATGCAAGTTCCACAGTGGCCCTGTCATGCTCAGTCAATAGAGAGGTGTGTGAAACAAGTCACAGAGGCAGCAGGCAGGGTGTATACACATGAGAAACGTGAGGGCTATATCAGAGGCCAAGAAGCAAGTCGGCGGCTGATGTCCAAGAACGAATCAAAGCAAGACTTGATGAAACTTGTTTAAATATTTTTTTTTACTGATGTCATTACTTTCTAATGTTGTTTTATGATTACAAGGATATGTTTTATGATTACTAGGATATGTTTTATGCAGAGAAACTAAAATTTTATAGCATTACCTGACATTTTGAGAAGCTAAAATTAATAAATGTTGTTTTCCGAGAGCAATTTATGTGCTTTTTAATCAAATGTAGATTTACCAAGCTAAATGTTGAGCAATCACAAAAATAATAGCAGATTTGAATTCTTCACATCCAAAAACATATTTTTAAAACCTCTCAGTGAAGGAATTGGCAAAAATTAATTTTCACCTCCCAAATTGACACACCCTAGTGGTGTGTCCTTGAATGACTGTTTGGATGCTGGGCCAAATTTAAATGCAGATTTATTTTCCTTGTTACTGAGATTCAGGTTTGGTAGAGTAGCATTGACTGCAGATGTGAAGCAAGCCTTTTTGCGGATAAAGTTAAAACCAGAAGACAGAGATGCAGTAAGGTATCTGTGGGTGGATACGAAAGACTTGTTGCAAAATGAACCCAAGGTTCAAGCATATAGAATGAAGTCAGTGTTGTTTGGCCTCAGCTCTAGTCCATTTCTGTGGCAGCTACTATGCAGTACCATTTTAAGAAATATTCTGAAGTCTAGCCTAACACTATTGAACACATAAGGAAAACTTTTATGATGATGATTTGCTGTGTTCCGTGGATAATACAGAAATGGCTAAACAGATATTCATGGAGGCTAGAGCTATAATGAGGGAGGCTGGCATGGAGCTTAGAAAATGGCAGACCAATCATTCTCAATTACAAGAGTTTATGAGTCAGTCCTGTGTAGGACCTGATGCAGCAGAAAGTATTGAGGATTCTGGTATTAAGGAGTTGTGGGCAATAGACACAAAGGTGCTAAGCATTGTTTGGCAGCAAGGAGAGAATTTGTTTATCTTCAATGGGAAATCTTTAGTAGAGCTGGCTGAGAATGAGACAAGGTGGACAAAACGTACAGCTCTTAGTTTGGCTTCGAAGGTCTTTGATCCTCTTGGATTCCTGGCTCCATTTGTGATAAAACTTATTTACGGGCCCCCTAACAAAATTTTTATTATACATTTATATTGCTTTTCTCTGCATTATTTATTTAGCACATATTTAAGAATTATGATACTACTTGTACGCATGGAGGCACAGAAGGCAAAACATTATGCAAAATATTGGGCTTTAAAAAGGATACCGTGAAATAAAAGTTTACTTACGACAACATCAGAACTTGACTTTTCTTGCCTTTCTTTCAGCAAATTCATTAATTAAATCCTCAAAGTTAATATTTCTAGCTTTCTTGTTTTCAGTTGATATAATTGAGAGTCCACTTAATCTTTTATCATTCATAGAATTTCGAAGATAGTTCTTTATTAGTTTAAGTTTTGAAAACGATCTCTCTGCATTGAAACTGTCACAGGAATTGTGAGGAACAAAGTTATGGTAGTCACAACTTCGGGAAAACTTGAGCCAAAGTACTGTTGTCTTTAATTAAAAATGAATATACAGTAGCTCATGGATTGTCGTCATTTTTTCAATGTCTGTTTTTAAGCACATTCGAAAAGAAAGTAATTGACTTGGAAATCCAGAGGAAATATAATATTTATATTTATTTACTAGCTTTGTTGCTCTCTCAAATAACTTCTCATCACTTGTTGAAACGACCCTGCCCCCCCCAAAGGCCAGGGCCACGGGGCACTGCCCCGCCTGGCCCTAGCTAGCTCAGCCCCTGGTTGGGACCAAGAGTTACTTGATCATATGGTAGTAAGGTAGAAATATTGGTGCAAAGAATTGGCACATCTTGGAGACATTGAAATCCCAAGATGGTACTTTGGAGAGTTGAACAATAGTTCAAACAATTTGGAGCTGCACATCTTTTGTGATGCAAGTGAGGAAGCCTATGCAACTTGTATTTATATAAGAGGCACATTAAAAGAGGAAGTAAGTTGCAGGTTGGTTGCTACAAAGAGCAGAGTAGCACCTTTGAAAAGGCTTTCTATTCTAAGGTTGGAATTGATGGGTGCAGTTATTGCTAGTCGGCTTGTAGTTACAGTGCAAAAGTCTTTGGCTCTTTATGAAATTCCAAGCTATTATTGGACAGACTCCACTATAGTTTGGCACTGGTTAAGAAGCCAGGCAAGGAAATGGAAACCATTTGTTGCTAATAGGGTGGAGGAAATTCAAGCACACACAGATCCAAAGCGATGGAAGCATTGTCCAGGCACCCAAAACCCAGCTGATTTACCAACACAAGGGATTTCGGTGAAAGATCTTGCACAGTCAAGTTTGTGGTGGAATGGGCCAGAGTGGCTAAAACTTGGAAGTGAAAAATGGCCTTCTAATCAGCCTATTGTAGGAGAATGCCAGGCTGAAGAAGCATGGGTGAGTGAAGTGAGAAAATGCACTGTGAACAGTTGTCAAGTTATGCAGCAGAACCCTATATTGAGGCTTGAGGACATAAGCAGTCTGAAAAGGTTGTTAAGAGTGACAGCATGGGTATATAGATTTACCAACAACATTAAGGGAGAAACAAGAAGGGAAGGAATTCTGAACAATAAGGAGATTCAGCAAGCCAGGCAATACTGGGTGGTATATGTGGAGAAGGAAAAATTTGGTGAAGAGAGGGAATTGCTCACCAGCCATCCATTACAGGTTCTACCAACACATTCTGCTCAAGGGTTTGGATGTGTTTTTGGATCAGGATTTATTGAGAGTAGGAGGTAGTCTACAGTTTTCTGGGCTTCCAGAGGAGAAAAGACATCCAATTTTGCTACCTTCTGGGGGGCACTTTGTGGAACTTTTGATCCTGGATACTCATCATAAGTTGTTACATGCTGGAGTTAGAGAAGTGATAATAGAGATCAGACAACAGTTTTGGATTCCCAAAATTAGACAAGTAGTGAAAAAGGTCTTGCATAAATGTGTGGTTCGCAAACGTTGGAGTGCAAAGCCTTATTATGAAAAGGTGGCTCCACTTCCAAGAGAACGGTGTGTCTATACTGCCCATTTGATGTAGTGGGAGTAGACTTCACAGGTCCAGTCTATGTGTATGAGCAGTGGTGGGCACCGTTAACCAAAAGTTAACTTCGATAACGATAATCCGTTAACCCCAATTTTTAACTCCGATAACGATAATCCAACAATTTTACTACAAAGTTAACGGAAGTTAACGATAATCCGTTAACGATAACTATTTCTTTACTAACATTTAAAAAAATCAAGAAAAAAGCTTTAAAACCCGTAGAAAATGTTTATTTATGCAAAATCCAACCATAAATAGGTATTTAACTGTATTTTTATCAAGTTTTGCAACTCTTTTGCTTAATAACTTTTTTTTTATTTTTAATAAAAAATGTACTGATTACATGTTTTGAAACCCTTGTAACCACTAACCATTAACTAAATTTTTATTTACCAGAGAATTATTATGGCGGGAACTGAAAGGTAAAATTAAATTTTAGGCATATTTATTAAAGACTATGACACAATGTGCTGGTTGCCCTTCAGAAAGACCAACTTCTCAAAGTTAGGCCCAACTGCCAGTCTTGACCTCTTGGGCCTCAGGATGTCCTTGCCGAGAGAGAAGAGCCGTTCCACTGCGGCAGAGGACGGAATTGACAGACTGAAGTTATGGCGGTTTGAATTCATTCGCGGAGCGGTGATCTTCCGTGAATGACTCCTCGCAGTTAACGTGTTAACGGACTTTAACAGACTAAATATCGAGTTATCGGAAGTTAACTGGTCCGATAACGATAAATGGAAATTAACTTCCGTTAATAGTCCGTTAAAAAAAGTTAACTTCGTTAATTAACTGTTATCGGATTAACGCTTTAGTGCCCAACGCTGTGTATGAGCAAGGGGAGTCTAACAAAGGTTGTGTGTCTTTTCATATGTGCTACCACCAGAGCAATCCATTTGGAATTGGTAAGCAACTTAAGTAGTGATGTATTTCTTTTGGCCTTTAAAAGGTTTGTGAACAGAAGGAGTTTTCAAATAAAATCATATCGGATAATGCAAAAACCTTCAAAAGGGCTGCAAAGGAACTCCAAGAAGTTTGGTCCTTGCTAAAAGAGGAGGGATTCCAATCCTACTTTTCATACCATGGGGTACAATGGGAGTTTATTGTTGAGAGAGCACCATGGTGGGGAGGATTTTGGGAAAGGCTAGTGAGAAGTGTAAAGTGTTCATTAAAGAAACTTGTAGCTAATGCTCATTTGAGCACTTTGTGTGAAGTAGAAGCAATGGTGAACAGTAGGCCTATCACCTTTGTTTATAACAGTATGCAGGATGCAGAGCCATTGACACCAAATCATTTTCTTTGTGGTTAACTATTAACATCAAGCCCCAGTTTGCCAGAAGACTTACAGCCTATCCAGAGCACTCAAGAAGAGTTAACCAGAAGGTTCAAGTACCTTGAAGAGCTACAAGATCAGTTATGGAAGAGGCGGCAGATAGAATAGGCCTACTTGCCAGAACTCAATTATTACCCATTAGCAAAGCTGGGCACAAACCGTTAATCCGTTAATCGTTAATTAACGAAGTTAACTTTTTCGTTAACGATTTAACTTTTAAGTTAACTTTGAAAATCATTATCGGACTAATTAACTTCCGTTACATTTAACTTCCGTTAACTCAAGTCCGTTAACCCAAAAAATTCATAAATAAACAAGATCCAGGGGGAGGAACAAGCCTACCTTGGGACTCTGCTGCCAACAGTTGCTGCGACAATCTTCAGGCTTAAGGACTTGAAGTCCAAGGGCCTCGTCTACTGCAGCGCCTTGGTCGACGCACTTTTGGCAGGCATCGACAAAAGGTTTGGGCCCCTCCTGGAGGATGACGAATGCCAGCTGGCTGCTGCCTTCCATCCCAGGTTTCGCCTCATCTGGTTGGACAAGCATGACAACACCAAGGTCGCCAGGGTGAGGAAAAGCATGGAGGGTACAGTCGAGGAGGCCATGAAGCAGCAGTCCAACGAAGTGGGCAGCAACAACGAGGAGGAGGAGGAGGATGACTTCTTCAGTGCTGTCATCCAGACAAAAGAGAGCAGCAGAAGCCACAGGTCACTCAAGGGCAAGGCCCAGAACTTGGTCAAGACCTGGCTGGAGACCAACTCCAAGGACTTGCTGACAGATGCTGCCTTCTTGGGTGAGCAAGTGTTGGTGGACTTGTTCATCAAGTTCAACACAGCCATCCCCTCCAGTGCTGCAGTGGAGCGTTTGTTCTCTATGGGCAAGGACATCCTGAGGGCCAAGAGATCATCCCTGTCTGATGAAAACTTTGATATGCTAATTTTCATGAAGGGCAACATGCATCTCATGGACAAAATGGAGAACGAGAAGAAGAGGGAAAATTAAATTATATATATATTGTGTTTTTCATTTTTTTTATAATAAAAGTTAACGTTAACGGTTTATCGGTAACTTCCGTTACATGTTTAACGAATTAACGGATTAACGGTTAACGAAGTTAACTTTTTGGTTAACGGATTAGCGGTTAACGAAGTTAACTTTTTGGTTAACGGTGCCCACCACTGCCCATTAGGCAATGTACTGTAAAGGGCTCCACTGCAAATTGTATCAAGGCGGGAGAAGTGGTAATGATTGGGGATGAAAGACCAAGGCAATGCTGGAAGCTTGGCATAATTGAAGAGTTGTTTGTTGGCAAAGACAATTTAGTTAGGTCTGCACTGGTAAAGACTTCAGGAGGAAAATTAAAGAGACCTATACAAAAACTCTATGCTTTAGAAATCAGCAAAAACACGGATAGTCAAGATGAAACATTTGAGTTACAGCCTCATGGAGAAGGCTTGGCTAAATTTGCAGGTAATGACAACAATGCCTCTTCGGTGGGGAGTATTAGAAAATCTAGAAGAGGAAGAGTTATTGTTGTCCCAAGGCGATATGATGACTAAGCTGATTGATGCAGCATTGCTGAGCCCCTATACTGGATATGGAGACGATCATTAAACACGGGAGAAATACCGGGCATCCTGAAGAGCGCGAACATAGTCCCAATATATAAAGGAGGAGATCGATCCGAGGCCAAAAACTATAGGCCAGTGTCGCTTACATCTCATCTCACCAAAATATTTGAAAGAATTGTTAGACAGAAAATCTATGACTTTTTGGAAACTCAGAAAAAATTCAATGATAACCAACACGGGTTTCGATCAGGCAGATCATGCCTGTCACAACTAATGGAACACTACAACAACATTATTGATTCACTTGAAAGTAATGAAAACTATGATGTACTATACACAGACTTTGCTAAAGCGTTCGACAAGTGTGACCATGGAATCATAATACATAAACTGAAATATATGGGAATAACAGGAAAAGTAGGGAAATGGATATATAATTTCCTTAGTGAGCGGAGGCAAGTCGTTACAGTACAAGGAGTATCTTCATCAGAATCAGAGGTCCTCAGCTCAGTACCACAAGGAACGGTATTAGCTCCACTACTCTTCATAATCATGCTAACTGACATAGATGAGGACGTTACCAGAGACAGCACAGTAACATCCTTTGCAGATGACACAAAGATCAGTAGAAAAATACGAAAACCAGAAGACATAGGATCTCTACAAACCGACATAAAGAAAATTTACAAGTGGACGGAAGACAACAATATGAAGTTTAACACCGAGAAATTTCAGCTATTACGGTACGGAAAAAGAGAAGACCTAAAGTCCATGGAATATTATACCCCAAATGGACAGGAAGTCCAGAGAAATTCCAGAGCAAAAGATTTAGGGGTTGTAATGACAGATGATGCGAAATTTGAAACACAAAATAAGATAGCAGTAAACAGAGCAAAGAGAATAACGGGTCAGATATTGAGAACTTTTAAACGAAGGGATAGGAATGTAATGATCCCCCTACTGAAAACCCTGATAATACCCAAACTGGAATACTGCTCGGTCCTAACATCCCCATATAAAAAAGAAGACATTAGACAGCTGGAGGGGATTCAAGAAGTTTCACAGCCAAGATCAATGGGTGCAAAGAACTAAATTACTGGGAAAGGTTACGAGAACTAGACCTATATTCACTGGAAAGGAGAAGAGAGAGATACACCATTATTTACACTTGGAAAATAATGGAGAAACTAGTCCTTAATCTTACCCTGAATCCCATAACTCCCCAAACAACGGTGGAGGGTAGAAACGGTAGACTGTGTCGTATTCCCAAATTGAAGGCGAGACAGGGAACATCCTTAACCCTGAAAGAAAATAGTTTTGTAGTGAGAGGACCAAAACTATTTAATCAGCTGCCCAAAGACCTAAGAAACACGAAGGGAGTTGCAGTGGAAATCTTCAAAAGAAGACTTGACGCCTGGCTCAGAACAATCCCCGATGAGCCGGGCGTACCTGGCTATGTGAGGTGGAGAGCGCAAGAATCCAACTCACTACTTCACCAGGCCAACTCGAGAGGAGGGGCGACACGCTTGACCTTCGCGAAATGAGAAATCATCACGTGGAACCTTTGTAAGGTTGTAAGGTAAGGTTATATATATATATATATATATATATCAGTGGCGTGCGGTCCATGGAAGCAAGGGAAGCAATGCTTCCCTATTCAAAGAAAGAAGAAAATGCTGTATTATACTTTAAAGTTTAAACAGTTCAATATGTGTTAATAATTTGTACAAAATCATTTTATTATACTATTTATAGCATTTGATTGGTAATCAGGTGGATACATAGTATATACATTGGTTGCCGTTCGTGCAAGAACCTTTAAGAAAGCCGACGCAAAAAATCTCGAGTTGGACAACAATTGACGAAATGCATCCTTTTTCCCAATGACTTTCGCTTTTTTTTTAGTTACAAATTGTTTCTTTCCATTCTAAAAACTCATTTAAAAGTAATAATGTAGTATTTATTGAATACAACAAGTTTCATATATAGTTTTTCTACTAAAAAATTCCATGGCCATGTTAAGCGAAAAAGAATATATATTTATCGTTATTTTATCCTTCCCTATGTCAAAAAGGAAGCAATTTAGATTTCGCTGTCCAGATCTTATAGTTAATTTTCTTGAAATATCTGGCAACTTAACGTGCTGTCTGCTGTCATTCTCTCATTTAAAGCGAATACATAACTATGCTAGAAATGCGCAAGGGAAGAAAGCTTGCAAGTTTAGCTTAATCTCAATTGAGAAAAAGCTTCTTAAGGATATGAAAACCGATGCCTTTTACGAAGAAATAATAGATATATTTAATAAAAAAGAAAGAAGAATAGAATTAACCTATAAGTAAAGTAAGTAGATGATTATATGTGTTTTGTTTTTATTATATACGAGTATTTTAAAGTTTAATTTTTATTTTATATAATCTTTGTTGTTTTTGCTTGAATTGCTTCCCCTTGACGAAAAATCACCGCACGCCACTGACTGATATATATATATATATATATATATATATATATATATATATATATATATATATATATCTCATAATTGTAAGGTTAGTGAAAAATTCACTTAATTTAGAGCTATCATTTTTGGGCTCTTTTTTGGGGGGCACTGCGCGTCCTTCCTACTCGTTTGTTGAATGCGGCACTTACAGGGCGTGGTCTTTTGAGAGTTCTCTTGCAATTCAGTTTGGTTGTTTAGATACAAGATTGTTGCATCGTGCAATGGTGCAAGTTGTGTTGTTGTTGCAAGGTTTAGAAAGAAGACCATAAATAGTGCCTCTTTTGTTTTTTATCTTAATTTTATGCAACTGAGGCCTAAGATAGGCTCACATCGAGTCAGCAACCCTGAGATAGGACCTCCAAGTCCGTAAGTTTTTAGTCTAGCTTAACTTGGGCTGCGGGTTAAACTGGCCCTTCAGAGCTTGGCCGT
Organism: Bathynomus jamesi; assembly: GCA_023014485.1. Lineage (NCBI taxonomy): Eukaryota > Metazoa > Arthropoda > Malacostraca > Isopoda > Cirolanidae > Bathynomus > Bathynomus jamesi. Next base: position 218,921 of record JAJOZX010003734.1, on the reverse strand, counting down.
TCAGGGCTCAGCTGGGATTCTGAACCCAATAAAATAAAAAAATAACAATATGTATCTACTATCCCAAGTACGCCAGGCCATTAGGGAAAGGGCGCATTTCTATAATTTTCAGTACTTTATTTTCTGTTTTCCATGCATATTATTCGATCAGCGCTTTTCCAAACCGAATATTGCAAATCAGAAAACAGGATTTAATGACTGGAAAAATTTACACCGTATTGTAGAACATGAAAATCCAACTAATCATCGTGAAAATTTCTGTAAATGGAAATCCCTACAAAAAAGATTATTGTGCGGACAATGTATTGATGATGCATTACAGAAATTTACCACTGTTAGAAAATCTAGAAGAGGAAGAACCATTGTTGTCCCAAGGCGATATGATGACTAAGCTGATTGATGCAGCATTGCTTGTATATATTAAGTTAAGGTGTATATATATCCATCTCATAATTGTAAGGTTAGTGAAAAATTACTTAATTTAGAGCTAGCATTTTTGGGCTCTTGTGGCATCATGTTTGGGACGCTGGTGGCATCATTTTGGGGCGCTGCGCGTCTTTCTACTCGTTTGTGGGATGTCGTACGTACAGGGTGTGGTCTTGTAGAGAGCTCTCTTGCAATTCAGTTTGGTTGTTTAGATACAAGATTGTTGCATCGTGCAATAGTCCAGGTTGCGTTGTTGTTGCAAGGTTGAGAAAGAAGACCATAAATAGTACCCTTTTTGTTTACATTAAATTCATGTAACTAAGGTCTAAGGTAGGCCCGCATCGAGTCAGCAACCCTGAGGTTACCCTGAGGTAGGACCTAATAGGATCTCAAATCCGTAAGTTTTAATTTAGCTTAACTTGGGCTTCAGGTAGAACTGGCCCTTTAGAATTTGGCCGTTCACGGCTCAGCTGGGATTTTGAACCCACAAATAAATAAAATAACATGGTCCTTCAGAACCGGATTCTACCCCAAGACTGAGTCAGTGACTATTTTTCGGCAAAGTTCTGATTGTGCAAATTGTAGCCCAAGTTAGGCCTAGACGGGTTGAGTATTATTGAATTAAGGTCCCAGGGTAAAAGTTTGGTCGCCCAATTGCGAAACTTGGCCAGTCGTCTGTCGTTGTTTTGGCCTACATTTTACCGGTTTGGTTAATTTTGGGTTATTATTGAATTAAGGTCCCAGGGTAGAAAGTTTGGTCGCCCAATTGCGAAACTTGGCCAGTCGTCTGTCGTTGTTTTGGCCTACATTTTACCGGTTTGGTTAATTTTGGGTTATTATTGAATTAAGGTCCCAGGGTAGAAAGTTTGGTTGCCCAATTGCGAAACTTGGCCACTTGTCTGTCGTTGTTTTTGGCCTACATTTACCAGTTTGGTTAATTTGGTTTATTATTCGTAGGCGAAGGTTGCAGACCAGTGCGCCAGTTACTTGGGTGGAAAATTGGTATTCCATACTGGTGTTGGTTAGTACCCCACCTAGCAATTCAGTTTATTTGAAAGTAAAATTTGCGTTTGATCAGTTTGGTTAAGTATTTCTGCCAATTCAGCTCATTTGGCATTGAGCCCAATTGTTGTTTGCATTGAAGATGAGTGCATCTGAATTGAACAAATTTATAAAAAGGAGAAGCGCCTACAAAGGTCTAATTACAAAGGTCATTGCCACTATAGATTCTGCCATAGAGCAAGAGGATTTACGCTTAGTGACTGCGCAGCTTTCCATATTAGAAACTAAAAAGGTTGCTCTAAGTGAGGTAAATGTTAAAATTGAGGCTCTTATAGAAGAGGATGAAATAGAAAATAACATAATTTACTTTGAAGAGATTATTGATGATATAATTAACGTAGGCCTCCGAGCAAAAGAGTTTAGCAGCTCAGTACAGTTAGAGACCAGGTCTAATAATGAAACACAACACTCAACAAATGATTTGAAGTTAAGGTTAACAGATCTGTAGTTCAATTACCGAGGCTTGTACTCAAAACATTTTCTGGGAGTATTCAGGAATGGCAAGGATGGGCAGACAGTTTTCAATCAGCAGTTCATTCTAGTCAAGTGTTAAGTGCCGTGGAGAAGTTTAATTATTTGCGGTCCCTCTTGGAAGGGGAGGCAGCAAAGACTATAGCAGGATTAGCATTAACAGAGGCTAATTATAATGTGGCTTGGGATATATTAAAGAAACGGTTTGGTAAGCCAGAGATCTTAATTAAAAGCCACCTCCGTGCACTTTTAGCTATACCTCCTGTTAATAATCCTAATAGTGTCAAGGAGTTACGGCAGTTATATGATGAATTTGAAATTAGAACTAGGTCCCTGGACAACTTGGGTGTAGGAATGGAAAAGTATGGTATAATGTTGGTTCCTACACTGGAGTCTAAATTGCCTAGCTCAATTTTGCTTGAATTAAGTAGGGGACACTCTGCAGAACATGTGTACATCCCCCTTCAGCAGATGTTAAGTCTTTTAGGCACAGAATTAGCAAGACGAGAGGGAGTTGAGTTTGCACAGTGGGATGGTAAACAAGGGGACAAAGGCAGGCACAGCACCAAAGTTTCCACAAAAAGGAATAGCCCAGGTACAGTGTCAGCTCTACATGCCTCCTCTGAGAATAAATTAAAGGGAATCAAGGAATGCATATTTTGCGAAGGCAACCACAAGTCATATAAATGTGAGGTGGCTGAGGCCTTACCCTTTGAGGAGAGAAAGGACAGGGTAACTAAGTCCACAGCATGTTTTAAATGTTTTTTGAAAGGTCATAGAGCAAGGTTTTGTAAGTTTAAAATTTTGTGCAAAAAATGTCATGGTAGGCATCAGCCATTATTGTGTGAAAACACTCTTAGTAGGCCTACCCCAGAAGTAGAGACATCAGTGGCACATGCCACTGCTATGCAAGGGAGTAAAAGTAAAGGGGGATTATTGCAAACAACTGCAGCCTTATTAATTGGGAATGAGGGAGAAGCTACTGTAAGAGTGTTGTTTGATAGTGGTAGCCAGTGTAGTTTTATCAAGACCAGAATTTCCAGAAAATTGAAGTTTAAAGAACTTAAGAGGGAAAATTTAAGAATTTCTGGGTTTGGGGGTTCCGTTCAAAACCGAACCAAATTTAAGAAGGTAGAAGTTCTGGTTAAAGGGTTGTTACCGCAAAGTCCCACTATCAAGGTCCAAGCTGTAGAGATTGAGGAACTTTGTGCTCCAGTCACTACTTGTTTAGATATGGCATGTGTCCAAGAATTGCAAGTTAAAGGAATTAATTTGGGCAATAATAAGTTTGAGGGAACAGAAGATATTAGTCTTTTGATTGGAGCTGACTATTATTGGGACTTCATCACTGGTAATATTGTTCGTACATCTCAAGGCCCGGTAGCTATTGAAAGTAAGCTAGGCTGGATGCTACATGGTAGCTATTGCAATGAAATGGAAATTAAGGCTCTTTTTGTTAAGATTAAGGAGAACAGCCATGGTCTGGAAAGGCATTTGAAAGCGTTTTGGGAACTTGAATCTATTGGCATAAAGGACAACCAGGCAAGTACAGTGAACAATGATGTTTTAGAGCAATTTGAAAAAGGGATTGGGTTTAGAGATGGTTGCTATGAAGTTGGCCTACCATGGAAGGATTCTTGCAAACCCGGTTCAAACCTTCAGCTAGCTAATCGGAGGTTGGAGACTTCATTGTACAGGCTAAGAAAAAATGAGTTGTTGTTAATTGAATACGATGATGCCATCCTAAGTTATGTAAGGGAGGGCTATGCTGAAAGGGTGCAAGGTGAGCTGGTGAGCCAGGAGGCACATTATCTGCCACACCATGCAGTGGTACGGCGAGACAAAACTAACACCAAACTGAGGGTAGTTTTTGATGGCTCAGCCAAGGACAAAGGTGGTGTGTCCTTGAATGACTGTTTGGATGCTGGGCCAAATTTAAATGCAGATTTATTTTCATTGTTACTGAGATTCAGGTTTGGTAGAGTAGCATTGACTGCAGATGTGAAGCAAGCCTTTTTGCGGATAAAGTTAAAACCAGAGGACAGAGATGCAGTAAGATATCTGTGGGTGGATACGAAAGACTTGTTGGAAAATGAACCTAAGGTTCAAGCATATAGAATGAAGTCAGTGTTGTTTGGCCTCAGCTCTAGTCCATTTCTGTTGGCAGCTACTATGCAGTACCATTTTAAGAAATATTCTGAAGTCTATCCTAACACTATTGAACACATAAGGAAGAATTTTTATGTTGATGATTTGCTGTGTTCCGTGGATAATACAGAAATGGCTAAACAGATATTCATGGAGGCTAGAGCTATAATGAGGGAGGCTGGCATGGAGCTTAGAAAATGGCAGACCAATCATTCGCAATTACAAGAGTTTATGAGTCATTCCTGTGTAGTACCTGATGCAGCAGAAAGTATTGAGGATTCTGGTATTAAGGAGTTGTGGGCAATAGATGCAAAGGTGCTAGGCATTGTTTGGCAGCAAGATGATGATTTGTTTACCTTCAATGGGAAATCTTTAGTAGAGCTGGCTGAGAATGAGACAAGGTGGACAAAACGTACAGCTCTTAGTTTGGCTTCAAAGGTCTTTGATCCTCTTGGATTCCTGGCTCCATTTGTGATAAAGTCAAAAATTTGGTTTCAGAGCCTCTGGGAAATTGGACTTGGTTGGGACCAAGAGTTATCTGATCATATGGTGGTATGGAAAAACTATACGCGCTCACAACATGGTATCATATGTGGTACATTTATTTCATAATTAAATATAAATTATTAATTAATTGAATTAAATATCTATACAAAATTGCCTCGGGATTGGCGACATAGCCTATTGGGAATGAAATAATTGAATTGCCATACGTACAAAGAACCTGTATGTATGAATCAGCCTCACATAGCAACAAGAAAACCCAATTTATTGTTTAGTCTACCACAGGAGTAGCCTAAACAAAAATTTTGCTAGTTCGGCAAATAATACACCAGAACCAAGGAACGGCTCTCTGGGCTGTTTATGTTACAGCGAAGCTTTAAACAGGGAGGATGTCTTTGTCCCCCCTTAAGTCCTGAGTGAATTCCTTATAATATAAAACCTAGTGACTATAAAAGGATAGGCCTATTCCTTCAGGGGTTTATATAGTGACTGCCTATATTAATTACCTTAAGTAAATTCGCCGCGTAACTCCATCGTGGCGGCCCTACACCGAAAATGATCGTAACGCCCTACATCGAAGCAAACAAAGACCCAGCAAAAATAAGGTGAGGCAATTTCAGTTTTCATTAACATAAGGATTCCCAAATCCCGGCGCTAAAATTACCGTAATCACTTAAATATAAAACGGTCCTTTAACAACCTACATATTTATAACTCTCTAACGAAAAAGCATAGGGCTTTTGTCGGTAACCCTCCACTGAAGTCTGTTGGAAATTTCCAACGGATGAGGGCACAGGCAATCAACCCATAGCCCTATATAGTTTTTTCAAAGGTGGTAAGGTGGAAATATTGGTTCAAAGAATTGGCACATCTTGGAGACATTGAAATCCCAAGATGGTACTTTGGAGAGTTGAACAATAGTCCAGACAATTTGGAGCTGCACATCTTTTGTGATGCAAGTGAGGAAGCCTATGCAACTTGTATTTATATAAGAGGCGCATTGCAAGAGGAAGTAAGTTGCAGGTTGGTTGCTGCAAAGAGTAGAGTAGCACCTTTGAAAAGGCTTTCTGTTCCAAGGTTGGAATTGATGGGTGCCGTTATTGCTAGTCGGCTTGCAATTACAGTGCGAAAGTCTTTGGCCCTCTATGAAATTCCAAGCTATTATTGGACAGACTCCACTATAGTTTGGCACTGGTTAAGAAGTCAGGCAAGGAAATGGAAACCATTTGTTGCCAATAGGGTGGAGGAAATTCAAGCGCACACAGATCCCAAGCAATGGAAGCATTGTCCAGGCATCCAAAACCCCGCTGATTTACCAACACGAGGAATTTCAGTGAAAGATCTTTCACAGTCAAGTTTGTGGTGGAATGGGCCAGAGTGGCTAAAACTTGGAAGTGAAAACTGGCCTTCTAATCAGCATATTGTAGGAGAATGCCAGGCTGAAGAAGCATGGGTGAGTGAGGTGAGAAAATGCGCTGTGAACAGTTGTCAAGTTATGCAGCAGGACCCCATATTGAGGCTTGAGGACATTAGCAGTCTGAAAAGATTGTTAAGAGTGACAGCATGGGTATATAGATTTACCAACAACATTAAGGGAGAAACAAGAAGGGAAGGAATTCTGAACAGTAATGAGATTCAGCAAGCCAGGAAATACTGGGTGGTATATATGCAGAAGGAAAAATTTGGTGAAGAGAGAGAATTGCTCACCAGCCATCCATTACAGGTTCTACCAACACATTCTGCGCTCAAGGGTTTGGATGTGTTTTTGGATCAGGATTTATTGAGAGTAGGAGGTAGACTACAGTTTTCTGGGCTTCCAGAGGAGAAAAGACATCCAATTTTGCTACCTTCTGGTGGGCACTTTGTGGGCCTTTTGATCCTGGATACTCATCATAAGCTGTTACATGCGGGAGTGAGAGAAGTGATAATAGAGATTAGACAACAATTTTGGATTCCCGAAATTAGACAAGTACTAAAAAAGGTCTTGCATAAATGTGTGGTTTGCAAGCGTTGGAGTGCAAAGCCTTATTATGAAAAGGTGGCTCCACTTCCAAGAGAACGGTGTGTCTATACTGCCCCATTTGATGTAGTGGGAGTAGACTTTGCAGGGCCAGTCTATGTGTATGAGCGAGGGGAGTCTAACAAAGGTTATATATGTCTTTTCACCTGTGCTACCACCAGAGCAATCCATTTGGAGTTGGTAAGCAACTTAAATAGTGATGTATTTCTTTTGGCCTTTAAAAGGTTTGTGAACAGAAGGGGTTTCCCAAATAAAATCATATCGGATAATGCAAAAACCTTCAAAAAGGCTGCAAAGGAACTCCAAGAAATTTGGTCCTTGCTAAAAGAGGAAGGATTCCAATCCTACTTTTCACACCAAGGGGTACAGTGGGAGTTTATTGTTGAGAGAGCACCATGGTGGGGAGGATTTTGGGAAAGGCTAGTGAGAAGTGTAAAGTGTCCATTAAAGAAACTTTTAGCTAATGCTCATTTGAGCAAAGAAGAATTCTGCACTGTTTTATGTGAAGTAGAAGCAATGGTGAACAGTTGGCCTATCACTTTTGTTTACAACAGTATGCAGGATGCAGAGCCATTGACACCAAATCATTTTCTTTGTGGTAAACGATTAATATCAAGCCCCAGTGTGCCAGAAGACTTGCAGCCTATCCAGAGCACTCAAGGAGAGTTAACCAGACGGTTCAGGTACCTTGAAGAGCTACAAGATCAGTTATGGAAGAGGTGGCAGATGGAATACTTGCCAGAACTCAATTATTACCCATTAGGCAAGGTAAAGGGCTCCAATGCAAATTGTATCAAGGTGGGAGACGTGGTAATGATTGGGGATGAAAGACCAAGGCAATGCTGGAAGCTTGGCATAATTGAAGAGTTGTTTGTTGGCAAAGACAATTTAGTTAGGTCTGCACTGGTAAAGACTTCAGGAGGAAAGTTAGAGAGACCTATACAAAAACTCTATGCTTTAGAAATCAGCAAAAACACAGATAGTCAAGATGAAACATTTGAGTTACAGCCTCATGGAGAAGGCTTGGCTAACCTTGCGGAAGGTAACGACAACAATGCCTCTTCGGTGGGGAGTGTTAGAAAATCTAGAAGAGGAAGAACCATTGTTGTCCCAAGGCGATATGATGACTAAGCTGATTGATGCAGCATTGCTTGTATATATTAAGTTAAGGTGTATATATATCCATCTCATAATTGTAAGGTTAGTGAAAAATTCACTTAATAAGAGCTAGCATTTTTGGGCTCTTGTGGCATCAGTGCTTGGGACGCTGGTGGCATCATTTTGGGGCGCTGCGCGTCTTTTCTACTCGTTTGTGGGATGTCGTACGTACAGGGTGTGGTCTTGTAGAGAGCTCTCTTGCAATTCAGTTTGGTTGTTTAGATACAAGATTGTTGCACCGTGCAATAGTCCAGGTTGCGTTGTTGTTGCAAGGTTGAGAAAGGAGACCATAAATAGTACCCTTTTTTGTTTACATTAAAATTCATGTAACAAAGGTCTAAAGTAGGCCCGCATCGAGTCAGCAACCCTGAGGTTACCCTGAGGTAGGACCTAATAGGATCTCAAATCCGTAAGTTTTGATTTAGCTTAACTTGGGCTTCAGGTAGAACTGGCCCTTTAGAATTTGGCCGTTCACGGCTCAGCTGGGATTTTGAACCCAACAAATAAATAAAATAACAACCACGTAGAGGATCGTGTAGTGTTATAGGAATAGGGGGGCGCAATTTTATAGGGGGGCGCAAATGTAGGGGGTGCAATTTTATGATCTTGCCTCGGGCGCAAAATTAGCTAGTTACGGGTCTACTGGAAATCTCCCTTCTTTTTAAATATTGGGACCAGTATGCTTTTCATCCACTCTTCTGGCACTCTCTCCTGGTCATATATCTTGCGCATCAAATCGCTAAGGATGTCTACTACTTCCACCCTAAAACTTTTTCAAACTTCCACTGGTATCTCATCAGGCCCCTGTCATAGGCGTACGACGCCTAATCTTTTTGACGGGGCTGATACAAATTTGCCCGAATTTTTGAGTTACAACAAAGAATGCCCGAAATTAGATAGTTAATGTAATTAACTATATATATATATATATATATATATATATATATACAGGCCCGGATTTAGCTATAGGCGAACTAGGCGATCGCCTAGGGCCTCGCGCCAAAGGGGGCCTCGCTCAAGCCGTTTTGCGCGTTCTGTTCAAGTGATATTAATGATTTAGAACTCTATGAAGAACTTAAAGTACTTTGCAGGTTTATACCTGAGAAAACAGATCTCGGAAATGCCCTTGTTTATATAGTGCAAAAACAACTAAGTGAGATTTATCTTAATGTTTATGTTGCACTTCGAATAGTATTAACCATCCCAGTTACTGTTGCTTCTGCTGAAAGAAGTTTCTCGCGTCTCAAACTTATTAAAACATATTTGCGTTCCACCATGTCTCAAGCGAGATTGCAATCATTAGCTATGTTATCAATAGAAAACGATATAACAAATTCATTAGATTATTCTCAATTAATTGAAGAGTTTAGCTCGAAGAAAAGTAGAAAAGCATTGCTGTAATATTCAAGGAGCATCTGAACCAAATATTAAAGCATTAATATTTAGCCTGATAAGTCGATCGCTCACTATTATAAAAAATGAAATGTCAACATCTCTTATACATCACATATGAAAAACGTTTGTATACTATGGAAAGTCATTACCTATAATATTATATAAATCTTAGAAATCATTGTCTTATATTTTCGATACAAATCTTGATTCATATTATAATTTATACTTATTTGTATGGTTTATTTATATTCCTTATACAATTTCCATGCGTGATTATTTTGGTTTGGTTTAATTTTTAAGTGCTGGCATAGTTCTGTCTATGCAAGATTCTAATATTGCTGGTATAGTACCAATAATTAAGTCCATATTTTCATATATATAGGCCTAGGGCCTCGCAATTGCTAGATCTGCCTAGGGCCTCGCAACTTCTAGATCCGGCCATATATATATATATATATATATATATATATATATATATATATTATATATATATATATATATGAACTTAGGATCATCACAGGCTCAGGCTCCCTCACTTCAACAGGCCATTAGAAGCACTAACATTACTAAAGGATACGTCTCATGCTTTGCAAAATTAATTGTATGATTTTTCTTTTTTATGCAACTTCCATGATGTATTGTAATCCCTTCCAGTACTTGGTTAATTTTGATTAATAGGGCATAAGACTATATCAAATATTTTATTCATGCATAAGAAAGATAATAAAAACTTGTGAGCCAACACAACTTAAATAAATTTAATAGCACCTACTGTGCTCACAATGTAAAATGAAAGTTGAAACAACATATTTTTGAGAAATTAAAGAAAACACATCAGTATAACAATGGAAACGTAAAGCCATATCCTGCATAAGGGAAAAATCTCGAAATAAGCAATTTCAATTTGTTGCTATTTACAAACTAAAATTATGAAAAACTTAGAAAAGTAGTTGTCTCGCCCTTTTCGCCTACCGAAAGTGTCGATCATTTTATCCATATCATTTTCAGTTGTTCTGTTAGCATACGCTCGTTCAATGTTTAGTAAAATCTAAATTAAACCTGGAATAAAAAATAGCCTATAAATACTAATAACAGCTTAATAAGTACCTAATAACAGCTAATAAATAAAAATATGAAATTATCTTATAACTTTCTGATCCTGAATTTATAATATGATATAAGGCTAGCATTTCTCCAACTTTTACAAGCTATTATTATTTTTCATTTTGCCCGAATGCAGCGCCAGTTTTCCCGAATTCAGCACCCCCCCCCCCCCCCCCCCCCGGCGCGTACGCCTATGAGCTCTGTAGCCCTCCCATTTTTCATTGTGTCCAATGCTCTCTCCACCTCTTCTCTTCCCACACACATAACCATTCCTTCGTTTGGTAGCCCTTCTTCCCTTATCAATCTAAAATTTTTCTCATTCAACAACCTTTCAAAATAAACCTTCCACCGTGCCTTAATATCCTGCATATTAGAGATCACTCCACCATGCTCATCCTTTATTTTGCCTTATATGTGTAATATCTTTAGTTGCCTTATCTCTTATTCCTCCATAAGATAATAAAAAAAGGAATTACAGTTTAAAGAGAATAATTTATTCAGTAGTAAGCAATTTGGATTTATTTCGGGAAGATCAACAGTTCTACAGCTTATCAAAATCTTAGACAAATGGACCCAATTCTTGGATGAGGGAGCCACAGTCGACATTGCTTATTGCGACTTCATGAAAGCATTTGATAGGGTACCACATAGAAGGTTGCTGGAAAAACTAAAAAGTTACAATATCACTGATAGTTTCATAACATGGATCGAGTCGTTCCTCAGTAATAGAAAGCAACGGGTAGTGGTTAATGGTGAAGCCTCTGATTGGAAAGAGGTGGCTAGTGGTGTTCCTCAAGGATCAGTTATTGGGCCCCTGTTATTTGTTATATTCATCAACGATCTGCCAGATGTAATGAAACACAGTGAGCTCTTCTTATATGCGGATGACACCAAGGTATTCAGAAAGATAAGTGAAGACGAGGACTGCAGCAAGTTGCAAGAGGATTTGGAGAAGATGAAGCAAGCAGTGGTCAGAGAAGTGGATGCTGAAGTTTTACCCTAGTAAGTGTAAATATATGAGGATAGGAAGAGCAGTTGCCCAGAATAAGAAATATGAAATGTATGAGGAAATGAATGAGAGTAATTCAGAGAAGGACCTTGGAGTTATAATTGATAGTAACTTCAGATTCGAAGAACATTTAGCAGAGAAAATAAATAAGGCAAATAGATTAGTAGGAATAATACGCAGAACATTTGTGACCTTAGACGAAGAAATGTTTAAATCATTATACACTGCACTTGTAAGACCTCATCTAGAATATGCCAACCAAATATGGTGCCCATACAAGGTAAAGGATATTGAGGCCTTAGAAAATGTCCAACGGCGTGCCACTAAGCTAATCCCATCATTGAGAGACCTACCATACCAAGAAAGACGTAAGAAATTAGGTTTACCAACGTTGGCATATAGAAGATCTCGAGGGGATATGTTAGAGGTGTTCAAGATTACATGTAACATCTATGATAAACAAGTATGCGAATACCTATTTACGATTCAAGACAACACAATGACAAGGGGGCACGCCAAGAAGATCTACAAGGAGAGACCAAGGTTAAATTTGAGGAAATACATGTTCTGCAGTAGGGTCGTAAACACCTGGAATAGTCTACCAGCCTCATTAGTTGACTCAGATTCGGTTCTGAGCTTTGAGAAGTTGGATATAGTGTGGGCCCACCAGGAACGCAAATTTGATTACAGAGCCGACATTCTTTGTACTAATCTCGACCGCCACCAGACAGAACACATAACCAGAGGTGAAAATTCGGAACTGGAGTCACAGGCTTGATGGCCTCTTCCAGAAGACTTCTGCGAGTATCTGTGAGTAACAGAGTGGTGCTACAATCAGAGCTGGGCACTTCCGCAAACACTTCCGCAAACCGCAAATTCCGCAATTGCGGAAGTATGTTTTTCGTTTGCGGATTTGCGTTTGCGGCAAAGTCATCGCAAATTAGTGAATTTGCGTTGCGGAACTAAGACCGCAAACGCAAATCTTTCCGCAAATTCTCCCATGGGTCAGATATAATGAAGCCCAAAAGGGCCAGCCTGACCTCTGACAACTTCCAACGTCTCGTGTTCATGAAGGGGAACATGGACTTATTAAAACTGGATTTGGCTCAGTTACTGGAGGAGGACGACTGAACTTGTTGACAAAGCCAGAGGCGTACACTTGTAGAGGCTAGAGGGGTTGAGTTGTACAGTGAGTTCAAGTTGTGTACAGTCACAGTGTTAACTTAATTTAACTTGTGTAATGTAATGTGTGTACAGTTATTACAGTTACAGTACAGTCTTCTCTAACGTGACTAAGTCTCAAAATTTATGAAATTCAAATGATTAAATTTAGTATTTAATTTATTTACTATTTACTTGCAGGAGGTGTTTTTGTTCAATATAATATATCAATATATGTAGTATTTTTATTTCTTCTACAATAGTGATTTATTGTAATAAATTATTTAGCCTTGTTTTTAATAAAAACAAGGCTAAAACATTAAACATTAAAAAGATATAAAAACTTTTTATACCTCTTTAATGTTTTGGATACTTTTTATAGTTAAAATTGCGATTGCGGAATTTGCGGTTTGCGGAAGTGTTTGCGGAAGTGCCCAGCACTGTAAAAATTGGAAATATGGTTTGCGTTTGCGGATTTGCGTTTGCGGCACCAAAAATGGTAAGCAGTTTGCGGATTTGCGGTTGCGGAAGGTAAGGTTTGAGTTTGCGGATTTGCGATTGCGGAAGTGATTTTGAGTTTGCGGTGCCCAGCTCTGGCTACAATATACAAACACTCAAACAGATGTACGTATTTCATCATTTATATTCTTGAATACATGGTAACTAATGTAAGTGGTGTCACGATGGATCTTGTGGATCGCGTCTGAAAAATTATCCGTAGAATCCAGAAAATTTCCCGGATCCTTTGCGCTCTGAACCGCTTTTTCCAACAGAAGTATGTCGTCACATGAAAAACTTTCCATAGGATCCGCGCTCTGAACGCGCTGTATGTGTATCTGTATAATTGTAAAACAGGTTTCAGCTACTGCACTACTTAGTCTCGCCAAAATGTGGACATGTTGCTTGGCGCTTGCTTCAGCCTGTCCTCACACAAGATATGGACAAACTGCGTCCAGATGAGGGTGCGATCTGGACACCGGACATTTCTACTAATTTCCGGACTGTCCGGACGAAATCCAGACGGGTGGCAACACTACTTTTACACCTGTCGTCGAACTAAAGGCACTGAAATGGTAGTAACACCACCAACCGAAGAAAATAAAGAAAGCTTGGTTGAGCCAAGTACATTACATGGTGCGAGCGCTTTATCTTCTCTACTTTTCAGGCTGGTTTGGGAAAGTTCATGGCTAACTTAATAAATAGTTATAAAGGAGAAAAAGGAAAGGAAATAATTTAGCAGCTTTTCCTTTTTCCTTTTCCTCTTTCAAATGGTTGGTTGATTTATTTGTTTTACATCCTTCGTCCAACTAAGACCACTGAGACAGCTCTTTCAAATAGCCCAATAACTATACTTTGAGACATTTAAATTTCATAGCCCATTTTCGGTTGCATTAATTAATAGCCTAATTTCGTTCAACTCATCATTACTCTATAATTTAACAAATGCGTTCGCAGAAAGAACTATTACATTTTTGGACCGATTTTGACCAAACTTCGTATGGTGTATGGGGGTGATGAGTAATGAACGAAAATATATGTGTGACCAGTTCCCCTCCCCACCAATTACTGGGCCCGAAGGCCCCAGCACCCCGATAAAACTATAAAAAAAAACGCAGCCATGAAAATCTTGAGCTTCACATTGTGTCAAGATTTGTGAAGCTTAAGATTTTCATGACTATAGTTTTATTGACCAAATAATTGAACCCCCAATTACTGTCGGTTCAATTATTTGGTTAATAAAACTATAGAAAAGAACGCAGTCATGAAAATCTTGAGCTTCACATTGCCGCTCGTAGTAATAATCTATACTATAATAAGAGAGCTGTCCGTCTGTCTGTCCGTCTGTCTGTCCGTCACACTTTCAGAAATTGTTAGAAAAAATTGTGAGAAAAAAGTCAGAAATTGTAAAAAAAATTCAGAAATTGTATTACGGGCGGCAATGTGAAGCTCAAGATTTTCATGACTGTGTTCTTTTCTGTAGTTAAGCAACGGGGGAAGGGTGGGGGTTGGAGGAAGGGTGGGGGTGGGGGTAATGGGGGATTGGTGTGGTAATGGGGGAGGGGGTTAGCCCCCAAGTTGAATGGGGGTGAGGAGGTTTTGGGAGATACCAGATTCAGAAATGTTGACACAATGTGAAGCCCAAAATTTTCACGGCTGGGTTCTTTTTTTGTAGTTTAGCCTGTCTAACCGTCAGCGAAGTGACGGGAACTGTACTAGTAATAATAATAATAATAATAATAAAGAAAATTTGTTGCTATAGTTTTCAAAGACCCTAGCACCGCGGTCTAGCGGATATATATTTTTTTGTTATGCAGGAAGGAGAGGCCAAGGGCAAATGCCCACAAAAAGCACCCCTCCAAGAGAAGAGGAGGGCCAAAATGAAGGTCCGGGGTTTTCGAGATGCCTAGACACCACGTTTAAAAGATGAGAGGTCATAGGCAAGAGGAAAGATGGATTGAGAAAGAGTGCTTCAGAGTTGACCGGTTGAATAGATCAAAGACTGAAAATACCGATTAACCCTTGCATCAGATAGGTGGACAGAAAAGGAATGAGAAAGTGTAGATTTTTTAACTTTAACGGTTTTTTGACATTTTCCGAGTCGCGAAACTTTATCCATCGCAAAGGTTAGTTATTTTTCCATCGATTTATTGAAGGTTAGGTTAGGTTCGGTTTAGTGAAAGTTAGTTAGGTTATGTTCGTTTTAGTGAAGGTTAGGGTAACCTAACCTAACCTTCACTAAAACGAACCTAACCTAACCTTCACTAAAACGAACCTAACCTTCACTAAAACGAACCTAACCTTCACTAAATCGACGGAAAAATAACTAACCTTTTATTGTGGCGGTGGGTAAAGTTTCGCGATTTCTCGCAAAAAATAATGCAGGATAGTCTTGTAGTCTTTGTTTTTTTTGTTACCAGCTCTCAAAACCAGTTTCAGGGAAATTGTAAAAAAATCGTTAAAGTGAAAAAAATCGATATCTCCCTTATTTTTTAGAAGGACAAGGTCTAGTTTTTTTTAAATTCATCAAATCATATGTACTAACGACTGGTATGAATAAAAAATCTGAATTCGGAGGCCGTGCATCTCCTGAATAATGTGACTTTAATTGCGCCAACGTGAATTACGATACAATGCAGGGAGACGCAGAAGGTAATCGTTTAGTTAATTTTCTCGAGGATAGCTTTCTTACTCAAAAGGTCGGGGAACCTACGAGGTTGGACAGTATTTTAGATTTAGTAATAACTACGGATGATAGGCTAATTACTGATCTTCAAGTAATAGAACCGTTAAGCAATAGCTATCACAATATGGTAGAGTTTGTCCTCTCAGTAAGTCACTCGAAACCAGCTAACTCGACTAAAATTCCTAACTTCCAGCACGCGGACTTTTGTAAATTTCGAAATAAATTGTCACACGTCAATTGGGAAAACGTAATGGGGAACTCCAACAACGCAAAAATAATGTGGGAATCGTTTGAAACAGTATTTAGGACTATAAATGAGGAATGTGTACCGTACAAAATTAAGCGTGCGAAAGTAAATAACAAGCCCTTGTGGTTTACTTCTAGAGTAGGAGACATTCTAAAGAGTAAAGAAAGGGCTTATAGGCTACATAAGTGCGACAAAGACAATTTGTGGTTACGAAACAACTACATATCTCTAAGGCGTGAAGCGAAACGTGTGATAAAAAAGTCCAAGCGCGAATTTGAAATTTCCATAGCTCGTGACGGTAAAGAAAACCCCAAGCGATTCTTTCCATACGTCAACAATAGAAATCCAGTAAAAAGTGTCTTGGGGCCGTTGAAAACTGTTAACGGAGATCTAGTTTCTGAAAACAAGGAAATGGCTACCTTGCTAAACGGATTTTTACGTCAGTTTTTACTATAGAAGATGTAACGAATATCACTACGGTCATAGACATAATACCCTTTGATAATGGTAATATTTTGAATAATATTGTGGTTAGTGTAGAGGTGGTAATGCGCTATATTGATAAAATGAAAACGCGTAAATCACCGGGGCCGGATTCCATATATCCCATACAACTAAAAGAATTAAAAGATAGCATTGTTGTGCCGCTAACAAAGATTTTTAATGCGTCTATTTCTCAGGGGTGCGTACCAGATAATTTCAAGTTAGCAAACATAACACCTATCTTTAAGAAAGGCGATAAAGGTGCGGCGGGAAATTATAGGCCAATCAGTTTAACGTCTGTTGTAGGTAAGCTACTGGAATCAATAATTAGGGATCGTATAGTCGAACACTTAGAATTGCATAACTTAGTTAGAAATACGCAGCACGGTTTTAGGCGAAACAAATCTTGCTTAACTAATCTTTTAGAATTTTTTCAAAGCGTGGTTGACGTTTACGATAATCATCGGGCGGTTGATGTAGTGTATTTAGATTTTCAAAGCGTGGTTGACGTTTACGATAATCATCGGGCGGTTGATGTAGTGTATTTAGATTTTCAAAAAGCGTTTGACACCGTACCGCACAAAAAACTCATTGAAAAAACTAAGGCTCATGGAATCAGGGGTGTAGTAATAAATTGGCTAGAAGAGTGGTTGCGAGGTAGGAAACAGAGGGTGGTCGTTGATGGAGCGGAGTCGTGTTGGGCTAATGTAGCGAGTGGCGTTCCTCAGCGTTCAGTATTTGACCCCTTGCTTTTTCTTATATATATTAACGATTTAGATGTCGGCCTAGTCAGTACAGTTTCAAAGTTTGCGGATGACACGAAGTTGGGTGGTAGGGCGATTAATGACGAAGATAGAGGTAAAATCCAGGAAGATCTGAATAAAATCGTTGATTGGTCAGTCACATGGCAAATGAGATTTAACGTTGATAAGTGCAAAATTTTGCATATAGGTTCGCGTAACGGTAATTTTGCGTATAGGATGTCAGGGAAAGATTTAACAAGCGTAGAGCAGGAAAAAGATTTAGGGGTTATAGTCACTGGTGATTTAAAAGTAGCGAAACAAAGTACAGCAGCGGTCAATAAGGTGAACAAAGTGTTAGGTTTTATAGCTCGAAAATTTGAGTACAAATCGCGCGATATTATAGTTCCTCTTTATAAATCATTAGTTAGACCCCATTTGGAGTACGCGATCCAATTTTGGAATCCGCATATGCGCAAAGATATAGGCAGGCAAAATCGAAAGAGTTCAAAGACGAGCAACTAAGATGATTCCGTCGTTTAGGTCAAAGTCGTACGAGGATAGGCTTAAGGAGTTAAAATTGACTACACTCGAGACTAGGAGGCCAAGGGGTGATCTAATCCAGGTTTTCAAAATTATGAATGGGTTCGATAACGTAGATAGAGATAGCTTTTTCGAAATATCTCAATATAATAGGACTAGAAATAACGGGTGTAAGTTGACAAATAGAAGGTTCGAGACAGCAGTTGCCAAAAACTTTTTTACGCGTAGAATAGTAAATAACTGGAATAGTTTGCCGGTAGAAGTAATTAGTAGCACGTCTATAAACATGTTTAAAAATCGATTAGACGCATATGTTGAAAGATTGGGTATAGTTTAAGGTAGTAAAATTAAGGCTTTGTGGTGATAGATCCCACAGCTCAACGCAAGTGTTGTGGGATATAGGGAGGCAGCATCTTGGGTTAGGCACCGTTAGGGGATTCTCTCTGTCCTTACACACCCCATTTAAAGAGATTCCTCTGCCAAACGTGCCCCCCCATAGTACTGTGAGGTATTGAAAAACTCATGATCTTCACTTGCCCCACAAACACCTTGAAATGGGAGACCCAAAATGGGTGCACACACATTTCTACATTACTGTACAGTCTTTACAGCCACACCTACACTTTTCCTCCTAAGTATATTTATATTGTAATGTATATGGTTGTAAATTTTGACCCCAATCAATATGGACCGTGACATTTTTGGTGGTATTCTACTATTACACCCGGTAATTATGTATTTTATCCCACTCAGTCATTTTACACACCAAAATACATTTTTCTAGTAGTATTTGATGTGATTTGTTCAAATATGACCTCCATTTCCGTCGGAAATGAGATCCAACAAAGTTATAGTACTTTGAAGTTTGGCTCATTTTCAAGGGAAATGGTTACTAGAAAAATGTATTTTGGTATTAATTAACCTAACCTAACCTTACCTAGGGTAATTATGTATTTTATCCCACTCAGTCATTTTACACACCAAAATACATTTTTCTAGTAGTATTTGATGTGATTTGTTCAAATATGACCTCCATTTCCGTTGGAAATGAGATCCAACAAAGTTATAGTACTTTGAAGTTTGGCTCATTTTCAAGGGAAATGGAAGTCAAAATCTAAGCAAAACACATCAAATATTACTAGGAAAATGTATTTTGGTATTAATTAACCTAACCTAACCTTACCTAACCTAGCCTAACCCTGGCTAAACGAGCCTAACCCTGGCTAAATGAGCTCTCGTCTGTATCTACCACCTAATCCATAATAAGGTAATACTCTAGGCTCGTTTAGCCACAGTTAGGCTCGTTTAGCCACGGTTAGGCTTGTTTAGCCACGGTTAGGCTCATTTAGCCACGGTTAGGCTAGGTAAGGTTAGGTTAGGTTAATTAATACCAAAATACATTTTTCTAGTAACATTTGATGTGTTTTGCTTAGATTTTGACTTCCATTTCCCTTGAAAATGAGCCAAACTTCAAAGTACTATAACTTTGTTGGATCTCATTTCCGACGGAAATGGAGGTCATATTTGAACAAATCACATCAAATACTACTAGAACAATGTATTTTGGTGTGTAAAATGACTGAGTGTGATAAAATACATAATAACCTTACACCCGTCTAACGTTTAGCAATTATTATATGTTCATTAAGTAGATTTTTTAATTCTAAGACACTTTCCTTCTATAGTGTTTCCGTCGCAAATGCTTCGTTTTCGAGATATAAACATTTTTTTTGGTGTGTATCTAGTGTGTGTTTGTACGGTCGTTTGTGTGTTTGTACGGTCGTTTGTGTGTTTGTACGGTCGTTTGTGTGTTTGTACGGTCGTTTGTGTGTTTGTACGGTCGTTTGTGTGTTTGTACGGTCGTTTGTGTGTTTGTACGGTCGTTTGTGTGTTGTACGGTCATTTGTGTGTTCGTACCTTCATTTGTGTGTTCGTTTGTGTTGTCTTCACATGTCTGCCCAATCAGAGCGCTCCATCCATTTCGAATTTGAATTAGTTTGCTACCGGAATGGCTTCGTGTGACATGTGTTCATTTGATTATTACCGCTGTATTGTCGCTTTCTATGAAAATTTAGAAAAAAAAAAAAGTGGAGTTTCTGCATGCTCACAATGTTCTACCGACAGTAGTGAAGTGTTCACATTGTAAAATGGAGTGCACATATCGTTAAGACCAGAAACTGGCGTTGTAGAAAAAGTTATGTTGTGCTTAAAACGAAGAAAAGACGGTACTGTGATTATTCTGTCTTAGATTTTAAAGGTAATTCTTGTTTTTCTTTTAGGTTAGGTTAGGTTGTTAGGATAGGTTAGGTTGTTAGGATAGGTTAGGTTGTTAGGATAGGTTAGGTTGTTAGGATAGGTTAGGTTGTTAGGATAGGTTAGGTTGTTAGGATAGGTTAGGTTGTTAGGATAGGTTAGGTTGTTAGGATAGGTTAGGTTGTTAGGATAGGTTAGGTTGTTAGGATAGGTTAGGTTGTTAGGATAGGTTAGGTTGTTAGGATAGGTTAGGTTGTTAGGATAGGTTAGGTTGTTAGGATAGGTTAGGTTGTTAGGATAGGTTAGGTTGTTAGGATAGGTTAGGTTGTTAGGATAGGTTAGGTTGTTAGGATAGGTTAGGTTGTTAGGATAGGTTAGGTTGTTAGGATAGGTTAGGTTGTTAGGATAGGTTAGGTTGTTAGGATAGGTTAGGTTGTTAGGATAGGTTAGGTTGTTAGGATAGGTTAGGTTGTTAGGATAGGTTAGGTTGTTAGGATAGGTTAGGTTGTTAGGATAGGTTAGGTTGTTAGGATAGGTTAGGTTGTTAGGATAGGTTAGGTTGTTAGGATAGGTTAGGTTGTTAGGATAGGTTAGGTTGTTAGGATAGGTTAGGTTGTTAGGATAGGTTAGGTTGTTAGGATAGGTTAGGTTGTTAGGATATAGGTTAGGTTGTTAGGATAGGTTAGGTTGTTAGGATAGGTTAGGTTGTTAGGATAGGTTAGGTTGTTAGGATAGGTTAGGTTGTTAGGATAGGTTAGGTTGTTAGGATAGGTTAGGTTGTTAGGATAGGTTAGGTTGTTAGGATAGGTTAGGTTGTTAGGATAGGTTAGGTTGTTAGGATAGGTTAGGTTGTTAGGATAGGTTAGGTTGTTAGGATAGGTTAGGTTGTTAGGATAGGTTAGGTTGTTAGGATAGGTTAGGTTGTTAGGATAGGTTAGGTTGTTAGGATAGGTTAGGTTGTTAGGATAGGTTAGGTTGTTAGGATAGGTTAGGTTAGGTTGTTAGGATAGGTTAGGTTGTTAGGATAGGTTAGGTTGTTAGGATAGGTTAGGTTGTTAGGATAGGTTAGGTTGTTAGGATAGGTTAGGTTGTTAGGATAGGTTAGGTTGTTAGGATAGGTTAGGTTGTTAGGATAGGTTAGGTTGTTAGGATAGGTTAGGTTGTTAGGTTAGGTTGTTAGGTTAGGTTGTTAGGTTAGGTTGTTAGGTTAGGTTGTAGGATAGGTTGTTAGGTTAGGTTGTTAGGTTAGGTTGTTAGGTTAGGTTGTTAGGTTAGGTTGTTAGGTTAGGTCAATTTTGAAGGTGAAATTTGTTTTGGTATTATTCTACTATTACACCCGTCTAACATCCAGCAATTATTATATGTTCATTAAGTAGATTTTTTAATTCTAAGACACTCCTTCTATAGTGTTTTCGTCGCAAATGCTTCATTTTCGAGATATAAACATTTTTTTGGTGTGTATCTAGTGTGTTCGTACGTTCGTTTGTGTGTTCGTACGTTCGTTTGTGCGTTCGTACATTCGTTTGTGTGTTCGTGTGCTCGTTACATGTCTGGGTTAATATTTGTTTTAATGCTTTGTTCGTTTTCGATAGAAGGAGATATTCTATGACAATTTAACATATAAATTCATATTCAGGACACCTTGAAACCTCAGGGAAACTGATAAAAATCAAGGAAATGTAATAATTATTTTTTATGGAAAAAAAAAAATTTAGACGTAAAAAGCAGTTATTATAGGCCATTGACCGAGTGTTTAGCTCTTAACGCTGTTAAAATTTAACTGATCGTCATCCTCTCCAGTTTTATGGGGAGACATCTCGTGGCAAAATTAGGAAACATAGGTCAAATCAGCCAATTAAATCTGTTTTTGTTTCACGTGACCTTATCCGACCAATCAGAGATATACATTATTATTATTGCACAAGATTGACTAGGGACGAGCGCGGCAGAAAAAAAAAGTGTTCCTTCTCTGTTTCCCGTCGAAAAGGCACATGGGTTAAAAAATCCCACCTCAAACTGTGGCAAAACTTATTGTACGTTGGGTTATTCTTGACAAAGCTAGATGCACAGCTCTATTTAGCGTTGGCTTCCGAAAGTGCAGTTAATTGGAGGAGTTTTTGCTTCAACGTCTCTGAGCATGGGCTAGGGCGGCCTAGGCCAACAAGTTCAAATTTGTGGGCCTGGCAAAATTGTCTATTTATTCCTGTTGGTCGCCGCTCATTTGTATAAACACCCCAACGCTGCTATTGAAGGTTAGAAATTGCGAAAAAATACGGGTTAGGTTAGGTTAAGTTAGGTTGTTAGGTTAGGTCAGGTCTGAACCAAAACACATTTTGGTAATTATTCGTTTTTTGACCCAGTCTCTTTTTATAATGAGGGCAAACGTTTCTGGTCAATTTGGAGGTGCTCTGCACGAATCCGCTATCCGTTTCCTGTGCAAATGCGTAGTTTTCGAGATATCGTCATCTCAAAAACTACGCATTTGCACAGGAAACGGATGGCAGATTCGTGCAAAACACCTCAAAATCGACCAGAAAAGTTTGCATTCATGCTAAACACAACCTAACCTAACTTAGCCTAACCACCTAACCAAACCAGTCACCTTATTTTGGAGGATATAGTTCTGCAATTGCAGTAAGGAAGTGATGCAGAACTGTAGAATCGTCAGGATGTTCTGCCGGTAATGAGGACGTCTATTTCCAGCACGTAAAACCCACGATTTCACGTCCTTCCACTTTTTTTATGGCACCTAAACACCTTCGAGTCTTGTCTTAAAATACAGGCAGTATTACATTTAGGGCAAATCACGGATGTCGGAATTATGCCGTGATTGGAAAAAACCTCTAAACTTTTATTTTCATCGAGGCCAACAAGGTGGATTAGGTCCTCGAAATCAACTTCACAAGATTCACACGTCATACCAGTAGAACGAAAACCACCATACTGACCAGAAACAGAAAAAAGTAGCCAAAAAAAGCCAAGAAAAATCTCCAAAAAAGGTAGCCCAAATGAACAAACCAACCGAAATTTATATACATACATATTAGAAAGTAGAAAATATATTTTTTAAAAAAGTACATTTCATACAAATTTGCACAAGATAATATATATATTTTCTTATTCAGCGTTGATTGGTTATTCAATATATATTGCTGTTATAGCTGGGTGTGACTGGGTCAAAAAACGAATAATAACCCACATTTTTCTGGTTTTTTGGTGTGATTTGTTCAAATCTGAACTTCGTTTCTTTGGGAAATGAGCCATTTTTGAGAAATTTTCAATTTTAAAATTTCTCAAAAATGGCTCATTTCCCAAAGAAACGAAGTTCAGATTTGAACAAATCACACCAAAAAATACCAGAAAAATGTGTTTTGGTTCAGAAAGGAGAAAAAGCACTAAAACGAATAATTACCCATGTCTGCCCAATCACTGTGCTCCATCCATTTCGAATTTGAATTACTTTCGTACCAGAATGGAACACTCATTCCACTCATTCAGAAGTACATTAGGCCTGGCTCTGTGATTTATAGTGATTCCTGGGCTGCCTACAAGACTATAAGTGATCTAGGTTAGGATAGGTTAGGTCAGGTCAATTTTGAAGGTGAAATTTATGTTTTTCCTATGGTTTTTGATGTGTTTTAAACAAATCTGACCTTCAAAACCGTCGGAAATGACTCATTTTCGATTGCCAGCTGGGGGAGGGGGGTTATTTCAAAAACGAGTCATTTCCGACGGTTTTGAAGGTCAGATTCGTTCAAAACACATCAAAAACCATGGGAAAAACATAAATTTCACCTCGAAAGGGAGACAGGTGTAATACTGTACATTTACCTTTGTTTTTCCTATGGTTTTTGATGTGTTTTGAACGAATCTGACCTTCAAAACCGTCGGAAATGACTTGTTTTCTGTGATTTCCCCCACATTGCTGGCTGGGGGGGGGTCTCAAAAACGAGTCATTTCCGACGGTTTTGAAGGTCAGATTCGTTCAAAACACATCAAAAACCATAGGAAAAACATAAATTTCACCTTGAAAGGGAGACGGACCCTGTAATACTGTACATTTACATTATTTTTAATAAATCATTGATATGTACTGAAATTCCAGAGGATTGGAAGAAAGCAAATGTGGCTCCAATCTTTAAAAAAGGAAATAGAAACTTGGCAAAAAACTACAGACCCATCAGCCTTACCTCCATTATTTGCAAATTACTCGAAAGTATCATTAGAGGTAAAGTTACCGAGTTCCTTGAAGAGTGCAACCTTATAAATGATAGCCAGCATGGCTTTCGAAATGGAAGGTCCTGTCTAACCAACTTGATTGAATTTTATGATGGAGTCCTATTGCATTTGGACAATAAAGAGCCAGTAGATATAGTATACTTACGGTAGATTTTGCAAAGGCATTTGATACTGTTCCTCATGCAAGATTGTTGGTAAAAGTTAGAGCCCATGGTATAGAGGTCATATAGCTGATTGGATAGAAGAATGGCTGAGAAATAGAAAACAGAGAGTTCATCTAAATGGAAATAAGTCTACTTGGAGACCCGTATTGAGCGGAGTTCCACAGGGGTCTGTTCTGGGACCTCTGCTTTTTGTTGTCTATATAAATGATCTAGAGAAGGGCCTATCATGTAAAACTTCAAAATTTGCTGATGATACAAAATTAGGCCATAATGTTAAGTCAGTAGCAGGAGCAATGACAATACAAAAAGACTTAGAGTAACAGCCTGGGCAGATAAGTGGGAGATGAAATTTAATGTTAATAAGTGCAAGGTTATGCATATTGGGCCAAAAAATCCAGAATTTGAATACAATATGAATGGAATTTGGATTAAAAATGATGATAAAGAGAAAGACTTGGGTGTCACTGACAAATGAACTTAAACCCTCAAATCACTATATGGTAATCAGAAATAAAGCAAATGCTAGACTCAATCTCATGCAGACACACATTGAATACAAATCATACAATATTATAAAGCAACTATACATTTCATATGTGAGACCCCTCCTCGAATACTGCATTCAATTTAATAGTCCCTATTTGATACAAGATATTGAAAAACTGGAAAAAGTACAGAAACGAGCAACAAGAATGATCTCATCTCTAAGACAATTGACATATAAGGAAAGACTGGCGTATCTAAGCATGTTCTCATTAAAAAGGTGGTGGTTAAGGGGTGATATGATAGAGGTGTATAAAATGATAAAAGGGTTGGATAAGATAGATTTTGAGTCTCTTTTCATTAAAGATCACAATAATCAGACTAGAGGTCATAGTATGAAATTATTTAAGCCAAGATGTAGAACAAATTTAAGAAAACATAGTTTTACAAACAGAGTAATTAAGTTTTGGAACAGTCTGACAGAAGAAGTGGTGACTTCAGATACACTTGATTCTTTCAAAAGAAGGTTGGATAGTTTGATGTCTGCAAGGGACATTGGTGATGGTGTTTAAGCCCATTTTTATTGCATGAATGGTACTAGTTTATTTCATATATATTATGTGCATTTGGGTGATAGATCCCACAGCTCAACACAGGTGTTGTGGGATATAGGGAGGCAGCATCTTGGGTTAGGGGATATTCTCTGTCCTTACACACCCCATTTAAAGAGATTCCTCTGCCAAGCGGTGCCCCCCATAGTACTGTGAGGTATTGTATTGAAAAACTCATGATCTTCACTTGCCCCACAAACACCTTTAAATGGGAGACCCAAAATGGGTGCACACACATTTCTACATTACTGTACAGTCTTTACAGCCACACCTACACTTTTCCTCCTAAGTATATATATTGTAATGTATATGGATGTAAATTGTGACTTGGTCTGCAATTGATATGGACCGTGACTTTTTTTGGTTGGCACGGTACTGGTATTGATGGGGGTACCATAATGAAATTGACTGGATTCTTTGGATCTGATATATTTGCATGTCAGTTATAAATAGATATAGAGTGTAACATATTTGTGGATAGTAGCCTATTATGACTTTGATCCTCTGGATCTGGCAGAGATTCTATCTGTAGTTTTAAATTGATAATTAATTAGTTTTAAATTGATAATTGATTAGTTTTGTAAAAATTGGTTATTGCCAATGTACAGGCAGTTTTTACATAGTGAAGCCACCTCGATGGGCTGAAGTGGCCCCTAGTGTGCCCACTATTTCTTATGTTCTAGTCTGTTCTCTAATTTTCTTATTATGTCCATGAGTTTTCCCATCATCCTTTAGTGAGAAAAAGTTATGTACATTTAAATTGTCCAAACCTGAAAATATTTTGAACATATGTATCATATCTCCCTTTATACAATGTGTCTCATAAATAAATGCACCTAATTCCTTTAATTGTTCCTTGTATTCCAATCTTAAGTTAGCGATGCGCTTGGTTGCCCTACATTGCACTAGTGCTTGCATAATACCGAAAATTTTCAATACCGGTATTTGGAGGCAATTATGCTAATCCCGGTATTGATACCGGTATTATGAAAAAAATAATTTATTTTGATTTATTATGGTGCCACCCTACCAACCTTCCCACAAGTCTGAGGGACTTGCAGTACTCACCATATTTACTATAAATTAATGACCCAACTCCAAATAGATGGCATTCTATTCAAAAAAGTTTATACAGTAAATTACTAAATTGTAAAAAATATTATTTGAATTTTTTTTTAGCATATTATTATACAACTACTGGGGTAGATAGAAATTATTAGTATCTAAATATTTATTTCTTAGTTTGATTTTGAAAGTATGCTTTGAGGAAACAAAGAGCATCTAGGGATTGTTCAGATAGACTTGATCTCAGTTTCGTCAGAAATAGGCCTGCAGCAGAAAAGGCTCTTTCTGATTCTGCACTTGTAGGTTTAATTGAAAGCAGTGCCTTGTACAGCTTCTCTAAATTCTCACTTCTCTGTAAAGTAACTTCCAAGCTTTTAAATTCATTAGTAACATCAAAATCAATGGAATTTTTTTTAGATGGCACTTTTCCTAGTTTGTCCATTTCTTGCATGTATTCACTCAGTAATGAATCTGCTTCCACTTCAGTCTTATCGGAGGACTAAATTGCCTAAATTTTACAATAGCAATTTTTGTCAATACCGAAAACCTATAATATCGGTATCAGTATTATTTGTACTTCTTCAATACCGGTATTTCAATACCGGTTTTAACCCCTACATTGCACACCTTCAAGTATATCAATATTATGTCTAAGGTGAGGGGACCAGGTTTGAATGCAGTATTCTAAGAGGCCTAACGCAAGAATTATATAATTTACAGATGATTTCCTTATCGTTTTAAATAACATTCCTTTTAATAATACCTAACATTTTATTTGTTATTTCTAGCCACTAATCCAGGGGGAGTTTACCTTGAAGCGCTTCTGCCTCAAGGGTGCGCTGCTCCCACAAAGTCTGCTCAGCATCTCCTGGGGTGGGGCCATGACGGGGTTGCCACCCTTCTTTTCTCTTGCTCCTGCCATATGATTTGGTCCCCAATTGAATTTGTGGGGGCTGGTCTAGCAGAGGAATACCCTGGCACGTTGGGTATGTTGGCTAAAAACATGTCCAAGTGTTTTTTAAAAGTATCTACTGGGACTGCACTTATATCTCTAAGGTACTGAGGCAAGGAGTTAAACAGGCAAGAACCTTGCCTAGAGATACTATTATATTGAAGGGTTTGAATCCTTCTCAGACTGTTTGGTGTTTGGTGGGAGGTGATATTTTTGACACATTCTGCCAGTTCTTGTTAAGGTGGGCACAGTTGATTCAGTATTGGGGGCAACTAAAAGCCCTTCTAGAATTTTCCAGGTGTAGATTAGGATGTATCTCTCAAACCTTCTCTCTATGGAATAAAGGTCAAGGTCTCTGAGCCTATCCCAGTAGTTTAATTTGTTTTTACTCACCTGTTGCCTATCAGGTTGTTTAATATATGAGGTAAAGGTTCTTTGTAGGTCCTCAATTTTTTGCAATTCATTGTTTGTGGGGAAACCATAATTGAGAGTAGTAGTAGTCAATGCGTGGAAGAACAAGTGATTTCCACAGGGTAACCATGGTCATACTGTCCCTAGTTCTGAATGTCCTCAGTATATATCCTATGAGTTGTTTGCATGATGAGGTTACTTTGTCGGTATTATTATAGTTTCAACCACAACTTGATTACTGCATATTTGATGTGGTGTTTAGCTGTATCTCTTCATTTCTGACAACTTTTTCTAATACCACTTCCGTTGCAAATGGATAATAATGGAGATAATAGCTATAATAATTTTTGGTCCGCCATATTGTCTCAGTCTAGCCATGGGTACAGTGTGTGAAGGTTGTGCTCTTACTCCGTTTGAAGTGATTCATAAATTTTTTAAGAATAACATTGACTCGTTACGTTAATTGAATGCCTGGTTAGGTCAACTGAATACCCAGTTAGGTTAATTGAATGCCTGGTTAGGGCAACTGTATACCCTTGATGATTGGTTAGGTTAAGTCATGATATTTTTGTTAGTTTAATGATTTATTTTTTAAGCTAATTTATTGCCAGATTCTGAAGGAATCATTTTGTGGAACTGATTCTGAAAGAATCATTTATCTTATCACTCCATCATAACCCAACCCAACTCAATCCATTGGATTGAGTTGGGTTGGGTTATGAAACTTATGTTTTTCCTGTTTTTTGAGGTGATTCACTCGAATTTGACATCCATTTCCACCGCAAATCACTTGTTTTTGGCTTTTGATGTTGGGGGGGGGGGGGGATCTCAAAACGAGTGATTTGCGATGGAAATGGATGCCAAATTCGAATGAATTGCATCAAAAAACATAGGAAGAACATAAGTTTCATGTTCAAAAAGAATTGGGGCTGAAACTGCAAATTTACCAGGTTTGGTTCCTATGTTCTCCGTTGGTTTCTGATGTGATTCATCTGAAAATGACATTCATTTCCATCGCAAATCACTCGTTTTTGATCCCCCCCACCCAAAAACCCTGATTTCCCACGCATTCCCCCATATTGTGTGTGTGTGGGGGGGGGAATCACAAAAACGAGTAATTTGCGACGGAAATGAATGTCATTTTTGGATGAATCGCATCAGAAACCACCGGAAAACCTAATTTTAATTTTTTTTAAATGAGTTGTGGTTGAAACTATAAATTTACCACTTTGTCAATGTGCCTGTTGAATGTTGCATCTTCAGATAATATATGGTAATCCCTAGATCCCTTACATGATCAGTTTGTACAATATCTTTTCCTGTGGGTCCAGTGTAGTTGAATTGTTCTTTCAGGTATTTATTTGGTCCATACTTAATTAGTTCAAATTTGTCTTCATTGAAGGCCATATTGTTTGCATCTGCATATATAGTTTGTAGATCTTTTTGTAACTCTACACTATTTTCTTTTTCTGTAATTGGTCTTAGTATTCTGGTATCATCTGCGAATGACAGGAGAGAGCTTCCTAGGTTACAGTTTATATTGTTTAGCATTATAATGAATAGAATTGGTCACAGTACTGTACCTTATGGCACTCCACTAATCACTTCTTTTCCTATAGATCTTGCTCCATTTACATTTGTTATTTGTTTTCTGTCAGAGAGAAAGGCATGGATCCATTTTCCTATTTTTACACAAATACCAAGTTCTTTTAGTTTATGGAATAATATACCATGGTCAACCTTGTCAAAAGCTTTTGCAAAGTCTAGATAGATGACATCAACATTGTGGTTTTCTCCCAAATATTGTAGGATTGTATTGCAATGGTCTATAAGTTCAGTAAGGCAGGATCTCTTTTGTTTGAACCCATGTTGAAAGTCTTCTAAGAGATGTTCATTTTCTATAAAACTGACAATGTGCCTTTTCAGGACTTTCTCAAATATTTTGATAATATGGGAAGTCAAGGATATGGGTCTATAGTTCTTGGCTTCCTTTCTTTTGTCTCCTTTGTAGATTGGGGTAATATTTGCTTGTTTCATGATTGGTGGTACCGTATTCTACTGGTGTCTAGTGAGGATCTCCGCAGGATTTTCAAAGGCAGAGATAAAGTATGTTTGCATTCCTTAAGAATCTTGGCTCCAATTCCATCTGGACCAGGGTCTGAACTCCCCAGTAGCTCTGTTATTGCCTGTTGTATATCTCTAGTGGTTATTTGTATACCTTCCAATAATGGTCTGTCTTGGTCATTTTCTTGAGTGCATAAATTGGGGGGGTTACTGTATATTTATTTAATAAATGTTATTATTTATTGACTTCTGTTATCAAACCAAAATTTATGGAAAAACCAAAGGTGTCTATTTACTTTTGTCAACTCTCTGTATAAAAACCACCAGTCATCCTTAGGTTCTTACCTGGTTGGGTTCCTATGGATTACACCCAAGAACCCCATAGCAGCCAACATGCCAGTCCAAGACCATACTGTACAATCAAAGTTAATTTAAAAGAAGGTAGTACCAAAGCAGTACCGTAGTTGCCTCAGTGGAATGTCTCCCATTGGACTGTCTTACTCTTTTGTAGTTGATCCATGCATGATGTCTAGTTTGAAGGAGTATTTTAGGGGGTTTTATTTTCCAAGGTGTAAAGGAAGATAGTTTCGCATTAGGAGTTGAGGCAGGCACATAGTGATTGATCAAGCTATTTATGGTAGTACAAAAATAAGGGTACTTAGGTATTAACGGGGGACCACCACATATTGATGATTGGTTAGGTTAAGTTGTAATATTTTCATTAGTTGAAAATTTCTAATAGGCTACATCATATTTTTTAAATAGCAATATTATTTTAAAATATTTACAATGATTTATATTTCAAATATTTACAGTGATTAATACATGTTACACATTAGAAACAACATTTAATGGATCGTGATCATGTACCAACTGTAAGCCTAAAATTTTTTTTTTTTTCAGAACATTGTATAAAAAAATATTTAAAAAAAATATTGTTATTTAAAAAATATGATGTATTAGAAATTTTCAACTAACGAAAATATTACAACTTAACCTAACCAATCATCAATATGTGGTGGCCCCCTGTTAATATGTAAGTACCAAAATAAGACTAACAAATCTCGATACTTCTATTTGCGAATTCAAAGTCCCAATCAATATCATGCAGTGCTAGTTTAATGGCTCTGTAATTGCCTCTGCACCAATCATATCTTTTGTTAATTATCACATCTTGGTCAGGCTGAGAATACAGAAATATATACGAGCAAAGTATGACAGGTTAATGTAGGGTTGCCAGATTTTTCAAATGCCCTTGCGGGACAATTTTTTCTAAGGGTTTTTTTTTTAAGACCAAATTTTTTTTCAAATTGAAACTAGATTTTTTCAATGGTTACAATAAACAAAATTAGAAAAATTTTATTACAATAATATTTAACAATTAAACATTGTGAATAAGTTGAAATTATTATACATAATATTGAAATTCTAAATCAATTCATCCCTAAAAAATTTGCTTAAAAAATATTTTTTGCAGGACATTTTGAACGCAGGATTTTTTGATCAAATGTGGGACTGTCCCATAAAATACGGGATGTCTGGCAACCGTATTAACAGTATTTTTTTTACAAGAGTACATTACAGGCTTTTGAGGAATTTTGGAATTTTAGGTTAGGTTATGTTATACGGTATATTAAAAACTATGTTTTTCTGTTGTTTTTGATGTTTGAATGAAATTAACCTTTGTTCAAAATCAGAAAAACAGTTTTGATTTACAAAGCCTGTAATGTACACTTGTAAAAATTTACCAGGTTAACTAACTAGGTTAGGCCTCATAGTAAGCCTCATTATTAGTTTCATAAGTTTGCTATATTAAGCACTTTTTGAGTTGCTGGTTATTATGTATTTTATCACACTCAGTCATTTTACACACCAAAATACATTTTTCTAGTAGTATTTGATGTGATTTGTTCAAATATGACCTCCATTTCCGTCGGAAATGAGATCCAACAAAGTTATAGTACTTTGAAGTTTGGCTCATTTTCAAGGGAAATGGAAGTCAAAATCTAAGCAAAACATCAAATATTACTAGAAAAATGTATTTTGGTATTAATTAACCTAACCTAACCTAACCTAACCATGGCTAAACGAGCCTAACGCTGGCTAAACGAGCCTAACCCTGGCTAAACGAGCCTAGAGTATTACCTTATTATGGATTAGGTGGTGGATACAGACGAGAGCTCGTTTAGCCAGGGTTAGGATCGTTTAGCCAGGGTTAGGCTCGTTTAGCCAGGGTTAGGTTAGGTTGTTAGGTAAGGTTAGGTTAGGTTAATACCAAAATACATTTTCCTAGTAATATTTGATGTGTTTTGCTTAGATTTTGACTTCCATTTCCCTTGAAAATGAGCCAAACTTCAAAGTACTATAACTTTGTTGGATCTCATTTCCGACGGAAATGGAGGTCATATTTGAACAAATCATATCAAATACTACTAGAAAAATGTATTTTGGTATGTAAAATGACTGAGTGTGATAAAATACATAATAACCGAGTTGCTTCCTGGTCTGCTATGAAATAATGCCAATTTTAGTTACCTATGAGATGCAGGGAAACTGGTTAAAGGATGTGACAATAAAACCTACACTAATAGATGGAGAGTTTTATTGTCACATTTCAACCTCCACATAAAAAAAGTGAAGTTTTGCATTGATTAAAGGATGTTTATTAGGAAAATGATCTTGGTATTATAGCCCTAGTTAGTAGTAATTTAAAGTGTTCTAAACAGTGTTTAGAGGCTACAAGTAAAGCAAATAAAATGATAGGTATTATTTGGAGGAATGTTACCTAGTTACAAGAATAACAAAATTATCTGTAGATTATATAATTCATATGTTAGGTCTCACCTAGAATATTGCAGTCTAGCTTGGTCACTTCACCATAGGCAGGATATACTGTAGATATCCTTGAAGTGAACAGTGTAGGCCACTAGGGCTCATGAAGATTATCCAAGTTAGATAAATGATCTTGCACTATATTTTGTGATAAAATTTTGCAAAGTAGCTGTAAGTTTCAAGTCAACTAATTATCTTTACATTTTATACAAGGCTGCAAAAGCAGCCTACCAATGCAATTACTTGAGCTAAAATGTACATTTATACAATTTAAAGCCATCTCTTTCATTCATAAAAATTTCTAATTTTTTCCTAAAACTAAGGAGCTGTTATTCACTACATCATATAGCAAAATCAATCCAAATATCTACTACTTTCTATATAAGTAAAAGAGTATTTTTGTAGATTCCAGTCTACAAGTCTATTTTCTAATTTTCTTATTATGCCCTTGAGCTCTTCTGTCAAAATTTAATAAGATCTAATTTGTCCAAACCTGAAAACATTTTGTATATTTGTATATCATATCTTCCTTTGAACAATCTCTATCAAAACTAAGGGTAAAGATTCGTTTTAACTGCCCCCTCGTTTTTGACACAAAAACATATTTTTCTGTGTATGTTGGTGTGTTTTGTTCAAATATGACCTTCATTTCATCGGGAAAATCCCCATTTTTGAGGAAATGACAATCTGACATATCCTCAAAAATGACTATTTTTATAGGAAAATGAAGGTCAGATTTGAAGAAAACCCAAAAATACACCAGGAAAATGTTTTTGTGAACAATTATAGGGGAACCCATGAGGAATTGGGGTTTTGGGTAGGGGGGGGAAGGAGGAGACCTGACCTAACCTAATATTCATGGCAAAAGTAACCTAACTTAACCAATCATCAAGAGTGTATAGTTAAAACTAATGAAAATAACACAAATTAACCTAATCAATTGTCAAGGGCATACATTTGACCTAACTGGGCATGGGTACCCTATAATGAATTCGGGACCTGGAAAGGTAAGTAGTTGGAAATATTATCAGTGCATTTACATTAATTATGGGAGGCTTCAGGGTCATTCTCTGTCAGATCAACCAAAAAAAATTGAAATTAACACCCTCATCTCTCATATTTTGCTGAAATTTGGTTTATAGGGAGTGTGAGCCCTGAATCCATTTCTGAAATTATAAGGTCAATCCGACCAACGGTTCAAGAGATATGACCTCGGGCAATTTGAGGTCACTCGCGAGGTTACTAACATTTGGCGAGCCATAACTTGGGTAATAATTGTCATAATTATATAAACGTATATATATTTAGAATCAGAAAACGACAAGGAATCCAAATATGCAAGGTTTAGAACTCTAGGTTGAAAAATAAAAAAGTTACACTGTAACCAAAATTTGAGGTCACGATTTGACCTCTGGGGTATCAAATGAGAATTTTTTTTTTAAATGTAAAAAATGAAGGCATAGGCATTGGCTATTAGAATCAGCAAAAAAAAGTTTGTTTATGTTAGTATTTTTCATGTAACTAACATATAAGTGAACACCATATTCATAAGTTGTGCGTCAATTCTACCTATTTTTTCACACTTAAGCTCATAATTTGACCTATAGAAATTAAAATTACATTTTTTATAGATATAAAAAACAAAGTCAGAGTTCTTGACTAATAGAAACAATCATAAAAAGTTTGTTTATGTTGGTACTTTTCATGTAACTAATTTATAAGTGAACACCATATTTATAAATTGCTTGTCATTTCAAGGAATTTTTATATCTTAGCTATCAATTTGACCTCAAGCTCCAAGAATTTAATAAAAATTGTATTTCACTGCTAATCTACACTGGCAATAATAGTTATAATAGTGAAAGGGGAAGACTAAGCTCACATGTAGCCTAAACAAACCTGTTGAAACATGTTGCTACTTGTCTAAGTGCAGAATCAACACAGATAGTTGCAAAATTCCTTGTCTACAGGTTAGTACAGTTCCAGCCAGCACTGTGGGTGGCTGGTGGGTATGGTGTTTTAATGAGCCTCAGAGACTATCAAGGCCTAAAATATTAAGTGTGTATAGCTATATATTTTCTAAAAAATATATATTACCTAATTGTAAATCCTATATCTTTACAGATCAAAATACAATGGTTCGGCACTTGAAATACTGCCAGGACCCTATTCAAAAACACAAGAAACGCATAACAATCAATCTTAGAAAAGTGACTGATGTACTTGTTGAAAAATGTGCTGGAAGAGTGAAAAAAGACTCATTGTTGTGTGTGAACTGCTGGACACTGATAATGAAAAACCCCACTATACTTAGTACCACTGAAAACAACGAGTCTGAGCAGGATTCAAATGAATCATCTACTATCAGTGGCTTGAGTAACATCTCTTCAATTCAAGATCTGGACAATGACAGTGATTGCTTGATAAAGGAAAATCCTTCAACTTCAGTTGAACCAGTTCTAGCATTTCTGGACCAAACACCAGTCAAAAAAAGTAAGTAATAAATTAATATAATAACTTATACTTTACTACAAGGTCTGTTTGATCTACTATATAGCCAATTATATAGCATTTAAGGTACTATAATTAATATTTAATTACTAATATTCAGGTGTGTGAAACCTTTTTTTCTGTTCTTTTCAGAAGGGCTGTCATTAAGCCAGAAAAAGCGCAAGGCTCGTGGTAAGCTATCATCTGTTCAGAAACACCTGAAGGAGAGGCTAGAACTCAGTTATGGTGTTCAAATTACCGAGGAGGTAAGTGATACTTCAAAACCTGAAACTAAATCTGAAAAACATCTAGACAAATTAATGAATGAATTGAAACAGTCATTCCTGGAGAGCAAATGTCATCATCACAAACTACAAATATTGACACACTCACCATACACAATTGAAAAAACAGCTAGTTTCTTTCAAACTACAACATACATGGTGAAAAGAAGCCATTCACTTAAATCAGAACATGGAATCCTTCCGAAGATTCCACTAATGAGCAAAGGAAAAGTGATATCTGAAGAACACAAAGATATAGTTAGAAGATTCTATGAGTCAGAAGAGGTTAGTCGTATGTGTCCTGGCCAAAAGGATTGCGTGAAAGTTATCAGTGCTGAAGGTGCAATGAAGGTGCAAAAATGATTGGTCCTCGGGAATTTAAGAGAGATGTTTGAACTATATGAAAATGATGAAAAGAATCCCAAAATAGGATTTTCCACATTTGCAAAATTACGGCCATCATATTGTGTGCTTGCCGGTAGTGGTGGGACTCATTCTGTCTGTGTCTGCACATACCATCAAAATCCAAAATTGCAGCTGGCTGCATTGGGAGAAAGAGGTCTTTCATACAAAGATCTTATGGATTACAGTGTCTGCAGTACAGAAAGAGAGACTTGCATGATGCAACTTTGCAATGATTGCCCAAGAGAAGAGGGTGTCCTGGATTTTCTTGAGTTACTTGACAGTGTGAAATCAGCTCCAAATGAAATATCTTACAAGCAATGGGTGACTGTTGACCGTTGTACAATGGTTGATAAGGTGGAGCCACTTCATGAATACTTATCATCCCTAAGCATGAAAATATCCCGCATGGTTCGTCATCACTTTGTTGCTCAGCAACAATCACAGTACTTCAAGCAGTTGAAAGAAACACTACCACCTCAGAGCGAGGTAGTTATAGTAGGTGATTTCTCTGAGAATTATTCTTTCATTGTCCAGGATGCTGCCCAAGGGTTTCACTGGGACAATTCAGTGTACAGTTCACCCTTTTGTCATCTATTATAGATCATCTGCGGACCAGGAACTTAGCCATTTTAGTGTTTGTTTCTTATCTGCATCACTAAAACACAACACTATAATGGTTTACTCATTCATATTGAAGCTTATGACATATGTTAAATTCAGATGCCCACAATTGAAGAAGGTGCACTATTTCTCAGATGGATGTGCTGGCCAATATAAGAACAGATACAACTTCACAAATCTCTGTTACCATGAAGAGGATTTTGGTCTGTCTTGTGAATGGCACTTCTTTGCTACATCCCATGGGCAAAAATGCATGTGATGGGATTGGAGGAACAGTGAAAAGAGCTACTGCTCGTGCCAGTTTGCAGAGAACTACAGAGAGGCAAATTCTTACACCAGAACACATGTTTCAGTTTTGTGAAGAAAACTTGAGCAAGAAGATAAATTTTTTCTTTGTAACTACAGCTGATTTGAAAGATGCAGAAGAACGGTTGGAACATCGATTCAAGGATAGTAGGGCTATTCCTGGAACTCAGAAATATCATAGATTTGTTCCCCTAAACAAGGAAGAACTGATGGTGTATCCCATTTCAAGTGGCATTGGAGAAAAGAAAAGAATAAGGAAAAGTCATTTTACTAATGAACCTGCAATGCTTGGTAACCTAAAATGTGTCAAACCAGGAGAGTATGTTGGCTGCATTTATGACATGCAAGTTTGGTATGGAATTGTGGAGGAATATTGTGAAGAGTTTGATGATTTCACTGTGAACTTTCTACATCCCTCTGGGTCATCAGGATCAAGTGCATATTATTATCCATCAAACAAGGATTCATGTGCAGTGCCAGGACATCATATATTAACTGTAATGAGTTGTCCTACCCTAAGAGGAGGCAGCAGAATTCAATACATTTTTCCACAAAAAGAAATTGATGAGAGCATCGAGCATGCAAAAATTGTATTAGGCTAGCACATGAATCCTCTAAGTAGGTCTTCCCCTTTCACTATTATAACTATTATTGCCAGTGTAGATTAGCAGTGAAATACAATTTTACATTTTTTGCCTTTGTTTTTATATCTATAAAAAATGTAATTTTAATTTCTATAGGTCAAATTATGAGCTTGTGTGAAAAAATAGG
This sequence comes from Bathynomus jamesi, assembly GCA_023014485.1. NCBI lineage: Eukaryota > Metazoa > Arthropoda > Malacostraca > Isopoda > Cirolanidae > Bathynomus > Bathynomus jamesi. The sequence goes on along the minus strand of JAJOZX010003734.1, from coordinate 181,315 downwards.
TAGAATTGACGCACAACTTATGAATATGGTGTTCACTTATATGTTAGTTACATGAAAAATACTAACATAAACAAACTTTTTTTTGCTGATTCTAATAGCCAATGCCTATGCCTTCATTTTTTTACTTTTAAAAAAAAATTCTCATTTGATACCCCAGAGGTCAAATCGTGACCTCAAATTTTGGTTACAGTGTAACTTTTTTTATTTTTCAACCTAGAGTTCTAAAACTTGCATATTTGGATTCCTTGTCGTTTTCTGATTCTAAATATATATACTTTATATAATTGTGACCATTATTACCCAGTTATGGGTCGCCAATGTTAGTGACCTCGCAAGTGACCTCAAATTTCCCGAGGTCATATCTCTTGAACCGTTGGTCGGATTGACCTTATAATTTCAGAAATGGATTCAGGGCCCACAAACTCCCTATAAACCAAATTTCAGCAAAATCTGAGAGATGAGGGTGTTAGGCACTGGTTGATCTGACAGAGAATGACCCCTCATAGTAATTAACAGGCTTCATATTTTTGCATATTGTATATTTGTATGCATAAGTGCATAATTTATGGTTTTTTAAGATAAATGCATATTTCCATGATTTTTGTGTTAAAGTGCATATTTAGGACTATTTGGTAAAAGTTTACAATAAAAATGATTAATAAATAATAAAATTTAATGCATATTGTAATTGTAAAGTGTAATTCAATTTATTTGTAGTCAAGAACCTAATTGCAGTTCTAAAATTTGTCCTATTTTTGTTGTAAATTCAGCAATGGATTTGTTATTTTAGTTTTATTATGCATGTTTGTTTGTTTGGTAAATACAATTTTGTTTCATATATTCAATAAATGTAAATCTGGTGCTTCATTATTTGAAAATCCTAATTTAGACTAGGAATGTTCAAATTTATAGTGCATAAATAAGTGCATATTTTCAACATTTTCAGTGCATAAATAAGTGCATATTTTCAACATTTTCAGTGCATATTTGCATGCATATTTAGCAGATTTTTAGTGCATAGAAATCTGAAGCCTAGTAATTAGTTCATTACCACTGAGAACACATAAGAGAGGTCTTGAGCATGCCATGAGCTCGAAATATAGCAACAGCAGTGCTATTGTCCCTCAAAACTTGTTTAATAAAGTCCCACTCAGACTTTGAATATGCACTACACACAGTGATTCTGAAGCAACTGTTGAATTCAAATTTCAGTGCCAGACATGCACGGGGGTGTCACATGTCAATAGGGCAGCTGCTGATTGGCTAATAATAATAATATGACTATATACACACAGGATGAAATGGTTTGATGAGTGAATAATGAAGTTTGGTGGATGTGTTCTACTGAATCTTACCCCTTTTTTTTTAAATTTTTCATCAAATTTCATTTTTGTCATTTCCTCAAAAAAAAAACTTTCTAAGAATGTAGAAAGATGTTGAATGCATATCAAAAGTGAAAATAGCAGAACATTAACTCTCTTTCAAAAATGAGAGAGATGTTAAAATGAATATTAACCAAACTAAGTGTACCCAATTCCTTTAATCTTTCACTATATTCCAACCTTTTTGAGCTTGGTTACCCTATACTGCACATCTTCAAGGATATCTATATCTTGCCTGTGGTGAGGTGATGAAGCTTGAATGCATTATTTTAAGTGAGGCCTGATATAAGAATAATAGCAATCTTTTCTTTTCATGTACAGACTTCAATTTGTCAATTGATGTTAACAAATTGTACCAAAGTCCTAGGAAAGTAATTCACTGCAGCCTTTCGTATAAGTTTGTTTCATTAAATTACAGTGAGTAAACAGAAGACAGAAAATCATCATTTACACTGGGTATAATGGTAAGCAGTTACATTTAGTTTTTCATGACTAGTACTTATATTATATAAGATGTGAGAATGAAGCTGATACACACAGTGTAGGGTTCACATTAATAAATAAATACTAACTGAAGAATAATTGGTCTATGTAAAGTTTAAACAAATAGGGATTATAAACTGGTATTTTGGTTTTAATGTGCAATATAATGCAGTTGCCCATACCTATCCAAAAATATAGTATTTCTAGTGTTTTAGCCCCTTAACCAACCATTTGTGTGGAAGTTTATTTTGGTCTGAGATAGCTTGGGCAAATTTGTTAAGGGGTTATAAATGCATTCTGTAGGATGCCAGTAATTGGTTGATGCATGAAGCAATTGACCAATAAGAATATGATATATGATAATGATAATCTTTTGTGTGTGTATATATGTTGATAATTGATAATGTAGAAATATCCTTAACTATAATATCGGATCACAGTATTATTGAAATATTAACCAATATGAAAACAACAGGGAAGGTAGAACATACTATAGAACAAGGGTCCAGAATCTTTAACAGCTTGAGAACTACATTAGGTCATACAAAAAAAATTATCAGGAATAAAGAACTACTGGTACAGGTTTAAATACACTGTTTTTCTTATTGTTTTAATTATAATGCAGTAAACACACGAGGCCTATATGGGCTAGTGATGATAAATACATAATTATTATTAAATTAATAAAAGGAACTTGTCTGTTTTGTATTAATGATAAAAAAGGAAAACAATACAATAATATATTAGCAATAATAATAATTGAAACAAACAAACTGTATTATATTATCCATACTTGTTCATTCTATATTTTTAAAATTTTATTATCAGGCAAAGTTGAAATTTTGTCTTCACTTGAAGCTATAGAACTGAAGGTATTACATCCAGCATGGAAGCAATTGACTGAAAAACCACCTTTCAAGATGAGACAGTGGAAAAGATGCTAATAATGCTCGAGGAGAAGATGCTAGAAATTGTGGGAAAATGTCTTGAAAAAACAACACAGAGGAAAGAGAGAGAAGTTTGAGAGACAAAGGAGGACAATGTTCCATCAGAATGAGAGAGACTGAAGAATTTAATAAACTACAAAGATAACAATAAAAATAAATGAAAAACTAGTGCACATAGATCTCAACATACATGGTCCAATTGAGAACCATAGAGGAATATGGTACTATAGAAGTGATCAAAGTTAACCCAAAATATTTCAATAATTGTTTTAAAAGAAAATGGAATAATGATGCAACTACTGAACCTTTGAAGAATGAAACCAAATGCATTAACTGATGAGATTTAAAAATATCTGAAATATTAAGAGCTCAGTATGAATCAGCTTTCAGCATCTGTAAAACTGATAAAATAATTTATAATAGAAATGCATTTTTTAAAGAAGAATTACAAAGGTAAAGTATAACAGACTTTGACTTCCCAACAGATTATATCACACAAGCCTATCTATAGGGAAATTGGAAGTACATTCAGCAGCAGGCCTGGACAGGTGAAATGCTATACAGTACTGATTAAAAAATGCAAGAATGAAATTGCTAAGCCCGTATTAGATATGGAGAAGATCACTAAACACAGAAGAAATACTGAGCATCCTGAAGAGAGTGAACCATAGGCTAGTTCCAGTTAATAAAGGAGGAAATCAATCTCAGACAAAAAACTATAGGCAGGTGTCATTGACATCTCATCTTGCCAGAATATTTGAAGGAATAGATAGAGAAAAATCTATGACTTATTTGAAGAAACAAAATATTAAATGATAATCAACATGGAATCTGATCAGGAAGATTGTGCCTATCACAACTATCAGGTGATTCTTTAAACATCTGACACTTCAATAGGTTTGTATTATTTTATTCAATGAAATGAAAGTATGAAATTTTTATTGTACCTTCTCTACTCATGGGGAATTAGTCCCCTAGGGTAGACCATGCTCGACATGATGTCCTCTCAGCAGTGACGTGCACAGACTTTCAGAAGGGCAGGGGCTCAGTTGAAAAAAAGGGCACTCCCCTAACATTTTTAAAAATGAAATCCACAATGCCATATAGGCTATATATATGTATACACACACAAAGAAAAATTTTAAAATTGTATGTGGTAAATATTCTTAAATTCCATTAAATTCAATGCATTATTTTTGTATATAAAGCTGATTAAAGAAAATAAATGAAAATTTGTTGTAAAAAGGCATGTTTTTATTGCAAGATTTTCAAAAGATATGAAGATATGAAGATATTGAAATATTGGATGTATTTACAATTATTCAATTTTACTTATATTGACTTTTAGCTTGCTCATCATATAAATTACAGTATTCTGCTGTATATACATTTAAATATGGAATAATATGAAACTATAAATTAAAGATTTATAGAAATATACTGTGGGCTATTTAATATGATGGCCACAGCTCTTAAGTAGCAATAGAAAAATATTGATTCTTATCAGGAAAATACAAAAGCAAAAATTATAAACAGTAAACAAACAGTAAACAATACACCCACATACCCGAGAGACACAATCAACAGTGAACAGCTGCAGTCAGTGTTACCACTAGGGACGCCCTCCCTGATTGACAAAATAATAGTAACGGTATGTTAAGTTTATTATTCTAATAAAAAAATCATAGATCAAAGTAATTCCAGTTTTGAAAATCTGTTGAAGTAGTAGTAACTAAATAAAAATATAACTAATTAATTCAAATTTATGTTGAATCAATATATTTATGAATTTTGATTAAAAGGGCACTTTTGATATGAAGAAAAAGGGCAGGGGCTCAAGCCCCCAAGCCCCCCCCCCCCCCCCCCTGTGCACGTGCTTGCCTCTCAGCTCATTAACTGAACCCTATAACCTTTCAAACAGCAGTGGAAAATAGAAAAGGAAGAATGTATAGTGTTCCCAAACTAAACTGAACCCTATAACCTTTCATACAGCAGTGGAAAATAGGAAAGGAAGAATACGTAGTGTTCCCAAACTAAAGGCTAGAAAAGAAAAATAGCTTTGTTGTCAGTGGGCAAAGATTTTTCAGCCAGCTTCCCAAAGAACTATGAAACATGAGTGGTGGTGTGGTGGGAGTCTTCATATACAAGACATCTGGCTCAAGGCATGCCCATATGAAATGAAAGCTCAAGACATGCCCATATGAAATGAAAGCTCAAGACATGCCCATATGAAATGAAAGCTCAAGACATGCCCATATGAATGAAAGCTCAAGACATGCCATATGAAATGAAGAGCTCAAGACATGCCCATGAAATGAAGCTCAAGACATGCCCATATGAAATGAAGAGCTCAAGACATGCCCATATGAAATGAAGAGCTCAAGACATGCCCATATGAAATGAAGAGCTCAAACATGCCATATGAAATGAAGAGCTCAAGACATGCCCATATGAAATGAAGAGCTCAAGACATGCCCATATGAAATGAAGAGCTCAAGACATGCCCATATGAAATGAAGAGCTCAAGACATGCCCATATGAAATGAAGAGCTCAAGACATGCCCATATGAAATGAAGAGCTCAAGACATGCCCATATGAAATGAAGAGCTCAAGACATGCCATATGAAATGAAGAGCTCAAGACATGCCCATATGAAATGAAGAGCTCAAGACATGCCTATGAAATGAAGAGCTCAAGACATGCCCATATGAAATGAAGAGCTCAAGACATGCCCATATGAAATGAAGAGCTCAAGACATGCCCATATGAAATGAAGAGCTCAAGACATTCCCATATGAAATGAAGAGCTCAAGACATGCCCATATGAAATGAAGAGCTCACGACATGCCCATATGAAATGAAGAGCTCAAGACATGCCCATATGAAATGAAGAGCTCAAGACATGCCCATATGAAATGAAGAGCTCAAGACATGCCCATATGAAATGAAGAGCTCAAGACATGCCCATATGAAATGAAGAGCTCAAGACATGCCCATATGAAATGAAGAGCTCAAGACATGCCCATATGAAATGAAGAGCTCAAGACATGCCCATATGAAATGAAGAGCTCAAGACATGCCCATATGAAATGAAGAGCTCAAGACATGCCCATATGAAATGAAGAGCTCAAGACATGCCCATATGAAATGAAGAGCTCAAGACATCCCATATGAAATGAAGAGCTCAAGACATGCCCATATGAAATGAAGAGCTCAAGACATGCCCATATGAAATGAAGAGCTCAAGACATGCCCATATGAAATGAAGAGCTCAAGACATGCCCATATGAAATGAAGAGCTCAAGACATGCCCATATGAAATGAAGAGCTCAAGACATGCCCATATGAAATGAAGAGCTCAAGACATGCCCTATGAAATGAAGAGCTCAAGACATGCCCATATGAAATGAAGAGCTCAAGACATGCCCATATGAAATGAAGAGCTCAAGACATGCCCATATGAAATGAAGAGCTCAAGACATGCCCATATGAAATGAAGAGCTCAAGACATGCCCATATGAAATGAAGAGCTCAAGACATGCCCATATGAAATGAAGAGCTCAAGACATGCCCATATGAAATGAAGAGCTCAAGACATGCCCATATGAAATGAAGAGCTCAGACATGCCCATATGAAATGAAGAGCTCAAGACATGCCCATATGAAATGAAGAGCTAAGACATGCCCATATGAAATGAGAGCTCAAGACATGCCCATATGAAATGAAAGCTCAAGACATGCCCATATGAAATGAAGAGCTCCTCAAGACATGCCCATATGAAATGAAGAGCTCAAGACATGCCCATATGAAATGAAGAGCTCAAGACATGCCCATATGAAATGAAGAGCTCAAGACATGCCCATATGAAATGAAGAGCTCAAGACATGCCCATATGAAATGAAGAGCTCAAGACATGCCCATATGAAATGAAGAGCTCAAGACATGCCCATATGAAATGAAGAGCTCAAGACATGCCCATATGAAATGAAGAGCTCAAGACATGCCCATATGAAATGAAGAGCTCAAGACATGCCCATATGAAATGAAGAGCTCAAGACATGCCCATATGAAATGAAGAGCTCAAGACATGCCCATATGAAATGAAGAGCTCAAGACATGCCCATATGAAATGAAGAGCTCAGACATGCCCATATGAAATGAAGAGCTCAAGACATGCCCATATGAAATGAAGAGCTCAAGACATGCCCATATGAAATGAAGAGCTCAAGACATGCCCATATGAAATGAAGAGCTCAAGACATGCCCATATGAAATGAAGAGCTCAAGACATGCCCATATGAAATGAAGAGCTCAAGACATGCCCATATGAAATGAAGAGCTCAAGACATGCCCATAGAAATGAAGAGCTCAAGACATGCCCATATGAAATGAAGAGCTCAAGACATGCCCATATGAAATGAAGAGCTCAAGACATGCCCATATGAAATGAAGAGCTCAAGACATGCCCATATGAAATGAAGAGCTCAAGACATGCCCATATGAAATGAAGAGCTCAAGACATGCCCATATGAAATGAAGAGCTCAAGACATGCCCATATGAAATGAAGAGCTCAAGACATGCCCCATGAAATGAAGAGCTCAAGACATGCCCATATGAAATGAAGAGCTCAAGACATGCCCATATGAAATGAAGAGCTCAAGACATGCCCATATGAAATGAAGAGCTCAAACATGCCCATATGAAATGAAGAGCTCAAGACATGCCCATATGAAATGAAGAGCTCAAGACATGCCCATATGAAATGAAGAGCTCAAGACATGCCCATATGAAATGAAGAGCTCAAGACATGCCCATATGAAATGAAGAGCTCAAGACATGCCCATATGAAATGAAGAGCTCAAGACATGCCCATATGAAATGAAGAGCTCAAGACATGCCCATATGAAATGAAGAGCTCAAGACATGCCCATATGAAATGAAGAGCTCAAGACATGCCCATATGAAATGAAGAGCTCAAGACATGCCCATATGAAATGAAGAGCTCAAGACATGCCCATATGAATGAAGAGCTCAAGACATGCCCATATGAAATGAAGAGCTCAAGACATGCCCATATGAAATGAAGAGCTCAAGACATGCCCATATGAAATGAAGAGCTCAAGACATGCCCATATGAAATGAAGAGCTCAAGACATGCCCATATGAAATGAAGAGCTCAAGACATGACCCATATGAAATGAAGAGCTCAAGACATGCCCATATGAAATGAAGCTCAAGACATGCCCATATGAAATGAAGAGCTCAAGACATGCCATATGAAAATGAAGAGCTCAAGACATGCCCATATGAAATGAAGAGCTCAAGACATGCCCATATGAAATGAAGAGCTCAAGACATGCCCATATGAAATGAGAGCTCAAGACATGCCCATATGAAATGAGCTCAAGACATGCCCATATGAAATGAAGAGCTCAAGACATGCCCATATGAAATGAAGAGCTCAAGACATGCCCATATGAAATGAAGAGCTCAGACATGCCCATATGAAATGAAGAGCTCAAGACATGCCCCTATGAAATGAAGAGCTCAAGACATGCCCATATGAAATGAAGAGCTCAAGACATGCCCATATGAAATGAAGAGCTCAAGACATGCCCATATGAAATGAAGAGCTCAAGACATGCCCATATGAAATGAAGAGCTCAAGACATGCCCATATGAAATGAAGAGCTCAAGACATGCCCATATGAAATGAAGAGCTCAAGACATGCCCATATGAAATGAAGAGCTCAAGACATGCCCATATGAAATGAAGAGCTCAAGACATGCCCATATGAAATGAAGAGCTCAAGACATGCCCATATGAAATGAAGAGCTCAAGACATGCCCATATGAAATGAAGAGCTCAAGACATGCCCATATGAAATGAGAGCTCAAGACATGCCCATATGAAATGAAGAGCTCAAGACATGCCCATATGAAATGAAGAGCTCAAGACATGCCCATATGAATGAAGAGCTCAAGACATGCCCATATGAAATGAAGAGCTCAAGACATGCCCATATGAAATGAGAGCTCAAGACATGCCCATATGAAATGAAGGCTCAAGACATGCCCATATGAAATGAAGAGCTCAAGACATGCCCATATGAAATGAAGAGCTCAAGACATGCCCATATGAAATGAAGAGCTCAAGACATGCCCATATGAAATGAAGAGCTCAAGAAGACATGCCCTATGAAATGAAGAGCTCAAGACATGCCCATATGAAATGAAGAGCTCAAGACATGCCCATATGAAATGAAGAGCTCAAGACATGCCCATATGAAATGAAGAGCTCAAGACATTGCCCATATGAAATGAAGAGCTCAAGACATGCCCATATGAAATGAAGAGCTCAAGACATGCCCATATGAAATGAAGAGCTCAAGACATGCCCATATGAAATGAAGAGCTCAAGACATGCCCATATGAAATGAGAGCTCAAGACATGCCCATATGAAATGAAGAGCTCAAGACATGCCCATATGAAATGAAGAGCTCAAGACATGCCCATATGAAATGAAGAGCTCAAGACATGCCCATATGAAATGAAGAGCTCAAGACATCCCATATGAAATGAAGAGCTCAAGACATGCCCATATGAAATGAAGAGCTCAAGACATGCCCATATGAAATGAAGAGCTCAAGACATGCCCATATGAAATGAAGAGCTCAAGACATGCCCATATGAAATGAAGAGCTCAAGACATGCCCATATGAATGAAGAGCTCAAGACATGCCCATATGAAATGAAGAGCTCAAGACATGCCCATATGAAATGAAGAGCTCAAGACATGCCATATGAAATGAAGAGCTCAAGACATGCCCATATGAAATGAAGAGCTCAAGACATGCCCATATGAAATGAAAGAGCTCAAGACATGCCCATATGAAATGAAGAGCTCAAGACATGCCCATATGAAATGAAGAGCTCAAGACATGCCCATATGAAATGAAGAGCTCAAGACATGCCCATATGAAATGAAGAGCTCAAGACATGCCCATATGAAATGAAGAGCTCAAGACATGCCCATATGAAATGAAGAGCTCAAGACATGCCCATATGAAATGAAGAGCTCAAGACATGCCCATATGAAATGAAGAGCTCAAGACATGCCCATATGAAATGAAGAGCTCAAGACATGCCCATATGAAATGAAGAGCTCAAGACATGCCCATATGAAATGAAGAGCTCAAGACATGCCCATATGAAATGAAGAGCTCAAGACATGCCCATATGAAATGAAGAGCTCAAGACATGCCATATGAAATGAAGAGCTCAAGACATGCCATATGAAATGAAGAGCTCAAGACATGCCATATGAAATGAAGAGCTCAAGACATGCCCATATGAAATGAAGAGCTCAAGACATGCCCATATGAAATGAAGAGCTCAAGACATGCCCATATGAAATGAGAGCTCAAGACATGCCATATGAAATGAAGAGCTCAAGACATGCCCATATGAAATGAAGAGCTCAAGACATGCCCATATGAAATGAAGAGCTCAAGACATGCCCATATGAAATGAAGAGCTCAAGACATGCCCATATGAAATGAAGAGCTCAAGACATGCCCATATGAAATGAAGATCTCAAGACATGCCCATATGAAATGAAGAGCTCAAGACATGCCCATATGAAATGAAGAGCTCAAGACATGCCCATATGAAATGAAGAGCTCAAGACATGCCCATATGAAATGAAGAGCTCAAGACATGCCCATATGAAATGAAGAGCTCAAGACATGCCCATATGAAATGAAGAGCTCAAGACATGCCCATATGAAATGAAGAGCTCAAGACATGCCCATATGAAATGAAGAGCTCAAGACATGCCCATATGAAATGAAGAGCTCAAGACATGCCCATATGAAATGAAGAGCTCAAGACATGCCCATATGAAATGAAGAGCTCAAGACATGCCCATATGAAATGAAGAGCTCAAGACATGCCCATATGAAATGAAGAGCTCAAGACATGCCCATATGAAATGAAGAGCTCAAGACATGCCCATATGAAATGAGAGCTCAAGACATGCCCATATGAATGAAGAGCTCAAGACATGCCCATATGAAATGAAGAGCTCAAGACATGCCCATATGAAATGAAGAGCTCAAGACATGCCCATATGAAATGAAGAGCTCAAGACATGCCCATATGAAATGAAGAGCTCAAGACATGCCCATATGAAATGAAGAGCTCAAGACATGCCCATATGAAATGAAGAGCTCAAGACATGCCCATATGAAATGAAGAGCTCAAGACATGCCCATATGAAATGAAGAGCTCAAGACATGCCCATATGAAATGAAGAGCTCAAGACATGCCCATATGAAATGAAGAGCTCAAGACATGCCCATATGAAATGAAGAGCTCAAGACATGCCCATATGAAATGAAGAGCTCAAGACATGCCCATATGAAATGAAGAGCTCAAGACATGCCATATGAAATGAAGAGCTCAAGACATGCCCATATGAAATGAAGAGCTCAAGACATGCCCATATGAAATGAAGAGCTCAAGACATGCCCATATGAAATGAAGAGCTCAAGACATGCCCATATGAAATGAAGAGCTCAAGACATGCCCATATGAAATGAAGAGCTCAAGACATGCCCATATGAAATGAAGAGCTCAAGACATGCCCATATGAATGAAGAGCTCAAGACATGCCCATATGAAATGAAGAGCTCAAGACATGCCCATATGAAATGAAGAGCTCAAGACATGCCCATATGAAATGAGAGCTCAAGACATGCCATATGAAATGAAGAGCTCAAGACATGCCCATATGAAATGAAGAGCTCAAGACATGCCCATATGAAATGAAGAGCTCAAGACATGCCCATATGAAATGAAGAGCTCAAGACATGCCCATATGAAATGAAGAGCTCAAGACATGCCCATATGAAATGAAGAGCTCAAGACATGCCCATATGAAATGAAGAGCTCAAGACATGCCCATATGAAATGAAGAGCTCAAGACATGCCCATATGAAATGAAGAGCTCAAGACATGCCCATATGAAATGAAGAGCTCAAGACATGCCCATATGAAATGAAGAGCTCAAGAATGCCCATATGAAAATGAAGAGCTCAAGACATGCCCATATGAAATGAAGAGCTCAAGACATGCCCATATGAAATGAAGACTCAAGACATGCCCATATGAAATGAAGAGCTCAAGACATGCCCATATGAAATGAAGAGCTCAAGACATGCCCATATGAAATGAAGAGCTCAAGACATGCCCATATGAAATGAAGAGCTCAAGACATGCCCATATGAAATGAAGAGCTCAAGACATGCCCATATGAAATGAAGAGCTCAAGACATGCCCATATGAAATGAAGAGCTCAAGACATGCCCATATGAAATGAAGAGCTCAAGACATGCCCATATGAAATGAAGAGCTCAAGACATGCCCATATGAAATGAAGAGCTCAAGACATGCCCATATGAAATGAAGAGCTCAAGACATGCCCATATGAAATGAAGAGCTCAAGACATGCCCATATGAAATGAAGAGCTCAAGACATGCCCATATGAAATGAAGAGCTCAAGACATGCCCATATGAAATGAAGAGCTCAAGACATGCCCATATGAAATGAAGAGCTCAAGACATGCCCATATGAAATGAAGAGCTCAAGACATGCCCATATGAAATGAAGAGCTCAAGACATGCCCATATGAAATGAAGAGCTCAAGACATGCCCATATGAAATGAAGAGCTCAAGACATGCCCATATGAAATGAAGAGCTCAAGACATGCCCATATGAAATGAAGAGCTCAAGACATGCCCATATGAAATGAAGAGCTCAAGACATGCCCATATGAAATGAAGAGCTCAAGACATGCCCATATGAAATGAAGAGCTCAAGACATGCCCATATGAAATGAAGAGCTCAAGACATGCCCATATGAAATGAAGAGCTCAAGACATGCCCATATGAAATGAAGAGCTCAAGACATGCCCATATGAAATGAAGAGCTCAAGACATGCCCATATGAAATGAAGAGCTCAAGACATGCCCATATGAAATGAAGAGCTCAAGACATGCCCATATGAAATGAAGAGCTCAAGACATGCCCATATGAAATGAAGAGCTCAAGACATGCCCATATGAAATGAAGAGCTCAAGACATGCCCATATGAAATGAAGAGCTCAAGACATGCCCATATGAAATGAAGAGCTCAAGACATGCCCATATGAAATGAAGAGCTCAAGACATGCCCATATGAAATGAAGAGCTCAAGACATGCCCATATGAAATGAAGAGCTCAAGACATGCCCATATGAAATGAAGAGCTCAAGACATGCCCATATGAAATGAAGAGCTCAAGACATGCCCATATGAAATGAAGAGCTCAAGACATGCCCATATGAAATGAAGAGCTCAAGACATGCCCATATGAAATGAAGAGCTCAAGACATGCCCATATGAAATGAAGAGCTCAAGACATGCCCATATGAAATGAAGAGCTCAAGACATGCCCATATGAAATGAAGAGCTCAAGACATGCCCATATGAAATGAAGAGCTCAAGACATGCCCATATGAAATGAAGAGCTCAAGACATGCCCATATGAAATGAAGAGCTCAAGACATGCCCATATGAAATGAAGAGCTCAAGACATGCCCATATGAAATGAAGAGCTCAAGACATGCCCATATGAAATGAAGAGCTCAAGACATGCCCATATGAAATGAAGAGCTCAAGACATGCCCATATGAAATGAAGAGCTCAAGACAGCAATTCCATCATTCACCAAGCCAACACAAGAGGAGGGGCAACAAACCCAGCCTCCATGAGGAATCACCACACAGAGTTTGTTAGATTGTAAAGATATATATATATATATAAAGAATGACGCTTGTGTAGAAGAGCATCCACACAAGATGAAGAGAGAGAATGAATAAATGAAAAATGAGGCCACCTCCCAGGAATTGAACCTGGGATTATCCAATTGCTGGTCGGACATGCTAACCATTACTCCAAGGTCCCCAATCAGTCAGAAGTCATAATTCTCCTACATACGAGCAGAATTGAATGCCCTGAATGTAGGAGAATTATGACTTCTGACTGATTGGGGACCTTGGTGTAGTGGTTAGCATGTCAGACTGGCAATTGGATGATCTCGGGTTCGATTCCTGGGAGGTGCCTCATTTTTCATTTGTTCATTCTTTCTCCTCATCTTGTGTGGATGCGCTCTTCTACACAAGCATCATTCTTTATATTAATTATATTGTGTGTTGTTTGCAGGTAAAATATATGTCGGATAATGACGTTGTTATCCTTTAAAAGTATTCTCAGTATGTCACTTCCTCGCACCCACAAGGAAGTTTATACCGTTTAATTAATTTATTCTGACTGCGAATTATGAAGACAACAATTTATACCCTTGGTTGATGGCGTCTGCTCTCTCTCTCGGTCCATTGAGAGAAGGGAATGCTTTTCTCTGTTGGAAGGATATAAATTGACGAGTTTTCCTTCGTTAGTCCTTTATTTCCACAAAGTTGAAATCACTAATAAACACCCTTAACACAACACTTGGTTTAGAGAAGTATTAACGAACAAATGATTACATTTAAAAGCTAAGGGGACCAGCCAAAACGGCCCTGCCCAAGGGCAGAACACTCACACCCACACCCACTCGAGGCTGAGGTGAGACTCTAACTCCCTACCTCTCGAAGCTGAGGCATGACTCCCTCAAGGCGTGTTCATTTCCTCCTTGAGAAAACCCTATGATGCCACGTTTACCAAAGCTTTATTTACTTGTATATTCCTACTCTAATAATGGTATTAACAAGAGAATTGGTATAAAATGATATTAGCAAAAGAATTTATACAATTGTAGTTTTATACTAATCGAAAAGAACATTTAGAATTTTAGGAATCTCTGTTAAGATTATAGATGTGGCAACTGTGGAGAGCATCATTAGGCTTATCGAAAGGGTGCCAGAGAATCTGGGCTTGAGGCAATTTATACAAATATTAAGAATTTTAACGGAGTCCTGTTTTAATTTATATGAACAAAATATCTTTTAAAGGATTAATATTTTAATTTATACAAACAGAATATCTTTAAATTTTAACACAAATTTATTTTCTCATAGAAACACTTTTCTACATATATATTAGAGGTGTACTGGAATTCTGATTCTGGTTCCTGCTGGCTAGAATTCTGGCCATTTATTGAGAGTTTGTTCCAGCTGGAACTCTGTCTGATATCTGGCCAATCTGGAATCATTCAGTTTTTAATGATATTAAAAAAAAAACATAGAAGGAAAATAGAATTATTTATAAACAGATTTTGATCTATTTACGCAGAGTCCTTACCCATTCCTTTGGCTACTTGCATGTATCAAATAAATGAAATATATGATAAATATTCAAAATTTTCCTTGCTAGGTAGTTTTTTATATTGTTTTATGATAATAAAACAAAAATTATGAAACTGCTTTTATTTTGAAATTGCCATTTTTCATGATTTTTGTATATACATTAGCTAAATTATATAAAAAAAGGTTCCTTGCTTAATGTTTTCCTCAATAAACGAAACACTAGATTTATATTGAATTATAAATAAAGCATAGAAAAGAGCGGAAGAGAAAAATCAGAAGACAATAACTACTGTTTACAAAGAAAAAAACTGTTTCAATAGTTGAAATTATACTGTACCTCAATAAGTTAGCATGAAGAAAATGAAGTTTATTAGCCATTTCTGGCAATAAGCAATTCTGTTGTTCTGTGTAAATGTTACCTGCTTGGCTAAACATCTGCTCACTAAACACGCTTGAAGGTGGAGCTGATAAATACTTTCTTGCTACTTTGGCTAGATTTGTAGTAGGAAACATTCCTGTATTTTCATTCCACCATGTGAGAGGATTATAGTTCCTGTCAATTTGAGGTGAGTCAAAGTATAATTCAGTTTCATTATGAATTCTGTTATTGATAAAATGCTCTCTGGTGACTTTCCTTTTCTTTCTTTTAGTAATTTTGGATTCAGGTTCTTCAGCCTTTTTCTCTTCATGTTCTTCCTCAATTTGTTTGCACTTTTCTTTCTGATTGTGTATCACTTTTTCAAAGCAATCCCAAAATGACTTAGTGTCTGGTGAATTTTTGCCAAATTTGTCAATCTCAGAATCATCACTTGAGGTTGATGCATCTTAGAGCTTAATCTCAATGTGATCTCATTGCGATAGAGGCTCAACACCACATGACATGCCTGAATAGGTTCTATAATAAGAAGCACTGATTGGATAGGGCACAAGCAAATCTTTCCAACACCAACAAAGAAATCTTTACTATTGCACTGGCAGAGTTAGTGTCATATGTTGAGGACAAAATTGTAGACAGTGAAGTGATACCAGTTTTTAAATTGAGACATTTGGTTGAACTCTTTGAAAAGCACTTGGAACAACTGACAGGAGAAAAGCAAACTGCTCACTCAACTCGTATCAAAGATATAATACTTGAACAAATTCCAAAATTGACTGCTTACAGCAAAAGCTGTGATGTGCTGATAACTGTCAAAGAGGGTATGGGCGATGCAATACATAAAGCCTGTGAGTTGGATGCTGAAAATGATATAATGAATGCAGCACAACTTGTAAAAAAGATACGATCAATCACTGAATATGCAATCAGATTTCAGTGGCAAACTTGATGAAACATCCCAAGAACAAAGTGTTCCCCACATTTTGTTAGAATGTTTTTGTATGGTCCAAATAGTCAGTAGCAGTCCGATAACAATGCCAGACAAGAGGTGCCAACAATAGCACAACTAGTCAGCTATAATATGGTCAAGAATGTTCCTTGTGGTGATGATGTATGTCATGAATGCTCTCGAGAAACACCTTTCCCTCTTTATATGTCAATGATGTTGCACTCCAAAACAAGAAAAAAGGAACTAATGAACAAGGTACATAGTTTTGGAATAGGGATATCATATGACTGGGTCTTACAAATTTCATCTGACCTAATGAAGTCTGCTTGTGACTATTATGAAGAAATAGGTGTTGTGTGCCCTCAGTCTTCATGGAGGAATATTTACAACAGGGGCTGTTGATAACATCGATTACAACCCCTCATCCACAACAGCAATTGGGTCTTTCCACAGGACAGTTGATGGACATGAGATTATAAGCAATGATGATGATGTCAACTGACTGTATTTACATTCATTTTTGCATCTTAAAAACTGCAAAACTGTATTAGATATACTATACTGTATAATATATATTTTAATATTATATATATAAAAACTGTATTATCAATACACTTAAAAATTCCATTTGTATTACTAAATAAACTACATGCTAACATAATTACACAAATGCATGAAAGATAGATAAATGTTGCAATGATTTGATTATTCCTATTGATATTTTTTTGTTTTATGCATTTGTCTGCCATTTTGAAAGTGGTGGCCATTATCAATGTGAGCTACCAACAGAATTACTCTCACATATTTATAGATAAATTATAAAATGTTTCATGTCTTTTTTTCAGATATGCATAAGTTAATTTCTTTAATGTTTTGATCATTTCTGGTGATTTTGTAACTTTTCTCACTAATGGCCACCATTTTGAAAATGGTAGCCATAATCTTTGGGCCTTACCTCAAATATTATTCTCACATGTGTATAGATAAGCCACAGAAAGCTTCATGCTTTTTTCCAGAAATGTATGATTTCTATGGAAAAATCACTTTATCCGCCGTACTATTAAATG
The DNA here is from genome assembly GCA_023014485.1 of Bathynomus jamesi. Classification (NCBI taxonomy): domain Eukaryota; kingdom Metazoa; phylum Arthropoda; class Malacostraca; order Isopoda; family Cirolanidae; genus Bathynomus; species Bathynomus jamesi. Next base: position 163,756 of record JAJOZX010003734.1, on the reverse strand, counting down.
GTTCTAATATGTTTATTACATTTTCAATCAGTGCCCATTGATTAGGTGATGGCATGTCTAAGTTATTTTCAGCACCATATAGAGTTAATGCTTGTTTCTATTCTAGTATGCAAACTAGCATATAAGTTGAATTCCATCAAATCTCAATATCTTGAATAAACTTGTGGTTTGGAGTGCTTAAAGTGTTTTGAATGCTGGTCAATTTTGATGTGGCTAAGGCTGATTGATGAAAGTGTCCAGCTATTTTTTGCTCACTGCTATAATATCTTTAAAGTTCTTTGAGCAAATAAAGCATCATGTATAACCAACTGTAATGTATGTATAAAGCAAGACTCATTATTTAATCCTGCTAATCTAACACCTTTGCATATATTTTGCAGCATTGTCTGTTCTAATAACATGTACCTTATTATCCCCAATATTCCAATCTGTTATTTCTTTAATTTTTTTACCTATATTTTCTGCTGTATAGCTATCTCTAAAGCTGCTGATTTGCAATGTTACACTTTCTGCATTAAATTCCTCAGTCACGCAATGTCCTGAAAAGCTTTCATTATTGTACAAACATGTCCATATGTCTGCAGTCAAAGATATGTATTCAGCATTGCTAATTTCATTAAGTATTTTATTTTTTACTCTAGTATATACAGTATGTCTGGAATAACCTACTCACTAAAATATCTTGTAGAAGCTAGGTTGTACTGTGGAGCCAAATGCTCTATCAAACTTTTAAATCCCTTATCCTCAACTAAAGAAAATGGCTGCTCATTTCTCTTATTTTCCTATGAATTTCTATACTTTTTTGGTCATTTATATCCCAAATTTTATTTTTTCTATCACCTGAAAAATTGTTGGTTGTTCCAAGTTTTGTGCTGTAGTTGCAGAAGAAGTTGTAGCTTCTTCAGAGGGTCTTTTATTTGGTTCATCTTTCTTCATTTTCTCTCTTTGTACCAAATCATAAACATTATGATGTTTATCTTGTAGGTGCTTAAAAGGTGGGGTTGTGCTATAATATTTGCTACCTTTATTGCTAGGTCCTCTTGACACAATCTTGAGTCTCTTCAGGACATAGAGTGCAAATAGCTTTACTACTATCTTTATCATCAATTCTAAAATATTTCCAAACTCCAGAAGTCTGCATTTTTAAAAAATGTATTATTATAGACTATAACTTAGCCTTATGCTTATGAAAAATATATATATATATATATATATATATATGTAAATGAAATATATTTAATATTTATACCTATAAAGAGGAAACATAAAAGTGATAAAACAAGTGAAGTAATATCTTACTTAATAATGAGGTACCACATGCAAGAACCATCTAAGCACCAAAAATAAAAATTGCCAGAAAATGCAGTTAAAGTTTACCAATTTAGAAATTAATAGTACATATATTATTTAAAATTATAGACCTATTAGTTAGGGCCTAAGCTAATACAAAAGATTCCAGCAGCCAGATATTTCAGCTTCTGGTTTCCAGTCAAAAAACTGGTTCTGGTACACCTCTAATATATACCTATATATATAAAAGCTATTTTCTTATTGGTCAATTGCATTGTGCATCAGCCAATCACAGACATCCTACAGAAAGTGTGTAAAACACTGGAAATGCTGTTTTGGGGGTTTATATTATTATTTTGATTAAAAAAATGTGCTTTTTAAATAGGAAGAAGAATTGCCAATTGATATTCACACTGGCAAGCTTGTTGATTGGCTTGTATCAAGACGGCATGTGAAAAAAACTTGGCCAGAATCTGTTCAAGTTGTAAGAGAAAAAATTAATAATGCAATACAAGACATGCCTGAGCATCCGGAAATCACTAAACTACTCTCTGGAGCATGTATGTACACTATAATATTTAAAAAGTTGAGTTTTAGAGTACTCTACAGTGTAGCTTTAAACATAAGTAAGTACTTTAGCTGAAGACTTTTGTATGTTTTCATTCCTAACAAACATTTTCCACAATTCAGGAACTATTAGAAATTTTTTGATTTTCCGGAAACTAATGTCTTGTATACGTAGGTGGATTTATGTATAGGCAGAGTAGGCACCTGCTAGGGTGGCAAATTTTGTTTTATTTCAATATGGATAGGGCAAAAGAAACAAAAATAGAAAATAAATAACTTATAAGTAGGGGTGCACTGGATATTGTGAAATATCTGGTATCCAGCTGGATATGCCAGATATAGGCCAAGACATTAGAAAATTAACACCTGTATGAAATCTGCCATAATATGATGATAACACATTACAAATAATATTTTATATACAAAAAAAATAGAAAGCCCTCCAGGGCCCACCCCTAAACCAGTGCAGCAACACTTTTTATATTAAATCAACACAATACTGATGATAAGAATAAATAAAACATCTGTCCATCCTTAATGATTACAGTTCTATTAATATAATCAGAGCTTTTTATAAAAATGTCTAGGAGTTAAATTTTTTAAAAAGAGTAAAATATTGCTAGACCCCTGCACTTGCTTTCCATTCTTTTTTCTCCTTTTTTTCCTTTATTTTCAAAATACAAAACATTACAAGCTTGACAAATGTAAAACAATACATTGAATACAATATAAAATTCCTAGAATGAAATCAATGAATGGAGGGCAGTATTGTGTAGGTCAGATGCCACCATTCAGCCTGGAGGTCTTCAGAATAAAAAAAACTCAACAACAGTGATTTAGAAATTTTTTCCATTGTGGTGCAGAAACAAGAGCATTTCTCCTCTTTTAGGCAATATTCGGGATTGCCTTGCTTCATAGATGTTTCCATATTCGGAAAACATTCTCTCTGAAAATACAGAGGATGCAGGTGTGCAGAGAAGCTTTGAAACAATAGTTTTAAGGAGAGGAAATCAGTCCTCCTGCTTCCAAATTTGAACTGGACAGCGTTTCCTATCTACAAGAGGTTCAGATGCATATCGGTCTAACTCCCCTGCAATCAGTAGAATAGGAGCAGTCTTTTTTTCAACCTTTCTTCTCTTGTAACTTACTTCCCCAGATTGCTCTCCTTTTGTGATCTCCATAAAACACGCTTCAAGAATGTCCTCTTCGTCTTTCCTCTTTCGCATAGGAGAACTGGAATTTGAGCTTCTTTCGCTTCCACTTTCATTACCTTCACTTTCATTAGAATCATTACCACCTTCGTCATTTTCAATACCTATGACTTTTTTCAATCAGCCAGGATTTAGCCTGCTCTTTTTGATGTTGTTGAAAGAAAGATAATTTATACCGTGGATCTATTGCAGTCACAGTCACATAAGCCCTGTTTTTCATTATGTTCAAAGACTTCCCATCATTTCTCTCCAGCAAGAAATGCACTCGAAGAGAAGTCAGGAGTTCTCTCTTTGTCGTTTGAACACCTTGGTCATCATGGTCAATCTTTGAAAGAAATCTTTGTAAAATACAAATGCTTGGGATTACGGAAGACAAGTTGATTTTTCCGAACTCATTTCCTGAGTTAGTTGGAAAAATGGTTTTAATATTTTAAGGAGATTTTGTATCAGTGTCCACTCGAAGGATGTGATGGTAGGTAATTCACTACGATCAGCTAAATACAGTTGCACTGGAATTTTTAATTTATATAATCTTTCTAGCATCAAATATGCACTGTTCCAACGTGTTGGGACATCTTGAAAACATAGGAGAGGCTCAAGATTTTGCTGCACTTGCATGTGTTTGAAATTGTTACAGGCCAAAGGAGAATGATTAAAGTGAGTTGCAAGGTGGCGACTTTTTGCAAGGATATCAATTACACCCTGCTGAACCATAATTGAGTCACTAATAACCAGTTGGAGTAAATGAATGCTGCAGTGTATTGAAGGTATTTCAGCCAGGTCATTACCAAGAGCCATATTACTAGCTCCATCCCTCACCAATAAATTCCTCTTATTTGCATCAAGATCCCAACTATCCCACATATCCGGTATCTGGCCTGATATGAAAAATTCATATCCGGTGCACCCTTACTTATAAGCAACCTCTAATAGCAAATTAGTGATATCAAATGGCACAACTATAAGCCACTGTGGTGACAATTTCCCTGCCTAGGAGTGGCAAAACGGTAAGTACACCTCTGCCTGTATAGACCTTTCTCTATGACACTATCTGTACTGTTCCTCAAAATTTTAATAATTTAGAGGGACAGTACAAAGCTGTTGGAATATGGGTCAAAACATGATTCATTGTGAAGCAGTGGAAAATACTTTTTCATCAGCACCTAGAAAATATGTGCCTTGGTGGTGGTGTGGTTAGCATAACTGACTATGAATCAACTGGTCCCAAGTTTGATTCCTGGTGATGGCAGGTGGTGCTCAGCTCACCCAGCTGTCCATCCTGCCATACTAAAAAATCTGTTGTTGATAAATGGGTATCTCATGGTTAAGATGCTATGTTGCTGGTTGGGAGGTTGTGAGATTGAATTTGGGCAAGGACTGCAATTTCTCACTCCCTGCAGTGGGTTATAGTTTTGATTTCTTATTAAGCTATAGGTCTGAGGTGAGGCAACAAGCTTGACATTCATCGGAATTAACAATTTAGGTGGAAGCAAAATCAAGGCTATCAAGGTATGGTGTAAATGTTGCTGAATTCAATAACAGAACTTATACTGTAGAACTCATACTAGTAACTGAAATTATTTTTAAGAATGATTATAATGTTCTATAACTTAAGATATACCCAATTCAAAGAAAATCTTTAAAAGTTAAAAGTAAGGTAAAATTATTTTAGACTGGTGTGGTTGGGAATTAATATGATGGCACCATATTACGTTACATAAAAAAATTATCCCAATTCTGATGGTCTACACAAGAAAATAATTGGAGTTGCAGTATATGGCCATATACAGTATAGTCATTTCAAACATTTAGAAGTGGGTTCTTAAGAAGTTACCTGATCTCTGAGAAATTAAGTTGAAATTTTTACTTTGATAGTGAGGAAATTTTCAGTTTTTATACTAATTTTAATTTTCATCTTTTTATTCTCTTGGAAGATATAAATTACTTTCATTGCCTACAAATAATTGAAATTCTTCATGAAACTGAGAAAGAATCAAAGAATATCTTTGGTTGGTACACTTCACAACGAATGAAGGTACGTGAATTATTGATCAAATTGCTTATATAGTGTTTGCTTCTATTTTATTATGGAAGAGCATCAAGCAGTAAATAATTTAAGGCAGCCATTAAAAATACAAGTAAAATCTTTGCAAAAAACTACTCTTGGAATGTACTCAATAGAGATTTATAATTTAATAAGAGTTTTCACAATCTTTGTTAGCCTATACTAAATTGCATTAAAAAATTTGTTTATGAAACATCTTTTGTTGAGTTACCTGAAGAACACCAAATAAGACCTCCCTCCATCATCCATTATAGCCAGGATTGGCAAAAACCCAACTGGTTTTTTGCTGGTAGTTGGGTTTTTGCCAACCCTGATTATAGCCCTTAGTCATAGAAAAATGGACTATGTTATGAACTGTGTTGAAATGAGTTTTGTACTTTCTCTTATGAAGCAGATTGCTGTTATTAAAATGGTAACACCCTAGGCTATGTTGTTTCTAGCCATTTTTATTTGAGAATTTGATTTCATAAAATTTTTAAGTGGTTTGTTGTACAGTATTCCATCTGTACAATCCATCACGAGTTTGAACATGATGTTACTTACCCTATTTTACCCATCCAGAAAAGTAGAAATTTGTCTAAACTTATGAGGTTTGGCCTAACATTAATAAGTACTGTCATCTCCATCACAGGATTGGCAGGAAGTTGTTCGTCTGTATGAAGCAGATAATGTTTATTTGGCAGAAGCTTCGCAGTTCTTAGTTAGAAATGTGAACTATGAAATACCATCTCTTAAGAAGCAGATTGCCAAATGCAGACAAATTCAGGAGGTTAGTTTTTTAAAAAGGTTTGTATTTTAAATAAATGAGTTATTTTATGGTTAATTAACACATTCATTGAATAATTTCAATGTTTTTGGGGGTGAAGGTAAGAATGAATGATAACAGGAGTTTCTCCCTATTTAATGTTATATGCAAATATAAGTTTAGGACATAATAGATTTTTTAAACATTTGCTTCAAAGCATTTTCTTCTGAAGGAATGTGATAAAAAAGTGGAAGAAAACCTCAAAAGATCCACAATGGCAAAAGACAAATACCTTGCTTCATGTAAGCGAATTGGAATTACTGGAGATAATGTAAGTACAGTACAGTAATTTCTAAGTTAGGCCTGATTAGTTTTTCTTATATTATTACATTACATTACGCAGAGCTGGGCAGTAATGCGTTACAAGTAACAGCCATTACGTAACATGGTACTTTTTTAGTAACAGTACCATAGCAGTAACAGCATTACATTTCAAATCAAATAACTCTTTCAGTAACGATGTTACTTTTTAGGGAAATACATTCGTTAGTCGTTAGTTTTATCGTAGCTTGCAATTAGTTTCTTTTGATCCTCGCTCATTATTCATTAACCATTAAAAATTTGTTCCTTCACTATGAGTGAGGTGTGCATGTTGGCCATTGGCATGCTGGCAGCCTACCCCAATCCACCCTCTCCCCCTACACTGATGGCACTGTCAAAGTAAAAAGGTGAAGAACCCTGGAGCAGGGAGGGACCTAAGGCTAAGTTCAACAGAGGTTTCGTCATTCCTCTCATCTGGGCCTTCACGGCATGTTAGCTCTGCATTCTTCCCATCCACTAACTTTAAAAATATGTTTATTAAACTTAACACTCCTATACCATCTAGTGTCGCTGTTGAGTGGGTTTTTTCAGTAGGGAAGGATATACTGCGTCCGAAATGAGGCTCGCTCTTAGATGCAACTTTAGAGAAGCCTGTTTTCTTAAAGGCCAATAAAGATCTTTTGAATAATAGTTCTTAAGTTTGTGTATTTAGCTAATAAATTTCGATTATCATTGCCATGCACAATAACTCATTTAATTCATTTCTTTAGTATTTTGTATTATTGTTTTGCAAAACTAAACTTTCCTGGTATATTCTAGCATTGTAAATTAGTATCAATATCATGCTACATCCTCTGTTATGTTGCAATTCCTAGTAATAAATCTTGCAGTAATTTTGTTTCACTGTTTTTTAAAATATTATGCCTTATAAGTCATAACAACACAATGAAGGCATGCACAGACTTCATAGCCTATGCATTAACCAGTGGATACAAACCAACACATACTCGCACAAGCGAATGTTTATACAGTATAATATAATATTTTATGTACATATAAATTATAATATACCTATGCATATATATAATATATTTACATTTCATTAAAAGTAACGGTAATGAGTAATGGTGCCGTTACTCGTTACTTTTAAAAAATGGTAACTGTAACGATAATGGTGTTACATTTAGACTGTAGTAACGGTAATGGTAACAGCATTACATTTATAAAGTAACGAGCCTAGCACTGACATTACATTTGGAAAACATGAAGCCACTCAGGCTTGTTGAGTTTATCCAAGTGAGACAAATGATCTGAAGCTATATTTTACAATAAAATTTTGCAAAATATCAGTTTCAAGTCAGCTAATTATCCTTAAACTATTTACAAAACTACTGAAGTAGCCTACATTACCCTACTTGAGCTAAAATATACATTATTTACAAACTGTCTCCATATGCTAAATTTTTCTTACACACACACACACACACCATGCATGAAACAAGGAACTCTTCTGAGAAAATTAAATCCACTATAGTTTAAATAAGTATTGGTAAATGGCAAATACTATAGTTTTCCTTTTTCATGATGGAAGGCCCAATATGTGGGCAATGGGTCCAAAGAGGCTCCAAGATATAGCTTTCCTCACCAGTTATTTGCCCAACATTGAACCTTCCATCATGAAAAAGAAAAACTATAGTATTTGTCATTTACCATTACTTATTCAAACTAGTGGATTTAATTTTCCCAGAAGAGTTCCTTGTTCCATGCATGGTCTCTGTGTAACATAAAAGTATCTCAGGGGTCCATTCTGAGTTGTATCATATATATGTATAGTGTTGTGCACACTACCTCCTGAAAATAGTGGTGCTACTGTTGTAGTGATTGCCTTTATTAATTTACTTTCTCTTCATTATTTACGCTTCTTTCTACTTTACTATATCTCTATTTATTCTCTATCGGCTCTTTCTTTCATTTATCACTTTGTTTCTCTACACTCTTTTTGCCGTATCGTATAAATATCATGGTAGCGCGCCTAGACCTGACTCGAAAGACGTTACAAAACAAAGGGGGAAGGGGGTATATTAATACTCTTTTTTAACACTTATGAACGTTTTATTAATTTCGAAAATGTTTAGTTAAGTTAGGGGTATGCGAGTATGAAATTCTATTATAATAATTTAGGTCGGAGAGGAACACAAAACAATTAGTTTAAGATCATATGGCTCTAAATCTTACGCGTATCGCGCCGCCTCAAGACTGACTCCCTCATGGGTAGTCCGCTCTTGTGTTCCCCTGTCCAGGACTACCAACTTACCCATTTTAAACAATTTAAAATCTAACAACATGCTTTTCGTAATCATCACAATTTTTAGTAAATTTATATTAAACATTATATTAATTAAACAGAAATTAATATTCTTAACTAAGCATTACTACACTCGCATCACCCCCTTGAAAATAAGTTTTTCCATTAGTAAAACTTATTAATATCGTTTAACAATGTCAATAAATTTATTCAACAAACTTACATATTTTGCAATTTTTTTTTTTTTTTTTCTTTAACAATTCAGAGAGATAGACAAGAAATAATTAGGATGACAAATTCCATACATATATTGTATCATATTATAAAAACCGAAAACTTTATAATTTTCACATTTGCATAAAATAACATTTCACTCTAATAATTAAATTACAACCTGTAACTAATCTATACATGCCAAAAAAAATAACGGAAAATTTTCTTACAGTGGCTACACAAATCTCAAGTTCACAATCTATTCCCGCGATTTCTCATCAACGATCGCTTTACATTTGAAACAGTTATTTGTATAGTTATACAGTTACTATCAGGGCAACATAGAAAAAATAAGAAAAAGTTTACATAAAATACTGACCAAGAGCGCACATACTACTTCACGAAAAACACAACAATTATGGGCAAATCGCACCCTTTTCACTTATAATTTCATTACACAATAATCAGTACTTAATTTGCTGGACGTTGTTTAGATGACACTCCGCACGCTGACAACGGATTTCAATTTTCAATCGCAGCTCTCCTGCTCACTTCGCTAGAATGCAAGGGATTGCATCAATCAACATGCAACAGGGCAGCACGCTATAATGGTTCCGCTCTCTCTCCAATGGCGAAAAAAAAAAAAAGACGTCCAATTCTAAAAGGATCAGGGGGGGAGATATCTGAAAGCGGGACCACGCGCTGGAATTGGACGGAATTTGCAATTCTAGAAGTCGATGAAGAAACTCGCCTTGTCTCATCTCCACTTTTGTCGGTGAACGCTGCTCTTCCTACGTCCAGCTGAAAGACTCTTCTACTGGCAACAATCAAACGATGACTCCGCCGTAGGCCGTTTCCCAACGAACCTACTGTATGTCTGTATGGACAGTACAGTCGTAGGCACCCGTTCAAGCTCTCGTGGCTTGTCTACCGCATGCTGTGACACATATTTAGCGAAGCATTCGAGCAGCGTGACCAGCTACTGCCCGAAAAATACCAGTAGACCATCTTCGATCGAAACTTTCGTGTGCCAAGACCCTGCACACGTAAATTTCTCTTCTCTTCCGAAACTGTCCTGCGCCAAGTCCATGCGCATTCGGTTCCTCTCTTCTGTCTCTTCTCTTCTCTTCCGAAACCATCCTGCGCCAAGTCCATGCGCCATTTGGTTTCTCTTCTCTCTCTCTCATTGGTGATCGATCACCTATCCGGTCGACTAAACTCACTTGATGGAACTCGGATTCAACTTGGTTGACTCCCAAACCGAGCCTTTGCAATTTTGAAAAAAAAAGTTTATTCGAAACGTTTCTGTACTGCTTATCATTTCATTTTTAATTTATCGAATTTTCTCGACAGTTCACTTCGAAATACTAACTACACATTTGCTCTGGCCAAATTCACGGAAAAAAAAAAAAAATTCGCAAAAATTTAATCAAATCTAGCTACCAATAAGGTCACTTATGGCAGTTACAGCAGAGAAGATAAAAAAAGTCATAAAACGCTAAACAAAATTGTACAGTATAAATATAAAAGCGCCCATACATAGTAACTGTTAGTATAATTTAAGAATTATTATTGTTCAAACTATCGTCAGAAATCACCTCAATACCTCTAAATACAAAAGACAAAAATGAACCCCAGAAACTTCATGTCATCCATTCTCTGACAATCATGAACCCTCTTGCTTTGAGGAGGAGCACACAAAGACGCCACAAAAACGTTACTGGCTATCTAAGGCTCCATTTCCGAGTGTACACTTGAGTCAATGTTTCAAATGCATTAGTTAACTCCGACTGAAGGTTTAAACAATAATAATTTTCTAAACAGTTATTAAAAAGTAAAAAAAATTTAAATATTACTACCAAAAATTATTTTAATACAGTAATTCCAACTTGAAACGTCAAATTTCATATGAATTGAACTCGCAATTCGCAAATTACATCTGAGATACAACTCTCTCCTTCAACAGAAACCCCAGTATGGTTTGCAAATCACAAAAATCTCAGTAATTTATCGTTTCCAAGTGAAACTACAAATTTGCATAGTTATACTAAATAAGAATAGATCATATGCACTAAAAAAATACACGCAATCCACTGTAAACAAAACAACACTTGCATAATTAAGAGCGGTCGCTTTGTTTGTAAGCGAACCTCTATACAAATATCCCTAACCGAATGAACTTGCATTATATCCTAACATAATTTCGTAATATTTTCCATGCAAACGCTCGAACTAAAAAAAACATTTTTCATTTCTAATACCCAAATTAAAATATCAAATTAAAACATCCTTTTTAGAATACAATCTAAATTTGAACTAAAAATTTTACCATTGTCATTGAACTGGAAAGAAAAATAAAAATCGGCCTACCTGTACCAATAAAATTGATTATTGAATGAATTTATAAAACGTAAAGAAAATAATGAAAAATTTTCTACACAAATTTCTGTAATTCAAAAAAATTATAATATCCAGATTTAGTAAAATATGTGTACCGTAACTCACATTGGCCGTCAAAATAAAAATAAAATTTACTGCTGCACTTTTAGGCCTATATTTAATAAATTCAATGTTATGCGCGGAAAGAACAATTTAGAATTTTATGCATAACATTTGTGCTTATTAAAGAAAAATCCTATGCTTATTTATGTTAAACCAATTAAAATTTTGTTAAATAACTAAGAATTTACTACTCAATAGACATACCGTAATAACGGTTAATCTCCGAACAATATTTTACGATAGGCCTACAAGAAATCCTTCTTTACAATACAATAGCCATTTTACCAAATATGTCGGAATTGTCGTGAAATGAACGAAAGAACGAGAGAGAAAAAAATAATCAGCTTACCTACCAAAGTTTATGAGTATATAAATATATGTAATTATATATATAACTAATAAATACGTATAGTTAATAAGTATATATAATTAATGAGTATATAAAAATCCAAAAAAAAACTTATAGAAAATTTCACAACACATTTCTCTATTTCAGTTAAACGAATTCTGCTTATTTTGAAATTTACACAATCCTATACGGCGACTTATAATCTGACAAATTTAATATGTTTAAGATTACCTTTCGACTGTCAATTAACTGTAACTTAACCTATATAGCGCGAAGCGAGCGAAGCAAAAAGCCCGTAAATCTATATAAACAAAATAATCCTATTATTATATACAGGCAATCGAAATATAATCAAAAATCTGCTAATGAAACCCAGAAAATTTCTCATGTTCATGAAATGTTTTTGAATCGGTACAAATTTTCGCTAAAACATTTTGAAAGGACCATATAAAATGTGTATCACAGTGTATTTAAACTAACAATTTACTTACGTACAAATTTTTTCTATATTAATCGCTATTTTTATATCACAATTACTACTAATTTCAAAAATTTTAAACAAAAAATAAAAAGGTAAGCTGAACAGGCATACAGTGGAAGAGACGAAAAAAAAGAAAAATTGAGTCTTCAGGCAGCACGATAATTTCAAAACTATGCCCTCTCCAACCGAATGAACGAAATTTAACGTAATAATGACTCGCAATATTGAGTCGGACAAACGAAAAGCAACGGAACTGGACGATGAAAAATGGGACAGAACATTTCCAACGAACTCCCACGAAAAGAAAGAAAAAAAAAAACAAATTAAATTTTTTAGGCGCGAAGTTTGTCAGGGACGCTATCAGGATGCGAAGGCGAAGCGCCATTTTTATTTTATTTACAATGAAATTTTAAGGAATGAATTTCGAAATTTGCCTGCAAACGGATAACTTTGCATTTAGATATTTTAATAATCGAAATAAAATATTCATTAACGCTATTGGTTATTATACCGGTTTTGAAGAATTTTAATCAAATACTATCACGTGGGTAAGCCTCACAAAATATGATGTAAGAGACCGCTCGCCACCAGATGTAGTGATCGGCTTTATTATTAAACTTCTCTTCATTATTTACTTCTTTCTACTTTACTATATCTCTATTTATTCTCTATCGGCTCTTTCTTTCATTTATCACTTTGTTTCTCTACACTCTTTTTGCCGTATCGTATAAATATCATGGTAGCGCGCCTAGACCTGACTCAAAGACGTTACAAAACAAAGGGGAAGGGGGTATATTAATACTCTTTTTAACACTTATGAATTTTATTATTCGAAAATGTTTAGTTAAGTTAGGGGTATGCGAGTATGAAATTTCTATTATAATAATTTAGGTCGGAGAGGAACACAAAACAATTAGTTTAAGATCACATGGCTCTAAATCTTACGCGTATCGCGTCCCCTCAAGACTGGCTCCCTTGGGTAGCTGCTCCTTGTGTTCCCCTGTCCAGGACTACCAACCTTACCCATTTTAAACAACTTACAATCTAACAAACATGCTTTATCGTAATCATCACAATTTTTAGTAAATTTATATTAAACATTTTAATAATTAATCAAACAGAAATCAATATTCTTAACTAAGCATTACTACACTGCTACTTGAACCAAAATGTAGTGGGACTATGGCTACTGCTACTTGGGTCAAAATGTAGTGGTACTACCACTACAGCTACTCATTTGGAAAAGTAGTGTGCTACCATTACTTTTGAAAAGTATTCAAAATTGGAATAATAATTCCCCAATACATATGTGTAGTTTGTGCAAGTATTAGAAAATAGCATTAATGTACATATCTGTAAATCACAAATTCAGCAGCTAAGTTGTTGCTTTCAGTTACTGAGTGCTGTATAAGGAAGAAAGGTGTATACTATATAGAATAATAGGACATGAATAAAGCAGGCAGAAGGAAGAAACTAATATCTTGCTAAATCTTCTATAGTGGTAGAATAGTAAAAATTGTGTTGATTCAATTCAGTTCTTTTATTTGATTACTAATAATGTAGGAAAAAGTGCTACTAGTAGAACTGGACTATTTCATGCTACTTTTTGACCACACCCTAGTGAAAATAATAAAAACAGTCAAATATACATTTACTTATAATAAAATAAGTGTGACTACATGTATGGGGCAGCATCATTGCTTTTATGTATTGTAATATTATTACCTTGTAAACTATAAAAACAAGAATGGTTTTTATTCACTTTAAAAGTAGCAAGTATCAGCTGGAATTCCTCTAAAATGTAGCACCCCTACTGCTTTCGCTACTTTTCCTCAAAAGCAGCTGTGCTACCACTACTGCTACTCCCAACACTGTGTGTGTATATATATGTATGTGTGTATATATATATATATATTTTTTTTTTTTTTTTTTAAGTTCAGGAAGAACCGATTCGCCTCTATTTAAAAGGGCATATCTCAGCGGAAAAACAAAGAAAAAGGGAGAGGAAAGACAGAGGAAAAAGAAAGGGTGGAGGGGACAGTCGAAGTGGAAAAGACCAAGGACTGCAGGGTCGAGCCCCATCATCCTTGGGTGCTAGGGCCGGGAGGGCGCACGTGAAACCTCCAGGAACAAGCACGTACAAACGAGCACAAAGAGCACTCAAGAGCACGAGCTTAGAACCCCTTGCGGGTATTATATATATATATATATATATATTTTTTTTTTTTTTTTAGTTCAGGAAGAACCGATTCGCCTCTATTTAAAGGGCATATCTCAGCGGAAAAACAAAGAAAAAGTGAGAGGAAAGACAGAGGAAAAAGAAAGGGTGGAAGGGACAGTCGAAGTGGAAAAAGACCAAGGACTGCAGGGTCGAGCCCCATCATCCTTGGGTGCTAGGGCCGGGAGGGCGCACGTGAAACCTCCAGGAACAAGCACGTACAAACGAGCACAAAGAGCACTCAAGAGCACGAGCTTAGAACCCCCTTGCGGGTATATATATATATATATATATATATATTTTTTTTTTTTTTTTTTTTAGTTCAGGAAGAACCGATTCGCCTCTATTTAAAGGGCATATCTCAGCGGAAAAACAAAGAAAAAGTGAGAGGAAAGACAGAGGAAAAAGAAAGGGTGGAGGGACAGTCGAAGTGGAAAAAGACCAAGGACTGCAGGGTCGAGCCCCATCATCCTTGGGTGCTAGGGCCGGGAGGGCGCACGTGAAACCTCCAGGAACAAGGACGTACAAACGAGCACAAAGAGCACTCAAGAGCATGAGCTTAGAACCCCCTTGCGGGGATATATATATATATATATATATATATATATATATATATATATATTATATATAATTTATTAATTTAGAGATATTTCATGCAGGAAAATGAAAGCAGGAGTAGCAACATTTCAATCCAATCATTGTCTCTGTTTTTTTGGTTAATAAAGCTAGAGAATGCTCCAGTGATTGGAGTGAAATGTCACTACTCCTGCTTTCATTTTTTTGCATGAAATATCTCAACATTGAACCAAAACCATGGATTTTGCCACATATATATACAGTATATAACTATATATATAAACCCATTTGGCTATTTGTCACAGCCAAAATAATATCCCATCATATACACAACAAGCTAACATTCTAGTTATTCACTACACAAAGATAAGTCACTTAAACAGAGAACCAACCAGAAACATGCAGACAGACAAACAGCCAGACACAAAAAAACCTACATGACTGTTACACCCTTCAATACAGACCAGACCACCAAGATCATCAAAAACATTAAGAATTTGAAGGCTACTGGACCAGACAACATATCTAACATACACCTTAAACACTTGGGCCCACAGGGAATACTAGCTCTCACAAACATCAGCACATATTCATACCAACGCTGTATTATTCCTGACATATGGAAAAAAGATAAAATTATTACACTACTCAAACCAAACAAAAATCCAACAGAACCAGCTTCCTATAGACCCATTACTTTACTATGCACACCTTCCAAAGTAACAAAGACTAATCTTACAAATCACCAACCCACACATACCACTATTGCCTACTCAACATGGATTCAGACCTCACCACTCAACCACGACATTACTTACTAACCTCATGCAGCACATTATGGATGGCATCAACTCCAGATGACCAGCTCAACGTACACTATTAGCAACAATAGACATTAGTAAAGCATTTGATGCTATCCCACGCTTCCCTCTCGTAAACAAAATACTCAACACAAACATGCACAATAACACCAAAAGGTGGCTGAGCAACTATCTTTCAGGAAGATACATGTCACATTTAATGGCAAGTCATCCAAAAACAAGCTTTTTCTGAATGGGGTCCCTCAAGGCTCTGTTCTCTCACCAACACTGTTCAACTTATACATGCATGACATTCCAACACCCCTAGATAACAAGCTTACCTTATCATCATATGCAGATGACATCACTCTAACATCCTTCCACAACAACATCAACACTGAGTCATTCTCTGTCAGATCAACCAGTGCCTAACACCCTCATCTCTCAGATTTTGCTGAAATTTGGTTTATAGGGAGTTTGTGGGCCCTGAATCCATTTCTGAAATTATAAGGTCAATCCGACCAACGGTTCAAGAGATATGACCTCGGGAAATTTGAGGTCACTTGCGAGGTCACTAACATTTGGCGACCCATAACTTGGGTAATAATGGTCACAATTATATAAAAGTATATATATTTAGAATCAAGAAAACGACAAGGAATCCAAATATGCAAGTTTTAGAACTAGGTTGAAAAATAAAAAAGTTACACTGTAACCAAAATTTGAGGTCACGATTTGACCTCTGGGGTATCAAAAGAGAATTTTTTTTTTAAATGTAAAAAATGAAGGCATAGGCATTGGCTATTAGAATCAGCAAAAAAAAGTTTGTTTATGTTAGTATTTTTCATGTAACTAACATATAAGTGAACACCATATTCATAAGTTGTGCGTCAATTCTACCTATTTTTTCACACTTAAGCTCATAATTTGACCTATAGAAATTAAAATTACATTTTTTATAGATATAAAAAAAAGGCAAAAAATGTAAAATTGTATTTCACTGCTAATCTACACTGGCAATAATAGTTATAATAGTGAAAGGGGAAGACCTACTTAGAGGATTCATGTGCTAGCCTAATACAATTTTTGCATGCTCGATGCTCTCATCAATTTCTTTTTGTGGAAAAATGTATTGAATTCTGCTGCCTCCTCTTAGGGTAGGACAACTCATTACAGTTAATATATGATGTCCTGGCACTGCACATGAATCCTTGTTTGATGGATAATAATATGCACTTGATCCTGATGACCCAGAGGGATGTAGAAAGTTCACAGTGAAATCATCAAACTCTTCACAATATTCCTCCACAATTCCATACCAAACTTGCATGTCATAAATGCAGCCAACATACTCTCCTGGTTTGACACATTTTAGGTTACCAAGCATTGCAGGTTCATTAGTAAAATGACTTTTCCTTATTCTTTTCTTTTCTCCAATGCCACTTGAAATGGGATACACCATCAGTTCTTCCTTGTTTAGGGGAACAAATCTATGATATTTCTGAGTTCCAGGAATAGCCCTACTATCCTTGAATCGATGTTCCAACTGTTCTTCTGCATCTTTCAAATCAGCTGTAGTTACAAAGAAAAAATTTATCTTCTTGCTCAAGTTTTCTTCACAAAACTGAAACACGTGTTCTGGTGTAAGAATTTGCCTCTCTGTAGTTCTCTGCAAACTGGCACGAGCAGTAGCTCTTTTCACTGTTCCTCCAATCCCATCACATGCATTTTTGCCATGGGATGTAGCAAAGAAGTGCCATTCACAAGACAGACCAAAATCCTCTTCATGGTAACAGAGATTTGTGAAGTTGTATCTGTTCTTATATTGGCCAGCACATCCATCTGAGAAATAGTGCACCTTCTTCAATTGTGGGCATCTGAATTTAACATATGTCATAAGCTTCAATATGAATGAGTAAACCATTATAGTGTTGTGTTTTAGTGATGCAGATAAGAAACAGACACTAAAATGGCTAAGTTCCTGGTCTGCAGATGATCTATAATAGATGACAAAAGGGTGAACTGTACACTGTGAATTGTCCCAGTGAAACCCTTGGGCAGCATCCTGGACAATGAAAGAATAATTCTCAGAGAAATCACCTACTATAACTACCTCGCTCTGAGGTGGTAGTGTTTCTTTCAACTGCTTGAAGTACTGTGATTGTTGCTGAGCAACAAAGTGATGACGAACCATGCGGGATATTTTCATGCTTAGGGATGATAAGTATTCATGAAGTGGCTCCACCTTATCAACCATTGTACAACGGTCAACAGTCACCCATTGCTTGTAAGATATTTCATTTGGAGCTGATTTCACACTGTCAAGTAACTCAAGAAAATCCAGGACACCCTCTTCTCTTGGGCAATCATTGCAAAGTTGCATCATGCAAGTCTCTCTTTCTGTACTGCAGACACTGCAATCCATAAGATTCTTGTATGAAAGACCTCTTTCTCCCAATGCAGCCAGCTGCAATTTTGGATTTTGATGGTATGTGCAGACACAGACAGAATGAGTCCCACCACTACCGGCAAGCACACAATATGATGGCTGTAATTTTGCAAATGTGGAAAATCCTATTTTGGGATTCTTTTCATCATTTTTATATAGTTCAAACATCTCTTAAATTCCCGAGGACCAATCGTTTTTGCACCTTCATTGCACCTTCAGCACTGATAACTTTCACGCAATCCTTTTGGCCAGGACACATACGACTAACCTCTTCTGACTCATAGAATCTTCTAACTATATCTTTGTGTTCTTCAGATATCACTTTTCCTTTGCTCATTAGTGGAATCTTCGGAAGGATTCCATGTTCTGATTTAAGTGAACGGCTTCTTTTCACCATGTATGTTGTAGTTTGAAAGAAACTAGCTGTTTTTTCAATTGTGTATGGTGAGAGTGTCAATATTTGTAGTTTGTGATGGTGACATTTGCTCTCCAGGAATGACTGTTTCAATTCATTCATTAATTTGTCTAGATGTTTTTCAGATTTAGTTTCAGGTTTTGAAGTATCACTTACCTCCTCGGTAATTTGAACACCATAACTGAGTTCTAGCCTCTCCTTCAGGTGTTTCTGAGCAGATGATAGCTTACCACAAGCCTTGCGCTTTTTCTGGCTTAATGACAGCCCTTCTGAAAAGAACAGAAAAAAAGGTTTCACACACCTGAATATTAGTAATTAAATATTAATTATAGTACCTTAAATGCTATATAATTGGCTATATAGTAGATCAAACAGACCTTGTAGTAAAGTATAAGTTATTATATTAATTTATTACTTACTTTTTTTAACTGGTGTTTGGTCCAGAAATGCTAGAACTGGTTCAACTGAAGTTGAAGGATTTTCCTTTATCAAGCAATCACTGTCATTGTCCAGATCTTGAATTGAAGAGATGTTACTCAAGCCACTGATAGTAGATGATTCATTTGAATCCTGCTCAGACTCGTTGTTTTCAGTGGTACTAAGTATAGTGGGGTTTTTCATTATCAGTGTCCAGCAGTTCACACACAACAATGAGTCTTTTTTCACTCTTCCAGCACATTTTTCAACAAGTACATCAGTCACTTTTCTAAGATTGATTGTTATGCGTTTCTTGTGTTTTTGAATAGGGTCCTGGCAGTATTTCAAGTGCCGAACCATTGTATTTTGATCTGTAAAGATATAGGATTTACAATTAGGTAATATATATTTTTTAGAAAATATATAGCTATACACACTTAATATTTTAGGCCTTGATAGTCTCTGAGGCTCATTAAAACACCATACCCACCAGCCACCCACAGTGCTGGCTGGAACTGTACTAACCTGTAGACAAGGAATTTTGCAACTATCTGTGTTGATTCTGCACTTAGACAAGTAGCAACATGTTTCAACAGGTTTGTTTAGGCTACATGTGAGCTTAGTCTTCCCCTTTCACTATTATAACTATTATTGCCAGTGTAGATTAGCAGTGAAATACAATTTTATTAAATTCTTGGAGCTTGAGGTCAAATTGATAGCTAAGATATAAAAATTCCTTGAAATGACAAGCAATTTATAAATATGGTGTTCACTTATAAGTTAGTTACATGAAAAGTACCAACATAAACAAACTTTTTTTGATTGTTTCTATTAGTCAAGAACTCTGACTTTGTTTTTTATATCTATAAAAAATGTAATTTTAATTTCTATAGGTCAAATTATGAGCTTAAGTGTGAAAAAATAGGTAGAATTGACGCACAACTTATGAATATGGTGTTCACTTATATGTTAGTTACATGAAAAATACTAACATAAACAAACTTTTTTTTGCTGATTCTAATAGCCAATGCCTATGCCTTCATTTTTTACATTTAAAAAAAAAATTCTCATTTGATACCCCAGAGGTCAAATCGTGACCTCAAATTTTGGTTACAGTGTAACTTTTTTATTTTTCAACCTAGAGTTCTAAATCTGCATATTTGGATTCCTTGTCGTTTTCTGATTCTAAATATATATACTTTTATATAATTATGACAATTATTACCCAAGTTATGGCTCGCCAAATGTTAGTAACCTCGCGAGTGACCTCAAATTGCCCGAGGTCATATCTCTTGAACCGTTGGTCGGATTGACCTTATAATTTCAGAAATGGATTCAGGGCTCTCAAACTCCCTATAAACCAAATTTCAGCAAAATATGAGAGATGAGGGTGTTAATTTCAATTTTTTTTGGTTGATCTGACAGAGAATGACCCCACTGCTACAAATAACCTACAAACATACATAAACAGTATACAAAACTGGCTCTCACACAATAGACTCAAAGTAGCACCCACAAAATCAACCATCACCTTGCTAACAAGCAACACAAAAGAACACCAGACAACTCCACAGATTACACTAGACAACATCAACATTCCACACACTCACAGGACCAAAATACTTGGTCACATACAACACATCATTATCTTTTGCAAACCACATTCAGGACATTAAAAACAAATGTACATCAAGACTTAACATGTTTAGGGTACTGACAGGCACAAACTTTGAACACCAGCAGGAAACAACATCACTCATATACAAACAATATATTCGCTCAGTTATGGACTATGTTAGCCCATGCTGGGCACCCATTATCTCTAACACACACACAAACACCTTACAGACAATACTACAAAACAATGCACTTCATATCATTACAGGATGTACTCAAACAACACCAATAAAACACCTGCACACAAACAAAAATACTGAAAGTTAGGGAACATTTAGACATGAGTGGAACACAATTCATGGCAGCAGCGACAACTAACCCACAACACCCTTGCCACTACTTGTACAATCATGCACCAACACCTTGCACCATTAAGGTAACACTAGAGAGACATTATAACCAAATACTCCATTCCATACCACGCCCCACAGACATCACACAGTACAGAAAACACACACATACACACCTAACCCACAAGCACTGACATGACTTGGTCTGAATGCGGTCCTAGGTGCGAAGCTGCCACCCATTGATAGGTCAGAGACCAGCCTGAGCAGATCGGATCAAGTTAACTTAGCACGATTCCAATGTGGACATCACCCCAACTTACGGACATATAAACACAGACTAGACAACTCCACAGACAACACCTGCCACCTGTGCCAGGACACACCACAAACAATTGAACACATTATGAGAGACTGTACCACTCTAGCACAACATAGAACACAACACAGAACACAACACAACACAGAACACAGCACAACATCACTAGTGCACTGAACCTCTGGTCCACTCTGGAGAGGGCGATTGATTACCTGCATGCCACTAGCTTGCTCGATCAGGGTGGACTGATCGGCTAACCAACAACAACAACAACCCATTTAAAGATTGTAAATGGGTAAATATACATATAGAGTTGTAAAATATTTGTGATACTTATATAGGCCAGTGAATCATTCATTTTTAGTGGGGTTGAACTTTGAAATATTTTGGCATGGATAAAAATGTCATTTTTTAAAAAATATTTTCCATACTGTAGTTTCTAGGTTTTTTAAGTACTTTTCTTTGAAATAGTGTTTTGTGCAGTAGTTTGTTGACTCTTTAAAGTACTTTACTTAGTTGGACCCACCTTCCTTTATTTTTTAGTTATCTACTGATGGTTCCCAAGTCAATAGACTTGCTTAATTTTTAAGCTTCCGATTATTGTTTATCATATTTAAAGGAGGAATCCACACTTTCACAAAGCATAGACAACGGAGTTTCCCAAATGAAAACATCCTTCAGTCGAGTCTCTTTCAAATAACTAATAATAATTATTGGTTTTAACCTCCTTTGCAACATCTAAGGTCATGTGACGGAGGGGACCTACAGCTTTACGTGGAATCCAAACCACAGGTCGCTACATAGTCTGGATGCAGTGGACTGTCTCCCATCCAACTACTATCCAACCCAATGTTGCTTAACTTCGCTGATCAACGGGAAGCGGTGTTACGACATTGGCTACGACATAGCCCTTTCAAATAACTGCTAGAATTAAATTTATAGCATGGGTTCTCCATCTTTTTGTGTATTTTAATAAACATCCATTGCATTAATAGAAATTTGTGTAACCCTGTCATCTGTTTCTCAGTTAAGTAATTAATTCATTGACTTTTCTCAAAAAGGTTAAAGAAGAATTACTTGGTTTGTTAGATAAACTTCCTGAAAAGTTTGCTGCAGTTGGAGAGAAAACAAAAGAGATGGAGGAAGCAAGGCAGTTTTATGAAGATTACCTTCATTTTATTGTTTCTCCAGAGCGTTCTTGTTTGCGTCTTTTGAAGTTCATTATCAGTAAGACAATGGCTTTATTTTTTTAAATAGGATTACCTTTATTACTTTGTTTTTTTCATATATTATTATTATTATTTTTAATAATTTTACGATGTTTTTCTACTTCCATTTGAGTGTCATATAATAGAATGATAAAGGAAATTGAAATAATAAGACATTTGAATTCTGTATGATAGGGTATTTCACATTAGATGATGCAGATCAAAAGAAATCTGCTTCATAATTTAAGTTATATAAATTAATAGTATACCATACCAAACAAAAAGTTTTATGAGGTGTATAGAATAGCAAGTAATCTAGACCTTTTGATTTCAGGTCATGGAGATATGACTGTTTATGAATGGAAGTATGGAGAACCTCCAATAAGTATTGAAAAACTGGAAACAGAGTCCCACATAAACAGAGAGGATGTAAGTTTACAATTTTTCTACAATATGTTTTTAATATGTTATACAATATGTAAATAATAAATATGTAAGTAGTTTTGTGTGTATTATTTAAGGTTCTTACGAGATGAATACAAGTTTGCAGGTTGTCAAAAAATAAAAAAATGTGACTATATATTTTTATTTCGGTGACTGAATAGCTACAGTTTTTTTGCCAACTGTGGCTTGGTTGGTTGATGATTGGATTCGAACTGTGAAAGGCTTGGGTTCGACGCTTGAGCTCAGGTAACTGCTGGAGTTCACGTCGAACCCCTCTGTGTGGGAAAATAAGGGTTTCAGATGTTACCTATTTTACCTGAGAAACTGAAAATGATTTATTCTTTTAACTGAAATCACACAATATCTTGGGTGTAGAAATTTCCTCCCAAAGATAGACAAGTGATTAATAGTGCATCATCTTCTAATGAATAAGTGAAAAGTTTTCAGTTTTGTTTTAGTATGAGATAGTAATTGCGAAATGAACTTCCATTTGCTTTTTTTATTCTTTTCCAGAATGAGGGAATTGATTTTGGTCCCGTTGGCGGTGATAACTTGAATGAAATCGATTTTGGCGAAGTTGAACTTGAAACGGGCGATATTGATTGGGGAAGTTTGGATGCGCAAGATAATGGTGATCAAATTGATTTTGGAGATGTGAGTTACTTTCATACTTCTAACTACATACTTTACTCTCATCATAAATGGAGAAGAATTTTGTTCTCTGCGTAAAATCAGGCTTTCTGCCTTTTTTGCGAAAGATTTGACATATGGAATCCAAGGAAAATTGGATGTGAGAGTCAAGTGTAAAATTTTACTGCTGGAAGAAAGAAGAATGTTTTGTATTACTTAAATTTACCTCGAAAAGATTATGATGATGATGGGTTCCATTGCTGAATATGATGATATTAGTTTTTGTAGTATTAAAGGATACCGTATTTTGAGATCTCCACTCCACCACCACTGGCAAGATTAGCATTTAGCGACTGTATTGTGATTTCTTAAGATAGGATAAAGTGGAATCTAAGAATTCCATAAGACTCCATAAGACTTCCAGAGCTGTTACTGCTCCAACTTACTGCCATATATCATACGATAAATTAAATGTTTATTATTATTTTCCATGTAATTTTATCTTTTATATCAGTGTTGGTTCAGTAGTAGTATTCGTATTATTACATTGGCGCATATTAGGCCCTATACTTACTTGATTGCAGACTGAATAAGGAAATATATTACTTGCCAGTAAAGATAAATCATGTACAGTTGTACTTAAGAGTATATGCAAGAAGCCACAGAATGCTTCTTTTTCTGTATGCATTCAATTCCTTATAATTGAAGTTGAAGTTATAAATGATGTATTTCGAAAAAATGCCCAATGATAACATTGTATTTTTGTTTAGATGGAATGTTTGGAGGCGGAGTCTTCTGAAATTGTGGTTGAATCGTCAGGGGTAGAAGGAGGTGTGGCCAAAGGAAAAGAAGCACTCACTCTTCTTTTAATGAAACCACCAGGAATCAGTTCATTAACGAGTTGTTAGAGGTATTAAATTCTGCCGAGTCTCGCGTTAAGAGTACATTTCGTTACCATTCCTGATTTAATGTTTTTCTGCTTTGTATGTAAGGGAATGATCATAAAATATAGTTAGGTCCTATAGATCATGTATCTAGTTTGGATAATCTCGATAGGCTGGAGTGGCTTCATGTTTTCCAAATGTGTAGTGTGTTGTACAGTTTCTTTGTAACATGTTCAGAACTTGGAAGTATTTTTTTTTTTAGCCGAGATTTCTTCCGTCATAAAGGGATCATCCTCCAATATAATGTGCAGAAATTGATAACAAATGGTTGTTATTCTGCATAGAATTGATAAAACTCTGATGTCGCTTAAGTGCGTTGGTGAGCAGTAATTACTGAAAACTAAATTACCTCGAAATGTATTTTTATTTCACTGTGATGCAAACGCAAAGTTTGACTGCCTGACCAAAGACACGTAGTCATTGTGACGACTACAGGGAACGAGGCACTGTCTCATTGTCAGAGATGCGGTGTTACCTTTCATAAAAAGAGTGTCGCCTAATATTTCACTGGATTGTATCTTTAGTTACGAACTGGAAATGATCAACTCCTGATTCTTACTGATTATATTTCTGGCCGGAATCATGCAAAACCTGTTCTACTACTCGCCAAAAATTCTTCCATCAGAAAAAATTAATTCTAATTCTTCTCGATCTTTTTGACACCTGGCCAAAAACCTCTCCAATAGCTTTACTTCTTATTCTCCTCTTTTCCATTCCGACGGCTCAGTTGCCGGCTCTTCTGATAAAGCTGAACGGCTGAGTGAACACTTTGCTCAAACTTTCGTCTCCATTTCAACCCTGGACGATTCGGTACTGTCCTCCATGTCCTCCTCCCTCTGGCTTAATTATGTCTGAAATTAGAATCTTTTCCAAAGATACTTTTTCTGCCCTATTTGGACTCAACTGTAGAAAGGCGTATGGTCTTGATGGTGTCCCTCCTGTTCTCAAGAACTGTGCTTCTATGCTGACACCCTGCCAAGGCAAATGTTTTCGTCTTTGTCTTTCATCTGGTACTTTTCCATCCTGCTGGAAGTTCGCTTTCATTCAGCTTGTCTCAAAGAGGGGTGACTGCTCTCAACCCTCCAACTATCGTCCAATTTCCATGACTTCTTGCCTTTTTAAAGTTTTTGAATCTACTCTTAATAGGGAAATTCTTAAACACACCTCTATTCACACTTTCAGATCGTCAGCATGGGTTCCGCAAGGGACTCTCTACTGGCGATCTTCTTGCATATCTCTGACTCTTGGTCATCCTCTTTTCGAGATTTCGTTGAAACCTTTGCTATTGCGCTAGAGATATCAAAGGCTTTTGATAATCTTGCACAAATCCTTAATTTTCAAACTGCCTTCCTTTGGTTTCTATCTGTGCCTTTATCTCGGATTTCCTTTCCTGCGGTTGTAGATGGCCACTGTTCTTTTCCTAAAGCTATTTATAGTGGTGTTCCTCAGGGCTTTGTCCTGTCACCTATTCACTGCATTTATTTATCAATGATAATTTAAGTCGCACTTCCTGCCCTCTCCATTTCTGTACCGATGATTCCACCCTTCTTCAATTTTCCACCCGCTTCACAAAGCGTCCCTCTCAACAGTCACTCCATGCTTCGCGTGAGACGGCTTTGGTGCGCCTGACCCGTGATATCTCTACTACCCCTGATTCGGGCAGAGAAAACCTTGTGGTTTTCAGTGCTTCAAAAACTCGGCTCCTCCATCTGTCTACTCGTCACAATCTTCCACACGACTATCCCCTTGCCTTCAACAATACACAATTCAATCCTTCCACTTCTCTCAACATTCTTGGTGCTTCCTTTTCATGTATACTTTCTTTTTAAACAGCTTCTAAGAGGTTAGTTGTGCTGTACCGGCACCGCAGTTTCTTTACCCCTACTCAATTGCTGTCTGTGTATAGGGGTCTTGTCCGCCCCTGTATGGACTACGCTTCTCATGTGTAGGGTGGCTCACCCACACAGCTCATTTGACAGCTCTTCGCCGCAACGTTGCCTCATTTTCTCTCTACTATCGCTATTATAACGGACACTGCTCTTCTGAATTCTCTAACTGCGTGTCTCTTCCTTTAAGGAGAGCACGCAGTACCAGACTTTCTACACATTCTCATTCCTTTTCT
This sequence comes from Bathynomus jamesi, assembly GCA_023014485.1. Lineage (NCBI taxonomy): Eukaryota > Metazoa > Arthropoda > Malacostraca > Isopoda > Cirolanidae > Bathynomus > Bathynomus jamesi. The sequence goes on along the minus strand of JAJOZX010003734.1, from coordinate 137,201 downwards.
GTCCAACTCTCTAACGCAAGGGTTAATCGGTATTGTCAGTCATTCATCTACTCAACCGATGAGCTCTGGAACAATCTTCCTCAATCCATCTTTCTCCCTTTCTATGACCTCTAATCTTTCAAATGCAGTGTCCAGGCACCTCCATAACCTCGGACCTTGATTTCGGCTTTCTTCTATGGTGAAGCGGGTGGGACATTTTGCGAGCACTCGCCCTTGACCCCTCCTTTCGGCATAAATGAATGATGTACGAAAAGAGGTTTCGTACCTTCATGTTTTACAAGGGTTTCTCAAGAGTTATTTAAAAACATTTTTGTTTGCAGTTGGAAGGCTTTTTATCACAGCGGATGGTGGAACTGGAGACGGATGAAAATATTGTTTCAATGAATTTGTTTTCAAATTCTCCAAGAAGTTTGCAATATCAAAATGCAGAAACTATTACCAAGTACCTTAAAATTCTATCTGAAATTACGCAAGAACTGACCTCTACCAAAATGCAACATCTCTACATGATAAGTTCTTCTCCAAGGTAATTTTACATTGTAACGTCATATTTTTTATGTACAGCCATTTAATAAGCTACAAATACTTCACTTTGTCCTTATCATCATCATCATCATCAAATTATTTGGAATTCTTTTGAATTGTATCAGAGTTTGAATTCATTAAAAAAAAAAAAAAAAACTGTTTTCGGTTAACTCTTCATATGTAAGGTTATTTAATTTGGTTCCTTTTACTCAAGTCTTATTTAATTTGTCATTAAATCTTTCGACCCAGAGTAAATTATATTAAAACAAAAGACTCGAGTAAATGCTTTACCACCCACTTTAACTTCCTGGAGATTTAGTTTGTAAATTTACATTCCTGAAATTATCATCAATTAACATAATTATTAGTGTAAAATCTAACCATGAATTCTTTCTCTATAGAATCATTAAGAGCTACACTTGAATATGGTGGAATAAAATCATTTTGCGAATAAGTTGCTATGTTGGAAATAGTTTCATCATTTTTATGTTTTGGTACATGGTCGAATCGGCCGGTTTAACATCGTAGAATAAGAGCGATCCAGTTTTTTTTTTCTTCTCTCCCTCCTGGTAACCTTTCTTCATTTTCAGGTACGTGGATCGGTTGGTTGAGTCTTTGAAGAGCCACCTCAGGGAGAGTGTTCGAATGCTCTCCTCCAACGAAAGCATAAAGCAGAAACGAGAAGAAACAACTCGGCAGCAACATTTGCTCAGTAAACACCTTCAGTTGATCGTGGCTAGAACGAAAGAATTACAGGAAAATATTGAGAAACAAATTTCACTGAAATACAAAAACAGGACTGTTAATTTGATGGGTGGAATTAAATACATTTGATGAATGGTTTGGCTTCAATTTAAATTTAGGGTTAGGGACGAGGAAAATTGAACTTACTTCGTGATCTTATTTGGGAAGAGGAGAAATCTATCGGTAAATGTAAAGGTTTTGTCTAAATTATTTTTCAGAAACCAACAATTTTTTACTTAAGAAGATAGTTTTTATCCATTTTTTTTTATTAATAAAAGGCATGCAGCTGCTAGAAAGCTATTCTTCCTATCTGTCATTTACTTTGAAGTTGGCCACCTTTGGAAAGGCATCTCGCTCAGTTGGCAGGAAAAGATTTAAACTTTTTCAGAAAGTGAAAATGTTAGCAAATTTCATGAAGTTGAATATCATTCAAGAAGCTCACTTCTCCACGATGTTAGGATGAGTGTTCCCCAAGGATCACTTGAGCCAGAGCAGAAACAGAGTAAGTGGCCAACTCAACTCCACCCGATACCAACGGCCGGGAGCGAACCAGCGACACACCGTAACCACTGAGCTACTCTTAAGAAAAGTAATATAACAGTGTTAGGTATAAAGCGGAGCGTTTTAATGATTCTTTCAGTTAATTATTAGTTATTGAGTAATTGATTAAAATTAAATTAGATTTAATTCATTGAATGGAAACTCGTATGTATCAAGGCTGTTCTTCACCAAAAGTGGCTCCGCAGTTTTTTATTTATAAGACTTTATAGCTCGGTTTCCGCGTTATGTAATTCAATAGTTTGTGTAGATCGGCAATTTTTTATGGTATTTGTTATCTAAATAATGATAGGTTTTATATTGTATTTATTTTTTATAAATATTGTTATTACTTATAGATTTAAATTGGGGTTTTTATAAATAAAGTTTGCTATTGAAATGCTCTTATTTTCATGGAAGAATGAAAGTAAGTTCGCTACATCATAACCGCCGAAAAGGTTCATCTTTGAAATTATTATTATTTTAATGGGTATTGTAGCCTAGGTAGGTATTCAGATTTGCGATACTTAATAAATTAAACTTTGTTAATGCACCAAAAGATGTTTCAACCTGGTACAGTATTTTTATAATTTAAATTAATAAACAAGACGGTGAGTGACTCTGGATGGAGTAATTCGATCCTCTGGCTTCACCACAAAGAGGTTATTGATACTAGAAGAGGATGGCCCGAGGAATTTATATGTTTGACAGGTTGAAATCCTGAGACTCCGGGTCACTCCCAGAGATGTGGCGACCCTATCCTTTACTTTTTGGACAGCATAATTGAGTTCAAAGTGCAAACAAATCGGGGTTAGTTAAAATTATAATGGTGAATTTGGCTCCTTCAATTAATTACACTGGTCAACAAAGGTTTTGTCAGATATTTTTACTTGAACTATATGTGACTTTTTACGTTAATTACGGAAATGAAAACAGAATTTTTCTATCACCCACAGTTTTAGAGACACGAATTTACATTACTTAGGATTTGAGTCAGAATAGGAAGGGGGTTTATAATGCTAAACAATATAAACTGTAACCTAGGAAGCTCTCTCCTGTCATTCGCAGATGATACCAGAATACTAAGACCAATTACAGAAAAAGAAGACTGTGTAGAGCTACAAAAAGATCTACAAACTATATATGCATGGGCAGATGCAAACAATATGGCCTTCAATGAAGACAAATTTGAACTAATTAAGTATGGACCAAATAAATACCTGAAAGAACAATTCAACTACACTGGACCCACAGGAAAAGATATTGCACAAACTGATCATGTCAGGGATCTAGGGATTATATTATCTGAAGATGCAACATTCAACAGGCACATTGACAAAGTAACCTCATCATGCAAACAACTAATAGGATATATACTGAGGACATTCAGAACTAGGGACAGTATGACCATGCTTACCCTGTGGAAATCACTTGTCCTTCCACGCATTGACTACTGCTCTCAATTATGGTTTCCCACAAACAGAATGAATTGCAAAAAATTGAGGGCCTACAAAGAACCTTTACCTCGTACATTAAACAACCTGATGGGCAACAGGTGAGTAAAAACAAATTAAACTATTGGGATAGGCTTAGAGGCCTCAACCTTTATTCCATAGAGAGAAGGTTTGAGAGAGACATCCTAATCTACACCTGGAAAATTCTAGAAGGGCTTTTAGTTGCCCCCAATACTGAACCAATTGTGCCCACCTTAACAAGAACTGGCAGAATGTGTAAAAAATATCACCTCCCACCAAACAGTCTGAGAAGGATTCAAACCCTTCAATATAATAGTATCTCTAGGCAGGGTTCTCGCCTGTTTAACTCCTTGCCTCAGTACCTTAGAGAGATAAGTGCAGTCCCAGTAGATACTTTTAAAAAACACTTGGACATGTTTTTAGCCAACATACCCGACCAACCCACAGTGTCAGGGTATTCCTCTGCCAGACCAGCCCCCACAAATTCAATAGGGGACCAAATCGTATGGCAGGAGCGAGAGAAAAGAAGGGTGGCGACCCCGTCGTGGCCCCGCCTCAGGAGGCGCTGAGTGGACTTCGTGGGAGCAGCGCACCCTTGAGGTAGAAGCGCTTTAAGGTAAATTTAAGGTAAGGGTGGGGTCTGCCCCTTGCTGCTGCTCTGCTTATAAGTTGCTGCACGTCACTGTTGACTTTCATTTGTCAGTTACTCACTTGATTTCGCTCAGTGAACATTTTAGGTGAGTTTAATATGCATTTTCTACTTTGATATTGCTATTACGTCTATAAATTAGTCTAAATTTCAATTTCGATTCACTCAATATTGGTGGGTGATAGAGAAATTTTGAGGTCATCTTTGAACTCGGCGGTAAAAAAAACCTATAAGATTCACCCATTTTCGTTCATGTGACATAAGTTTTTTTGTCATCCAGTGTTGTTAATGATTTAATTTCGACTCGTAAAACTACGAAGTTTGGGTGGTTATTTGAATTTTCTTTGTAAGTAAAAAGTTCTTGAAAGCATATATAATACACTACTTTAAGAAAAATTCACTTTGAAACTTAAGTATATTAGGTTTTTAACAGGCCATCAGTAGGGTGACCACACGTCCGGCTTTAGAGGTTCCTATAAAACGTCAGGCCCAATCTCTGAGCGAGACGCGGAAAAGACTGCTTTTGCTATGGTATATTTGACTTGAGTTGACCTATTTTGACGCTGATGTTATCACTTGGCTTTTACAAAGCTAACGATAGAATGATCCATTTCACGACTGCTTTTAATCTCGTTCAACTTATACTCGAATGAATTTTTTTCGTTATACTAACGTAACTCGAGAATCTTCAGTACCGACTTCAGTATCATAAAATATTTTTACACGTTAATGATGCAAGTTTTTTAAGAATTGGGAGTTATTTCTACATTTTAATTGTACTCAAAGTGAATGGGAATATGATCATAATTTATTTTAATTTTTTTTTATATAAATCCCTGAGTATGTCATGCTTTTTCGAGTTACAATTCTGGTTATCCGAGTCACTATCCTGACTTAATGACATAAGGGATCTTGGAATTAATCGGGACACATCTTCGAAAGTTCAGAGATTATTGTTATAATTATTCTCGCTTTCACCTCTATATTCGAGGAGTGCAGTGATGAACCCGCTTTAGGTGTTTGGCTTAACCCCGGTTTCATTTTGAAGGTAACTTACTTTTTCTGGTTAGTGGGTCTCTTAAGTGGCGTTACCGCCCGTCTCAGTGCCTCCGGTTCAGCATTGGACGATCGAAGAACCTAAAACGGAACATTCATCCAGTTATATCTGCTTCTGAAATGACTGGAATATGAATTGAGGTAATTATTTATATATAGGTATTTATGATGAATAAAACCACGAAGGAAAAAAAACACAAAGGGGTGCTCAAGCGCTTTCGTCTAATGACAACCTCAGGATGTCATTAGACGAAAGCGCTTGAGCACCCCTTTGTTTTTCTTTTTTCCTTCGTGGTTTTATTCATCATAAATACTTTTCACGTGTCACTTTCGTGAAATAATTTTTCATATATAGGTATATATAATATGATCTGCCATTGTGACTACTTTTCTGTAGTCCCAGCAAAAATCATGAATTTCAAATATAAATTTTTCAGTATACTATAGTGGCCACCTGTATACTGCGGAAAGTGACCAGTTTACCCAGTTAAAAATAATTTGTGTTCAAAACAATCTCTTAAAATTACCGAACGATATTAGCTAGGAAAACAATAATTCTTGAAAATTTGTATCCACAATTAAATAAATATATATTAAGTTTAAACGTATGCGTTTCAGTAAAAAAAAAATATATATATTTTTTTAATTTGTGTAATAATATCCCTTTTAGAACTCAAACTCTTGCCTAAAAAAGGCCAGTTAGTTTGTCATTAGCTCTTTCCGCGGAGGGAAACGTCATAAACAATATAATGCCGATTCCCGTTGATCAGCTAAGTTAATCGACATTGGGTCGGATAGTAGTTGGATGGGAAACTCCTCTGCGTCCAAACTATGTAGCGACCCGTGGTTTGGATCCCATGTACAGCTGTAGGTCCCTTTCGTCATATGATCTTAGCTATTCCGAAGTAGGTTAAACAACCCCATCATTACTTTTTGGAAATTTATTTTTTTCTAAAATGACCACATCTCTAAAGTGACCACTTTTGTTTGGTCACAATAGTAGTTACTTCAAATAGGTTTTACTACACACACAGCTGGGCAATAAATACATTGAATGTATTTAAATACTAAATACATTTTACGAATGTATTTAGATACTAAATACAAAATACATTAATTGTATTTAAATACATTTGTAAATACATTTTAAATACATACAAATTTTAACATATGCATTCACTAATTCATGTTTTGATAAATTTCTACTTTAGGGGACACGGTGAATTTCGAAATAAATACACCACTCGATAGATCAGACGATTTTAAAAGCTTTTTCATCAATGAATTTTCCATCGCAAATTGGATTGATTGCAACGAGTTAGTTACACAGGCCCACTTAAGGCAGAGCCGTTTTGTACGATTATTCGGTCAATTTCAAGATATTTTTTGATGTCTAAAAAAACACTTACCTTCAGATGAGTGTACAGATTCGTTGTAGCATTGCTTGCAGCAGAGACTTCGTGTTTACACGGCAAGTAGGTGCACTTTACCTTATTACCGTCTTTAGATTTAATTTTAAAGTATTTTCCGTCAAACAGAGGGTGCACTAAATTGTTATCTGCAGATATATCACTGTTTGATTCACCGGATTTGCTTGTTGAAGCCATGACACGCACACGATAAAGAAATTAACCGCTTTCGACTAAGAGTGGCACACAACTGATTGAACTGACACGTTGAAACATGAACCATGCTGTACTACACTGTCGACGCGTCGTACTGTGCTAGTACAGAACGTGTATTAAACCAGTAAAAGTATTTACATTTTTATATTTTGAGTATTTAAATACATTGTATTTAAATACTCATTAAAGTATTTAAATTATATTTAAATACATGAAAAACAATGTATTTATAAATACAGTTCTAAATACACAAATGTATTTAAATACTGCCCAGCTCTGACTACACACACACACACACACACACACACGGTAGAGCAACAAGCTTGACCTTCGTCAGAATGAACAATTCGGGCAGAAGCAAAAACCAAGGTTAACCAATATATATAGTAGTTGAGTAGGAAAAAAGTAACTGTATGAACTTACATAAAAAACGTTCGAGTAAAGTAAGACCCGAAGGACAAAAATTCCCAACCTTGTTAAAATAATTTGTATATTTTAAACTGCCTGAAACTATACTCTTATCCGATGCATTTAATGGTTGTTCAAATTTTTCAGTTTTTTATAACCTGTCTATCCATGCTTATGAATAATTAAAATTTATATGAGCGCATTTGATATACTTGGAACATCGATTATTGATTAGCCTAAACTGTTATAATGCGTTCGATTTTTGCAATGTATTCGCGACTTTACTTTCTCTAATTTAGTTTCTATTTTACTCCTTATCTCTTCATATACTCTGGACTGAGCGTCCGGAACGGTGTAAAATGATTAATAAATAGTGACGGTATGGTACAGCTCAGAAAAAGAAGTGACGGCATGGCATTTTTTTTTTTTTTTTAAGTTCGGGATGAACCGATTCGCCTCTATTTAAAAGGGCATATCTCGGTGGAAAAACAAAGAAAAAGTGAGAGGAAAGACAGAGGAAAAAGAAAGGGTGGAGGGGACAGTCGAAGTGGAAAAAGACCAAGGACTGCAGGGTCGAGCCCCATCATCCTTGGGTGCTAGGGCCGGGAGGGCGCACGTGAAACCTCCAGGAACAAGCACGTACAAACGAGCACAAAGAGCATTCAAGAGCACGAGCTTAGAACCCCCTTGCGGGTGACGGCATGGCATACCGCCCACTTGGATATATATATATATAATATATATATATATATTATATACTGTATGTGTGGTGTGTGTATATATTATATATATATATATATATATATATATATATATTATTTTAAAACTTATTTGCAAATCCATTAAATTTGTTAGTGCTCATCAGTTATTTATTTTCTATTTTTTTTCTTTGCCCTATTTACTGTATGTTGAAATACGACAAAATTTTCCGTCCTAGTTCGGTCCCTATTTTGTAAGTAAATCCGCGCGTGTATATATATATATTTTTTTTTTTGGTGCCGCCTTTCTTCTCTTCTCCTCCTCCTCTCCTCCATTGGGGAGATATACAGGCATTATTATGAATTGAAAAGTCCCTATTTGACACTTGGAAAATCAAGATATCCTTATTTACTGATGGTAAGTGGTTTATATTTATATATTCTACATCATGATACAATATAAAAAAAAAAACCATCTTTATCGTGGATCATTCACAATCCATAGCCACTTAACCTAACATACAAGTACAATCTTACGTATACATTGAACTTAATACAAAAATAATATAAAAATAAGGCCAACATAGTGACTTAACCTAGCATACTGGCATATTATTTGATTAATTATCTGAATTTTATGTATATTGTTATTACCGGAGATATCTTATAACACTTATTATAACAGCCACTTGCTATACTATAGCACTTATTATAACACAACTTAATATGCATATATAATCTTTGCTATATTACAAAAATAAAGTATTATAAACCAGCAGTTGTCTGAACCAAGACTGCCATATAGGTGAGAGGTACACAATATCTGAAGACAGGACATTGTACAATGATACATTAGAGTTATTTTGGACCCTAGCAATGAAATTATATATATTCTTCCGGATTAACATTTGGCTGGTAGGTAGGTTACGCGTAGTAAACATAAGACTGGCACTGCACCATTTTGGTTCCCTATATACTGTAGCATACGAAAAATATTATTATAAGCAACAGAGAGTTTATTCATAGCAGTTTTTGTATAATTCCACCACAGATGGGATGTATACAATGCAGTACAGTAAGTTCTAAAAAGATAAATTTTAACTGATTCTGAACACATACCAAATTTCCTTACTAGCATGTTACCCTGTACATACAGCTTTTTACGTTGCCTCTCAATATCAAGTTCATCTCGCAGCTCGTGAGTAATTACATGACCTAAGTATTTACATGTGTCTTTGACAGGTATAGTCTGACCATTCATTTCAAAAGACCCACATGATACATGTTTCAGTAGATTACACCTAAAAATCAAAATACAACTCTTTGCCCCATTAATTATAGGTGATGTCATTTTCTATACCATATTTTTCACATACCTCTAATAGTAAGGGGTTCAAAAAACCTCAGCCCACCCATTTGCAGCTTACATGTTTACTTATATCGAAATAGTTTTTAGTGATTATAAAACTATATAAAATTCTTTATTTATTGCAGGTATTAAAATTACTCTAGCTGATAAAGTGATAATATAATGGCTTCTCAATTAATTGGTGATTCGGAGAGGCAACGTGTGATAGATCGCATACGAGCAATAACATTTCGGGAAGTTCGTGATGCTGGAGCCACCTTTATAACACGTTCATGGGTTGCCAAAAAGTTGCGAAGAAGTGAGGACTTCGTCAAAAGAAATTGGAATAAAACTTTGGATGAATGTGAAATGGATACAACCAAATCTGGGCGCCCAAATTTGCCACTCTCTCAGGAAACAAAGGACATCATTGAAAGCGGTACGTGTAAGCGGAAAAAGAGCTGTGCTAAACTTTCTAGAGAGATCGAAGTGTTGAGAGGAAAGATCGTTAGTGGTGAGATCATTCGACTGTACCGTCATAGGCAAGGTTTAAAGCCTTGGCATGAACTTCCAAAGCCAAGAAAAACTCAACTTAACATCGATGACGGAATGTGGTTTGCCCATTATCTTGAAGATTGGGATGTGGATGATTTCATGCATTTAGCTGTCTCCGATGAATTTTTTGTTTACGTAACACGTCGGCCTAACTACCAAAATGGAATGTGAGCCATAACACCAGATGAAATCGATGACAATGAACATTATCGCGAATTATTAAAAAGTCCAGACTGTGTTGGTGTGTTTGTTTTGTTCACTGCAAAGAAGCTCATGTGGGTGCTGAAGCCAAATGGTCAGAGTTGGGATGGACAGTATTTTCGTGATATTATTCTATCCCAGCATGTCATTCCTTTTCTAAGAAACCCAAACAATGTTATGGATGTCGATCAGGTCACACTTCGGCACGATAAGGCCCCCTGGTTTAAGGGATTAGCCACTCAACAGTTGTTGCGGAACCATGAGATCGATTTCTTTGGAAATGAAGAATGGCCAGGAAATTCTCCTGAACTGAACGTCTGTGAACACATTGGATCAGTTATAAAGGACAAGGTTGAATGTCTCTTGTTTCAAGAACCTGCAGCAAATCGATTTTCGAAGGATACAATGGCACAACACATTGAAACTGTCTTAGCAAATTTGCCTAACGATCAAGATCTATTCACGTCACTTTTGGCAAGCTACCCAAAGCGAATTCAGGCTGTCTTGGAAGCCAATGGTGGGAACACCAAGTTTCAATTGTTTCTCATTAACTGCAGGATTAAATTCTCTTTTGTAAGGTATGTTTAGTTTTACTGTACCTCTAATGGTGTAGGCCATGGGCGGGGGGGCTAAAGTTTATTGGAGCCCCGTACTCTCAGCCCATGGGGAGAGGGTGACAGAAGAACAGTGTCATCAGCATACATTAAATGATTAATTTTTTCCTTTCCAATGACACAGCCAGTACGTGCAGTTTTTAGTTCATTGGTAAGGTAATCCATGTATGTACAGAAAAGATAGGGTGATAATACACCTCCTTGCCTAACACCATTAGTGACCTTAAAACCTGGTGATACAGTGCTTTTCCATCTTACAAACATGGTCTGCTCTGTATACCAGAATGCAAGTATCCTAAGTATATATTTAGGTACCCCTCGACACAAGAGTTTCTTGAAAAGTTTGTGATGGTTAACTCTATCAAATACTTTTGATGGATCCAAAAAACAGGAATATACATTGCTGTATCATTAATATCATTAATCCTCCTCCTTTTTTGTCCTCAGCAGATCTCATACTTTGTATTTTGGACAGTCCTTTGCTTTCCATTATTTTATCAACCTTCACTTGTGTTTCTGTCGACGTCGCTCTTCCATTACGCAGATCACGCAGTGTGCGTGGGGCCCCGCGAGACAGGAGAACCCCCAGCGAGCGGTATAAAAAAATAATTAATGAATGATTGACAGAAATAAAAAAAATGGACCAAATTTTGATTTTTTTAAACTCTTCCAGCGTCATTCATTTTATTTCTATATAAAATCTAGCAATTTTTTTCTTGTTAAAATCATAAAAATTAAAATGTAAACAAATGCCTAATGTGTGCCATCAGATCTGCCATCTCAGAAGATGACTGCACTGGAATTGCTGACTTACATAACATACATACAAGAGAAGCAGCTGATAGAGTTATATCCAAACCTATGGATTGCTCTCAGAATTGCAGTCACTCTTCCAGTGACCATAGCCACAGCTGAAAGCAGCTTCTCCAAGTTGAAGCTAATTAAAACGTACCTCAGATCAACAATGGAAGCATTGGCGTAGGCAATTGTATGTTCATTATACACAGTGATTCACTGGCCTACTTAGTTAGTGCTCCAGACAACTGTCACTTAATCTTCTATGGACTTCTTGTATAATGTTTATACCTGTTGAGTGTGAAATGAAGTGTTTGTTTGTTTGTTTGTTTGAAATGGCACAAGAACGTCTGAGTGGGCTTGTCATCATGACCATCAATCGGGAGGTAGGCCGGAAGCTGTCCTATGATGATATTATTGATGAATTTGCAATAAAAAAAGCCAGAAGAGAAAGGTTTTGAATGTAGGCCGATGTGATATATATCTATCTAAATAAACTTTAGATTTCTGTATATTTAATTGTATATAAACCATTTTATTGTGCGATATATATACAGGGCGTCCCAAAAAAATGTATACACACTTTAAATACTTATAAAGGCAGTGTTTATTAAAATACATTTCATTTTCAAAATGTAATAGAATCTACAGACATTATTTAATTGTTTTGTCAACGCCTGTTTTCAAACTGACGTCCGTTCTGGTCCAGGCACTGCTGATAACGCGAAGCAATGGAATCGCAAACATCACGAAACATTTCGTTTGGTATTTGTATGCATTCTCGTTCAATGGCTGCTCTCAATTCAGCGACTGTTGCAGGTTTTATAGCGTAGACTTTGTCTTTTAAGTATCCCCATAAAAAAAAGTCTAGTGGTGTGAGGTCTGGTGAACGCGGAGGGTATTCTACGAAACCCCTTCGTCCAATCCACATCCACATCGTGCCAAGTACCACTCGCAATACTCCACTCTTCGGTCCGGATCATCATCTTCATTATAGCATGGACTAATCTTGGAATGTAACTTTTCCATTGACAGCGCTTCAAAATGCGTTGGACAGACGATTCTGAAATTCCTACCTCACGACTCGCTTGCCGCACAGATTTTCTTGGACTTTGGTGATACGTTTCCAGTACTCTTTCTTGCTTTGTGGGGCTTGTCGATGTCCGTGGTCTTCCGGAACGCTTCTTGTGGACATTCTGAACAGTTCCATCGGCTTCAAACTTATCTCTAATTCGAGTGATGGTAAGTCGCGTTGGTGGATCTGTTTGAAACTCCCTCCTAAACTGTCTTTGCACTTCAACTGCGTTTTCACACTTCCAGTAGCATTTTAGAATGAATTTCCTTTGTTCAAAGCTTAGTCTGACTGCCATTATTAATTCTAATGGGTTTAACTTGGAAAGAAAGAAACATCAATTGAGCTATCAGCTGTTAAAGTGTGTATACATTTGTTTGGGACGCCCTGTATATATATATATATAATATTTAGGAGAAATCCAATGACAAGGAGGAATGTAAATGCCATGAAAAGTCTTCTTTAATGCGCAACGTTTCGAGCAATACGCTCATCATCAGGCTAGATAATAACAATATGAAATTAGAATCAATAAATAAATGTGAACAAGACAAAATAATTTCCATAAAACCTATTCAGTAAAAGCAAATTTTAAAAAGACTAAAAGAAGAGGGTTAAATTCAAAGTTATAAAAATTTACATATAAAATTAACCAGAAATTTAAAAAGCTATTTTTAAATTACATATAGTAAATTTGAAATTAGTACACTGGAATAATTAACACTAATACAATGGAATAATTAACACTACGAACCTTTCAATGCTGGTTCCGAGGCACGAGTAATTTAAAACAAAACAAAACAGGAAACAAGCTATGGGTTGGGCGGTTGGAGTTATAAGTTAGGGGAGGGGGATTATAAAAAATTTAGAGGGACAGCTGAGGAATCCACGTTTAGAGAAGGGGTCAATGTTTTAATATAAAGAGATTCCAAAATTCTAAGTGAGTTAGGACAAGAATTACAACCGAGAATTTTAAAATGATCTAAAGTGACATCAGTTTTACATTTTATACTGTGTTCCCGAATACTGGAGGCTTCCTTTTTATTTAAAATTTTACCTGTTCGGCAACTTACTCCCATATGCGAATAAAATCTAGTCCTGAGGGAGCGCACGGTGCTGCCAATGTAAGTACCAAGGAGACACCTTGGGCAGGTAAATAATATACAACACCGCTACGCAACGAATCAGGAGTTCGATCCTTCGCTGAGAAAAAGCTACCTAAAGACATTTTGTTAATAAATATAATGCGAAAATCAGTATGATAAAAAAATTTTCTTAACAACTTTGTAAATTTAAGTTTAAATTCTTTATTCATGGGATCCATTTCAGGTACCAGGAAATATTTTATATCTTTAGGCACTGAAATACAGGAAAGTTGAGGGCTATAAACATTATTTAAGAAAGATCTTATTAGTTTATCTACATATTGAACAGGAAACTATTATTGGTAAAATATGATCTTAAATTATTAAATTCATCGTTTTAAGGTAAAACTAGAGGTCAAATTATATCCTCTGAACAAGAGAGTTTTAATACACGACATCTTATAGTTAAAATCAGTAAAACTAAAGAAATTCATGCCAAACCAGTAAAAGTGGGTTTCCTGTAAACTGATGTAGTAATAGAATCACCTTTTTTCGAAATTAAAAGATCTAAAAAGGGAAGGGAGCCATTTTTCTCAGTTTCCATTGTATAAGTTATATTGGGGTGCAGAGAATTTAAGAAGTTAAAAAATTGTTGCGCTTGTACAGCATTATCAAAAACAGCTATCGAGTCATCAACGAAGCGTCGATAGAAAATTGGTTTACAATGGGTGGGAGATTGTCTAAAAATTACACTTTCTAAATGAGTCATAAAAAAATCAGCTGATAGAGGTCCGACGGGTGATCCCATCCCAATACCATCAATTTGTTGGTAAACCTTATTATTGAAAGTAAAATAACATTGCTTAAAAACCAATTCTAAAAGTTCCTTAAAATAAACCATGAAAAACCATGAAAACTATCATCAGAGCTAAAAAACCCTATCTAAAATAATGGCAATAGTTTCTGATACAGGTACATTCGTGAAAAGCGACTTTACATCAAAACTGACAAAAAACTTTTTTGAATCGAAATTCTTACTAAGAAGATCTTTTTGAAATTCATAAGAGTTATTTATAGTATAAGCATTTTTCGCAAAAGGTGACAGGAGACGAACAACAAATTTTGACAATTGAAAGGTAGGTAAGTTATACGAAGCTAAATAGGACGGAGAGGTGTTCCAACTTTATGGATTTTAGGCAAACAGTATAATTGAGCAAGATCAGAACCAGATACGAACAACTGAGAGTAAGTATCATTTTTTATTATCTTTAAAGACTTTAATCGTGACAAAAATCTATTAACTTGGTCTTCCAACCTTAAAATGACTTTATTGACGGGTTCAAGAATTTGTTTGAATTTGCTAACATCACTTAGGATTTCATTAGTTTTATTTCGATTCAAAAAAGTTTTTTGTCAGTTTTGATGTAAAGTCGCTTTTCACGAATGTACCTGTATCAGAAACTATTGCCATTATTTTAGATAGGGTTTTTAGCTCTGATGATAGTTTTCATGGTTTTTCATGGTCTTATTTTAAGGAACTTTTAGAATTGGTTTTTAAGCAATGTTATTTTACTTTCAATAATAAGGTTTACCAACAAATTGATGGTGTTGGGATGGGATCACCCGTCGGACCTCTATCAGCTGATTTTTTTATGACTCATTTAGAAAGTGTAATTTTTAGACAATCTCCCACCCATTGTAAACCAATTTTCTATCGACGCTTCGTTGATGACTCGATAGCTGTTTTTGATAATGCTGTACAAGCGCAACAATTTTTTAACTTCTTAAATTCTCTGCACCCCAATATAACTTATACAATGGAAACTGAGAAAAATGGCTCCCTTCCCTTTTTAGATCTTTTAATTTCGAAAAAAGGTGATTCTATTACTACATCAGTTTACAGGAAACCCACTTTTACTGGTTTGGGCATGAATTTCTTTAGTTTTACTGATTTTAACTATAAGATGTCGTGTATTAAAACTCTCTTGTTCAGAGGATATAATTTGACCTCTAGTTTTACCTTACTAAACGATGAATTTAATAATTTAAGATCATATTTTACCAATAATAGTTTTCCTGTTCAATATGTAGATAAACTAATAAGATCTTTCTTAATAATGTTTATAGCCCTCAACTTTCCTGTATTTCAGTGCCTAAAGATATAAAATATTTCCTGGTACCTGAAATGGGTCCCATGAATAAAGAATTTAAACTTTAATTTACAAAGTTGTTAAGAAAATTTTTTTATCATACTGATTTTCGCATTATATTTATTAACAAAATGTCTTTAGGTAGCTTTTTCTCAGCGAAGGATCGAACTCCTGATTCGTTGCGTAGCGGTGTTGTATATTTATTTACCTGCCCAAGGTGTCTCCTTGGTACTTACATTGGCAGCACCGTGCGCTCCCTCAGGACTAGATTTTATTCGCATATGGGAGTAAGTTGCCGAACAGGTAAAATTTTAAATAAAAAGGAAGCCTCCAGTATTCGGGAACACAGTATAAAATGTAAAACTGATGTCACTTTAGATCATTTTAAAATTCTCGGTTGTAATTCTTGTCCTAACTCACTTAGAATTTTGGAATCTCTTTATATTAAAACATTGACCCCTTCTCTAAACGTGGATTCCTCAGCTGTCCCTCTAAATTTTTTATAAACCCCCCTCCCCAACTCCCCCCCCCTCCCCAATTTTTTATAATCCCCCCTCCCCTAACTTATAACTCCAACCGCCCAACCCATAGCTTGTTTCCTGTTTTGTTTTGTTTTAAATTACTCGTGCCTCGGAACCAGCATTGAAAGGTTCGTAGTGTTAATTATTCCATTGTATTAGTGTTAATTATTCGTGTACTAATTTCAAATTTACTATATGTAATTTAAAAATAGCTTTTTAAATTTCTGGTTAATTTTATATGTAAATTTTTATAACTTTGAATTTAACCCTCTTCTTTTAGTCTTTTTAAAATTTGCTTTTACTGAATAGGTTTTATGGAAATTATTTTGTCTTGTTCACATTTATTTATTGATTCTAATTTCATATTGTTATTATCTAGCCTGATGATGAGCGTATTGCTCGAAACTTTGCGCATTAAAGAAGACTTTTCATGGCATTTACATTCCTCTTTGTCATTGGATTTCTCCTAAATATTAAATTGAAGCTCTGTAGAAGCAAACCGCATGACTATATATATATATATGTGTGTGTGTGTGTGTGATACACACAGACATATACACATATACACACATATATATATATATATATATATATATATATATATATATATAATACACCCCCCCCCCAGAAGGTTGGAGCCGGCACTGGTTTCTGTAATACATAGTATATTACTTTCCTCACCTAGTAATTTTTCTAGTTCCACCATCTTAACTTTTGTTAACCCTTGAATATTGATTAGCTTTATCTTAAATGTGTTGCTTTTCTTATCTACATATGACTTTTCCCTCCTTCATTCAGAGGTGTCAATTTCTCTTTTTATTAGTTTTCCCTCCTTTATAAACCACCCTCTTTCGCCCCTCTCTCTCTTTTCTTTCTTCTTTCAATTGCTCCCTTAGATTTTTATTTTTTTTCTCTCTTCTTTGTTAAATCTAGAGAGATCCCTATCCTTTTCTTCCTCATATCCCTTTCATCTTTTAGCAACTTTGCATTCTTAATCACCATCCATTTCTCTTTCTCACTTCTCATTTCTACTAATACTAGGCTGACCATATTTCCTCGAGACAAAAACGGGACATTGGGATGGAAAAAAAGGGACGGGGGTTATGTAATATTCTGTATTCATGAAAAAGTAAGTACATAAACATATTGAGCTTACAATTATTCTTCAGTGACAGAACCCATACAAAACGGTACTGTCCCGTTCAAAACGGTACGTATGGTCAGCCTAACTAATACTGGCCTGTTTATCCCTGAATTTGTTTCCCTCCCTAGTCTTATAACTTTGTCAATTGTGTAGCTCTCTAGTTTTAGTGAATTGGTAAATAGCTCTTCACATTGTGACCTGTCTTCTCTCACCCTTTGTATAGGATTCTCATCCTCTGGTTCAGGTACATTGTATAGTATCACATTGTTTTTCCTTCTTATCTTGTCTTCCTTCTCCCCTATTATTCTCAGTGGCGGGTTATCACTAAGGCTATTGAGGCTGAAGCCGCAGGCTCCCATGCTTGAAGGGTTCCCCCAATCAACTGAGTTTCGATGATATAATTCGAGATTTCGCAAACTTCTTTGATTAAATATAACAGAGTACACAAACTGACAAATTCCCTGTTTTATTTTATGCTTTATAGGCCCTAAAGTAAAGTTTGTTTAATACTGTTTGATTTTGGCAAACGGCAAAGTACCCTGTGTTAAGGTTCTTTAAAGTTTGTTTCTCAATTAGCCTGAGCACTGTACATATAATTTGTGTAAATGTACTATGTACTGTACATGTATTGTTAATAAAAAGCTATATAAAAGGGCCCCCATATTCTTCAGTGCCCCGGGGCCCCGAGGTGTCTTAATCCGCCTCTGATTATTCCTACTACCACCTTTGTCACTTCGTGGATTATTTCCTCTTTCATTCCTTCCATTTTACTTTCCAGATCTTTCACCCTGTCCTTTAACCTTTTGTTTTTATACTCCAAGTATTCAATTTTTTCTTTGTACTGCCTGACTTAATTTCTGCACGTGTTACAGAACCACAATTGGTCTTTCTATTTCACCAATATCTTGTACAGCTCTATGTTAACTCCGGCGCAGCCTGCATGGAACCATCTATTACAGCCATCGGCCCATCACAGTTCAACCCATTATCACTGTTCCTGACTTGTCTTCTACACGGATTGCATACGACATCCTCCAACCCGTCATCCCCACATCGGCCATCACCATCAACACAGTCACTACTGAAACACACCTATATTGTTATCAAAAGACAACAATAGCAACAACAACAACAAAGTTAGCTTAGGCTGAGACTGTCTTAGTTAGAACTTGTGCAAATTTAATTTTAATTTTATATAAGAATATTTTCAAAAACTTAATTTGCACAGAAGTACTTATCTTTGAAAGTTTAGGTTGGCTTGTGGTCTAGAAGGAGTGCGTATTTTAATATGTAATTATGCTTAACTGCAGTACCAAGCCTGAGTTGGTTAGCAATAGTTTAGGAGCTAGGCTTATATTTGAAACCATGCAATTTGCGCGGACTTGACTCAGTATGCGGAAGTGAGAAGGCAATTTTTTTTGGTAAAAAAATTGTCATTGTGGTGAAAAAATGTGATTGTTGAGTTTTTTAATAAATACCATAGTTTTTTAAAACGTTAAACCTTCGGTATAGTAATGGCAAAAGAGGGTTGAAGGTCATCACAGGAATCATAAAGGTAACTCAAAGCCATCAGGGTCTCATTAGGTTATCCCTGGCCAAAGTAAGAACCAGACACTCCAAATACATACTACTGTTTAACTCTAGAATACAATAATTCTAAAGAATCCCAATAATTTACAAGTTTTTTCCCTCAAAATGGGTCTAAAATCATTATTAGATCAAATGTATGTAAGAATCTGAGCAATTGATGAAATTCCTCACTTTACTGGACTGCAAAATCTACTAGAATTTCCTGATGCTTTGTGTAAGGTTTTTTTCTGGTAAATCTTACTTTGGTAAATTTGCAGTTTCAGCCCCAATTCGTTTTGAACATGAAACTTATGTTTTTTGATGTGATTCATTCGAATTTGGCACCTGTTTCCATCGTAAATCACTCGTTTTTGAGATAACCGCCCCTCCAATATCAAAAGCCAAAAACGAGTGATTTGCAATGGAAATGGATATCAAATTCAAGTGAATTACATTAAAAAACATGGTAAATATGGATATTATGGCCTCCACCCAATTTTGATGCCAAAATACATTTTCCTAGTAGTGTATGAAGTGCTTTGTTCAAATCTGGCCTTCATTTTATGTGGAAATGAACCAATCAAAAGTTGTGAGACTTCAAAGTTTTAACATATTTTGGTTCATTTCCCCATAAAATGAAGGCCAGATTTTAACATTGCACATCAAATACTACTAGAAAAATGCATTCCAGTGTCCAAATTGCTAGAGAACCTACCTAATCTAACCTACCTAATCTAACCTACCTAATCTAACCTACCTAATCTAACCTACCTAATCTAACCTACCTAATCTAACCTACCTAATCTAACCCACCTAACCTAACCCACCTAACCTAACCCACCTAACCTAACCCACCTAACCTAACCCACCTAACCTAACCCACCTAACCTAACCCACCTAACCTAACCCACCTAACCTAACCCACCTAATCTAACCCACCTAATCTAACCCACCTAATCTAACCCACCTAATCTAACCCACCTAATCTAACCCACCTAATCTAACCCACCTAATCTAACCCACCTAATCTAACCCACCTAATCTAACCCACCTAATCTAACCCACCTAATCTAACCCACCTAATCTAACCCACCTAACCTAACCCACCTAACCTAACCCACCTAACCTAACCCACCTAACCTAACCCACCTAACCTAACCCACCTAACCTAACCCACCTAACCTAACCCACCTAACCTAACCCACCTAACCTAACCCACCTAATCTAACCCACCTAATCTAACCCACCTAATCTAACCCACCTAATCTAACCCACCTAATCTAACCCACCTAACCTAACCCACCTAACCTAACCCACCTAACCTAACCCACCTAACCTAACCCACCTAACCTAACCCACCTAATCTAACCCACCTAATCTACCTAACCTAACCCACACCTAATCTAACCTACCTAACCTAACCCTAATATTAGGTTAGGTAGGTTCTCTAGCAATTTGGACATTGGAATACATTTTTCTAGTAGTATTTGATGTGCAATATTAAAATCTGGCCTTCATTTTATGGGGAAATAAACCAAAATATGTTAAAACTTTGAAGTCTCACAACTTTTGATTAGTTCATTTCCACATAAAATGAAGGCCAGATTTGAACAAAGCACATCATACACTACTAGGAAAATGTATTTTGGCATCAAAATTGGGTGGAGGCCGTAATATCCATATTTACCAAAAACATAGGAAAAACATAAGTTTCATAACCTAACCTTAATGAGAAGTGATGGGTTGAGGAATAGGGTTGACTGTAGGCTCGTCAATGTCATCATCCTCAGACTCTATCCTCATGTGGGATAGAGACACGTGGAAAGGCAGGGGTAACTCATCCTGATTGTGGAGGGTACAGTTTTGCTGCCTCTAGTAGGAAGGTATGGAGTTCACTTTCGCCAGCCTGCTTGATAAACAAATACTAGTAATTATGTCGCAAATGACATGGCCTGAAGTTGAAATAAAAAATATATTTTTCTAGTGTATTTTGGCGTGCTCTGTTCAAATATAACCTTTATTTCTTGTGCAAATGAACAGAAATACATGTTTGGGCTATGCAATGACAACTGTATTTCTGTTTATTTGCACAAGAAATGAAGGTCATATTCGAACAAAGCACACCAAAATACACCTGAAAAAAGTATTTTTCACTACATTTTATACAATAAAGCATAACCTAACTTAACATGTTCATGTTACGAGATCTTATAAATGACGCATTACCACATGAAATGTGCAAAACACCTCAAAATTAACCAGAAAAGTTTGCTCTCATCATCTTAGTTTAAACTAACGAAAATATCATAACCAATCATCAAGGGCATTCAGTTGACCTATATTTTCTGATCTTTTCATATTAGGCACTCAGTCACATTTTGGGTAAGTCAAGGATGAGAGAATAATGCCATAATTGATAAAAGCAGCTAATGCTTTGTCTTCATCTAGGGCACATGATGAATCAAGTTCTCAAAGTTGAAACCACATGAATGGCATATCATAATTCTACCATAAACACCACCAAACTGAATCTAATTAGAAAAAAAAATAGCTAGAACAGAAACCAACAAACTAATTAAGTTGCAGAGTAGTGAAAAAATAGCACAAAATTATGCTTGTTGGACCAGAAATGAGTGTATTTATATATATATTATTCATATCAACTTTCACCATTAATATGCATTTGCACAAGAAATGAGTGACAAATTTGAATAAAGCAACTAAAACTATCTCATAAAAAGTTATTTTGATATACAGGTCCAGCCCATGTCATTTAAAACATATTAACCCAAATAACTTCCCAAATCATCCAAATTGTCTATTTCAACTAGGGGTGCACCAGATATGAATTTTTCATATCCAGCTGGATACTGGATATGGCCATATCTATCCGGCTGGATATATATTATTAGGTACTGTATTATTTTTACACTCATTTTGCTATTTTTTGTTTTGCATTGGGGGCAAGTGCCCCCCCAAATATAAGATAAATAATAATTTAAGTATATTCAGATGTTTGTGACAAGTTTTGTGTGGTCACTGTATACAATAAATGTTCCTAGCAATATCATGCAAAGTGTAATATTTGCCAAAAGATTATCAAATGTAGGATGGAGAAAGGTGGCCAAAAGTCTTTTAACACAATACCTCTTCATAATCATTTGATGATTAATCACCCAAAAGAGTATGCTGAAGCCAAAAATGAAAATGACAAAAAAAGAATAGCTGTGACTGAATCAAAGGAAATAGGCATAGATAGAATACGGGCTAGACCATCAACTTCTACTGGTAGTACTCTGAAAGAAAAGAAAATGGACCAAATGAGTAAGCAGATCTCAATAGAGGAAAGCTTTTCATCTAAAAAAATATGGGATGTCAATGACTCCAGGTCTGTGATGATTCATCGTAAAATTGGCGTGATGATGGCTTTGGACAACCAGCCATTTAATTTAGTTGAAGATGATGGTTTTATTGATCTAATGGCCTACCTCCAACCCAGATATCTCTTACCGAGCAGAAGGTACTTCTCTGATACTATAATTCCTCATCTTTATAATGAGTTCAAGTCTAAAATTGCTCAGAAGCTGGAAGAAGTAAAGCATGTCAGCTCTTCTTCAGATATATGGACATGCACAACCTCTCAAGAAAGTTTTATATCATCGGGTCACTGGATAGGTAAAGATTTTGAAAGATACGATGCTGTGCTACATGCCTCTCATTTCTCAGGGTCGCATACTGGCAAGAATATATCTGAATAGTTTCGCTCTATGTGGGATAGTTGGGATCTTGATGCAAATAAGAGGAATTTATTGGTGAGGGATGGAGCTAGTAATATGGCTTTTGGTAGTGACCTGGCTGAAATACCTTCAATACACTGCAGCATTCATTTACTCCAACTGGTTATTAGTGACTCAATTATGGTTCAGCAGAGTGCAATTGATATCCTTGCAAAAAGTCACCACCTTGCAACTCACTTTAATCATTCTCTTTTGGCCTGTAACAATTTCAAACAAATTCAAGTGCAGCAAAATCTTGAACCTCTCCTATTGGTTCAAGATGTCCCAACATGTTGGAACAGTGCATATTTAATGCTAGAAAGATTATATAAATTAAAAATTCCAGTGCAACTGTATTTGGCTGATCGTAGTGAATTACCTACCATCACATCCTTCGAGTGGACACTGATACGAAATCTCCTTAAAATATTAAAACCATTCTTCCAACTAACTCAGGAAATGAGTTTGGAAAAATCAACTTTGTCTTTCATAATCCCAAGTATTTGTATTTTACAAAGATTGGCCATGATGACTAAGGTGTTCAAACGACAAAGAGAGAACTCCTGACCTCTCTTCAAGCGTGTTTCTTGTCAGAGTAATGATGGGAAGTCTTTGAACATAATGAAAAACAGGGCTTATGTGACTGCGACTGCAATAGATCCGTGGTATAAGTTATTTTTCTTTCAACAAGATCAAAAAGAGCAGGCTAAATCCTGACTGATTGAAGAAGTCATAGGTATTGAAAATGATGAAGGTGGTAATGATTCTAATGAAAGTGAAGGTAATGAAAGTGGAAGTGAAAGAAGCTCAAATCCCAGTTCTCCATGCAAAAGAGGAAAGATGAAGAGGACATTCTTGAAGTATGTTTTATGGAGATCACCAAAGGAGAGCAATCTGGGGAAGTAAGCTACAAGAGAAGAAAGGTTGAAAAAAAGACTGCTCCTGTTCTACTGATTGCAGGGGAGTTAGACTGATATGCATCTGAACCTCTTGTAATAGGAAACACTGCTCCAGTTCAAATTTGGAAGCAGGAGGACTGATTTCCTCTCCTTAAAACTATTGTTTCAAAGCTTCTCTGCACACCTGCATCCTCTGTATTTTCAGAGAGAATGTTTTCTGAATATGGAAACATCTATGAAGCAAGGCAATCCCGAATATTGCCTAAAAGAGGAGAAATGATCTTGTTTTTGCACCACAACAGAAAAAAGTTCTAAATCACTGTTGTTGTTGTTTTTTTATTCTGAAGACCTCCAGACTGAATGGCGGCATCTGACCTACACAATACTGCCCTCCATTCATTGATTTCATTCCAGGCATTTTATATTGTATTCAATGTATTGTTTTACATTTGTCAAGCTTGTAATGTTTTGTATTGTTTTGAAAATAAAGAGAAAAAAGAATGGAAAGCAAGTGCAGGGGTCTAGCAATATTTTACTCTTTTTAAAAAATTTAATGACGACATTTTTATAAAAAGCTCTGATTATATTAATAGAACTGTAATTGTTAAGGATGGACAGATGTTTTATTTATTCTTGTCATCAGTATTGTGTTGATTTAATATAAAAAGTGTTGCTGGACTGGTTTAGGGGTGGACCCTGGAGGGCTTTCCATTTTATTTGTACATGAAATATTATTTATAATGTGTTGTTATATTATGGCAGATTTTCATACAGGTGTTAATTTTCTAATGTCTTGGCCTATATCCAGCCAGATATGACCCATATCCGTCCGGATATCATATCTGGTGCACCCCTAATTTCAACAACAATGTCTTGGCCACCAATAGGCTCTTGATTGGTCAATCAATTTTCCGTCACCTCGCTACAAAAGCTGCGCCAGTCCACATTAGTGTGACAAGAAAATTTTAGGTTACGAAACACTGTCTGATGGTCCCATTGTTTATGTAGCCACTGATTAATAAAAGCCATTTCCAAGGTTCTATGTGGGTGCCCTCCAAAAATGTCCCTTTGTAATCACTTGTGCAGAAATTGCACCACCTGCATTTTAGGAATCACATGCAACCTCCCACAGTGCCACTGATGTCTATCTTCATGATAGGTACATGGAGAATTACACTGGGGGCAGTCAATGGAGGAAGGCAGAACACTGTGAGAATGAAAGAAACCGAGCGAGTCAATGTTATTCTTAAAAAACTTATGAATCACTCCAAATGGAGTAAGAGCACAACTTTCACACACTGTAGCCATGGCTAGACTGAGACAATATGGCAGACCAAAAATTATTATATTTATTATCTCCATTATTATCCATTTGTGACACAAGTGGTATTAGAAAAAGTTGTCCGAAATGAAGAGATACTGCTAAACAACACATCAAAATTGCCAAGAACTGATTGGGGCTGAAACTGCAATAATACCGGTACCCTTACTTTTAAGGCTGCACAGCAACCATGTATCCTACATTAATAACACACATCAATTGATAGAGCAGAAAAACCTATCAGCCCTGAAAGTAAGATTTACCAATAAACTTAAGCTAACCTAAATAAACTTAACCTAACCAAACTAATTGATTTGCTAAGTTTTGTAAAAATCTGTATCAGTTCACCAAACTGAAACATCTGTGCTAACTTTTAAAAATATGAAAAAATACAGCACTTTTTCATTATTTACCCGCATATGCTTTTTCATTTGCCCACAATTTTTTTTATTTTTCTGCTATTGTGTATACCGTATATATATATATATATATATATATATATATATATATATATATACTTTTTGTTTAGGATCTTTTCGATTTGATAGCCTGCAAACCTCCCCATCTATTTTTAGTTAAAACTAATGAAAGTATCATGACAACCTAACCAATCGTCAAAGGCATACAGTTGACCTAACTAGGTACTCAATAATTTTCCTGTAGGTTAACCCTGTTGATTGTACTAATTGATTTGTTAAGTTTCATAAAAATCTGTAGCAGTCTGCCAAACCAAAAACATACTCAACAAGTAGAAAGTATGTGGAATGTACTTAAAAGATGTAACAAATGCCAGTGTGGGACGAAGCGCGAGACTCCTATTTTTGTGAATTCATGTGGCATTGCTGAAATGAAATGACTGATCTCTTAAAGAAAATGTTGAATGAAATCCTTGATTAAAACTAGACAATAAAGTAATGTTAAAAAATATTACAGGCCATCAAACCAAGAAGACCCTTTTTTTATACAATTACAACCTGGTCAGGTTAATTGAATGCCTGGTTAGGTCAACTGTATGTCCTTGACAATAGGTTAAGTTATGATAGTTTTGTTACTTTTAATGAAAATATCATTATTGGTTCTAACTGTATTCCCTTAAATTTATTAGAACTAAATCATTTGATGGCTACCATACTACAAAAGACACTATTGATTGGCTCATTTGGTAATGATCCTTTTCAACATTTGTTAGAACATATTCATGAGGTTTATCCTTGTGCATGAATTTTTTTGTATTTGCTAATAAATGTTTGGCTTAATATGTGGGTAAATAACGAAAAAGAATGTGCGGTGGTACTTTCCTGTTATCCCAGACCCCAGACTTTTTTTTAACTCTTTGGCATCCCAAATTATTCAACCAACCAGTTTGGTCAACTGTACACCCTTGACAGTTGGTTAGGTTAATTTATATTTTCATTTAAACTAACAAAAATATCAAGACAACCTAACCAATTGTCAAGGGCATACAGTTGACCTAACCAGGCAGTCAGTTAACCTAATTGATATATACAAGTAATTTGAAAGTGTTGAAGTGCTGCACTTTCAAATTACTTATGTCAATTAGGTTAATTGACTACCTGGTTAGGTCAACTGTATACCTTTGATGATTGGTTAGGTTAAGTTGATATTTTTGTTAGTTTAAATGAAAATATAATGACTTAACCTAATCAATTGTCAAGGGTGTATAGTTGACTTAACTGGTTGGTTGAATAATTTGGGATACCAAAATAGTGTCCTAAAGTTCTTAGATAATGAATATATTCCTGTTTGGTTAGTTGGCAAGTGTTAAAAAAGTCTGAGGTCTGGGATAACAGGAAAGTACCTATGCATCTAAATAACGAAAAAGCACCAAAAATTGTAAACTAGTCTAAGCAGGCAATAAATAAACATTGCTCATCACATATCTGGAGTATGATAATGGCTTGGTGTCCCATAAGATTCCTGACTTGCCAGCTTTTGCCTTACTCTGGGCCCTAGATGTTAGTCCTTTGTCAGCTGTTGAACATGTAGTAAGTGACTGTTCAGTGCACTGTACATCATTAAACATTGCTCTTCAATCATTAATTTTGGCAAGGGAAATTTGTGATGCCTTTCCATCACCTCTGCATCATTGCCCTTTTTGCTCTGTTATCGCTACACCTCAACAGCCCCATTAGTGTGATGATTTGTGAGTTGTCTGTGCATCCCTTTTCAAAGTAGTAAATCATCTGGGTATTGAGTTTTATTTGTTTTTAGAAGGTTTTTATATTTGAAGCATTTATGCGTGTCAAGTACAGTAGGCCTGTAAATGTGGGCATCATTTTACTAGTAGATGAGTTTAGTCTAAATTTTTAAAATGTGGGGCTTTATGTAGATTTTGGTTTATTAGCACTGTTCATAGGTTTTGTTTTATAATGAAAGTCAGCCAGTCTACTAACTATTCAATTTGAAAAATATCAGACAAGTTGGATTTATCACAAGCAATTTTAATAGCTAAAAATATAGCTACAAATTTTTTTTATACCAAATATGATATTCTTGGATTTCTTTTAAAGGACATAAATAAATTATTCTGATAACTAAGAATTTATCATTGTGTAGTGTATAGTAATAGCATATATTTCCAAAGTTTTTTCATTTGTAAAAGTGTCTAATCATAAAATACTCTTAGGGAATTACTATTTAGCTACCACTTTTTATCAGTCATTTCACTGCCCTACAACTCTGACTGAAAAGTTTAAATTTAGGTCTAATGTATGAGTACTTATTCCTCCTCCTTTTTACCAGATTCTACTGACAAAAAGTTATTTATACTTTTTCTTCCTAGATCTGAGAATATTTGTATACTTGTATCATACAATATCTCTTTTCAGCAGGGCTTGATTAACAAATGGGCCTTGCCAGCCTGAGGCCACATCTTACTTTATAAAGTTATTTTTTGAGGCTATATTGTTACCATTTTTATTTTCATTTTGTCAAAGTATTTTGGTTAAAAAAATAAGTGATGGGGTCCTATACTTTTTTGATGTTCAGAGCCCTTTCTACCTTAATTTGGCACAGCCTCCGTCACAAATGAAACTAGTCCCAGTTCTTTTAGCCTTTCAGTTTAGGTCTAATCATCTTAAACTAGGGATAAAATTGGTTACTTGGCCGTATACTGTAAAGCAGTGGTGCACAAACTTTTTTGATGTGAGGGCCAAGCGAAGAAAATAACTAAATGTATTAGCCTACTTACTTTCCATCTAAGTCATAAATTGGGTCACTTTTATATTCTAACTTTTTCATTGAATTGAAAAGACCCGTGGGACACATTTGGCCACGGGCCAGGGTTTGTGCATCACTGCTGTAAAGTATATCAATGTGCCATCTATAATTTGGTGACTATGCCTGAATATAGAAATTACATAGTTTGGGTTGTAATATACGAACTAGAGATGTGCCAATACCAAGATGTTTACTGATACCCACTTTTCAACCAATACCCCGATACTAACAAATGGCTGATACTTTGCCGATACCGATACTTTTTGATTAATGCTTAATCTGTTAAATTATAAAAAAAATATAAAGTTACTTTTATTTTAATATTAGAAATAGGGGAAGTTGGAGACAACTGTTATTGGATGAAATTAACAGTTCAAAAAAATTCAAACATAGTCATACTGTCAAAATTGAAATAGAATATAGTTTTATGAACTTTTATCCAGTATCCACCTGTTTGTTTAGCTCAGGAGTCAGGACCCTGGGAGTGCAACTTCCCGTACAATGCTGAGCTGAGGACAGTTTCCATGACCTCAACTACCAAGCATGCCTTGGGAATAACAATATTTCTTGACTAAGTTGACTTGTTAATCTGCATTGTGTGAATAATAAATAAAACACAAAAGATAACATTTTTTTCTTTTAATCATAAAAAAACTAAAATTTTGAACAAATTGCAAAATGAAAAATTCCATTGTAAGATACTAAGATATAAAAAAATAAAATTTCCAATTTTCCAGTAAATAATTATTATTAAGATTAATAGAAATTAGAAACATATGGATAATTAAACATTAAATATATTCTTAATATTCAAAATAAAAAATTCGTAAGTTGTAGTGAAGGAACATTAACATTTTGCCTCTTTCTGCACTTCGACAATTCCTGTGTGGAGTGTAAATATTGCCCCCAGTGCTAAACAACCTCTCACTTTCAATTGATGAAGGGTGAGAAGACAGGTACTTATTTGCAAGACAGTTTAATGTTAGAAGTGTAACTGCATTCTGTTTCCACCACTTTAAAGGGTCTCCACCCTGTGATTGTAATTCCAATATTTGATACTTGGTCATTTCATCTTTAATCAGAAATGATGATGTGCAGTGCTTCTTATTCTTAGATGAACTTCCTGGAGTTGATTTTTTTGTTCCACTTCCCTCACTATCATCACGGTCCTCTTGAACCAATTGGTCCATGCACTTGTCAAAGTCAAATTCACTGAACTCATCACTTATAATGTTGTCAGAAGCACTCACAGTCTCTTGCATATCTTCTTCACTCATAGTACTTGTATGTCCACTTTCTTCCTCTTGAACAGCTTCGCTCCTTTTCTTGATGCTATCTATCATTGCTCTCTCCAAGTTGCTTTCTTGCATTTTGGAATCTTCACTAGATTTATTTTGGAACAAGGAGGTCTTATATCTGGGGTCTAAGTATGTGGCTAGTATTGGATTGTAATCATCCAGATAGCATTCAAAGCGACTCTTCATCAACGCATTAATAGCTGAAAGAGTACTTCCAAGTCCAAAGAATCTGATGTCAGTTGATGCTTTTGCTATGAAGACTTGTAGAAACTTTATTTGAGGTATTATTTCCGAGATAGCAGCAGACCTTTCACTCAACCTAACAGTAATTTTGTGAAATATTTTCAGCAGCGCAGTAAACTTCCCAATCAAAGTCCACTTGTTGGCATCAAATATAGGGAGGTTGGGAGTATCAAGGCAGTAGTTGGCAATTGCAGTTTTTTGCTCAAACATACGTTCAATCATGAAATAGGTGCTGTTCCACCGAGTTGGAACATCCTGTATCAGTTTATGTTCGGGCAAGTCATGCTGTTTCTGTAGCGCAGCTAGTTTGTTGTATGCAAGTGCTGAATGGCTGAAATGTCCAACTATTTGCTTGCAACTTGCGATCATATCCTTAACTATTTGTTGTTAAAAAATACTGTCATGAACCACAAGTTGTAGAGTGTGGAGGAAGCATGAGAGACTAGCATAGCCTGTGTCTTGAATACCTCGGACAATATTAGCTCCATTATCCCGTACAAAAACGTGAATTTTGTAGGATGGTATTTTAAATTCCTGAACAACACTTTCGATCACCTCAACAATGTTTGAAGCAGTATGGGATCCTGGAAAAGGTGCAACTCAAGTACAACAGTTTTTCGCTCAAAATTGAAGTCAATACAATGTGCTGTTAGGCTAATAAAAGCCATATCTGAGCTGCTTGTTCAAATGTCAGTAGTAAAATTGATGTTCTCTGCTTCTTCCAATGCAGTCTTGACCTTATCCAGTACTTTTGTGTGAATATCGGGAACAATTTTTGTAGAGAAATACTTTCTTCATTAGCCTTTCAAATCCAACATCTTCAACAATAGAGTCTGGTTGGCAGTCAGCAGCAATCATTTCTACAATGGCTTTGTGAATGGTTTGCGACTAGGGATTGTTGATGTCCCAAATTTGCTTCTGAACATAAGTTTCATCCAGAGTTATTTGAATTTCATTTGTAGAACATGTTGATGCGCCAGTATTCTTTTTTGCAGGTTTGTTGAAATATCCCTCCAGTTTCCTCTTGTTCCGTAGCCTCTCTTCTTCTTTAACTTGAGCTATATTTTATCTCATAAGAAGCTGTTTTATACGTATATAATAATACTGTATTATACTAGTTTGAAATGTAAATTGGCCAAAATTTCAATAATGGTCTATGAAATAATTGTCCGAACTTTGCTTCATGCAAGTTACAGAGGCACTTGAGACCAAGTTTGGCAGGCTAAAATGAACCTTATTTATTATGATATAAGGTCCAAATTTGCGTGCTACATAGAACTCTTGTCTTTTTTAGTTGAAGGTGAAATAAGAGCGATATTTGCAGGATTATGGTATGGATTGGGAAAGCTGGTGTTAGGGTAGGAGTACTGTTAATGTAGGAGCACTTTAATAATTAATAATATTAATATGATATAATAATATATCTGTGTTAATCAATTACTGTCGTTAAACATAACTTTGTCTTGAATCACATAAATAAAGTAGAAAAGTATCGGAGTATCAGCCATATTTTCACCTTGCCAATACCGATACTGATACTCCAAAAAAAGGCTGATACTGCTGATACCGATACGGATACTATCGGCACATCCCTATAATATACCATCAATATTTGAATTTAAATTTCTGGAAGTGATTAGCTTCATAAAAGAAATTAAAATTTCCACATTTTCTCACCATTCAAATAAGGTTGTTCCAGTTTCTAAACTTTTGATGTTATATATTTTTAAGGAAATTATAAAGCTGCAATTACAACACACTTTATAGTGAAATAAATACTTCCTTTGTATGCATATGTATGAGCATACTCTTTTGAGAAAATCCCCCAAAGAGAGTTATAATAACTAGTGATGGGACGATTAATCGGAATCAGAATCGAGAATCGGAAGAATCGAGCATTTTTCAGGAATCGGAATCGGAATTGAGAGAATTGTACCATGATTTCCGATTCTTAAAACGATTCTTTAACTTTTAATTGAACCAGTTTTGCAATGTAAACTTTAAAATTTAAATGAAAGAGGATAACAAATTTTATTTTTATTGTATTGTAGCTATACATTAAAACATGTATATCCATGATGTGTAATCAAGAAGATTAAAATGAATTGTTACAACTTACAGTTGATTTTTATTTTTAAACCAATCTATTATAATTTATATTACCATACTCATAATGTAAATAGTTAATCTTACCAGAGTAAAATATGACAATTTCCAGAAAAACAAGTATAGAATTATATTTAAAAATATTGAGAATCGGAATCGAGAATCATATCGGAATCGAGACTTTTTAGTGGTATCGGAATCGTTAAAAATTTTGGTATCGTCCCATCACTAATAATAACCTATTCATTGTGAAGTTAATTAGCTTGAAGCAGGTTCAGATAACTGGCTAAACCTATGATTATTTAGACTTGTTTAGGTAACTTGCTAAACCTGTGGTGCTTATATTTACAATTCTAGAGAAAATCATATTGTTGGATGGCTGAATGACTAAAAATTTTTGTTTGAGAGATAGCAGCCAGGTATGACTACTGTATCTCATTGCTCCAGAATGGAAAATTTTAGAGCTGACCTCGCTGAATTGAACAATAGAAACTGTGTGTACAATTAATGTTGTACTTAGATACAATACTGGACCATGCTAAAGAAAGGACAAAAATTAACTAAAAAATGTATGATCTAAATTTGGAGGATATTCCTAATAGTCAAATTAGGTCTGTCTTTTACCATTTTTAGCCTTCAAGAGTCTGAAAAGAAACTTCAATTTATTGGGATTTGTAACCCAACTTGACACTACATCATTATTATTATTATATCAAATTATAGTTTTATAAATTTTTTGTTTGTTCCTCTAGTTTTCCAATTATCCTTTTCTTTAATGAAGAAATTTTTAATCTAAGAATCTTGAGTGTAACAAAGAGAGAGCTTTGTTTATTAATAATACATCTCATTCACCTATGATAGATGTTTTGAAGGCAATGGATTATCAACAAACAAAACTGTTTCTGTTTTGTTCAAGATTAATTTTAATTCTGAGGAGAACCTCTGATAAAAAAGGAATAGGCCCATTTAAAAAAAATGGAAAATGTCTACAAACAGTTATTTTATGCCCATCATTTGATCATGATTTTATTGTCTTCATTTGTTTAATGAATTTGCTAAGAAAGTTGGTTTATTATTATTATTATTATTAGGAAAATTGTGTCTGCCTAGATAATAGTAGGAATTAAAGTAAATTAGTTATTAAGTTACGTACCACCCTGATTAATAGAGTACCATTGTTATTGAATATTAATAATTTTAGTTTGAGAGTATAGATTACCATATTTATTCTTAAAGTAGCCTAATTCTTTTCAGATCAGTAAATAATCTCGCAAGAATATATATAATGTTAAAATATTCTATGGAGAGACTTCTAATTATTAAAAGAAAGTTTCCTAAACTATAAGAAGGTGCTACCAATCTTATAAATGAATAATGGCCAATGAATGTTCTACTTCCCTACTTAAGAGAGAAGCCTAAACTACTACTATAATAACGATCACAATCTATTATTTAATGATTTTAATATACCTTAATAGACGTGTAGATATAGTTAATACTTTATTTTTAGAATATAGTACTTAACGATGGTATTTGCTGGTATTTATGTGAGTACTTTGTTCTTGATATAAGATCATTGGTAGCTGAATACTTGAGGGTATATAGGTCCTATATAATTACTAAAATAAATACTTCTAATGTCTGAAGAAGAAGATAAACCTCCTGCCCCACCAGTGAGGCTTACATCAACTAGGTAAGAATGTTTTTCCACCCAAGATTTAATGGCAATCTATGATAGATTTTTTGTGTAAGGGCAAATAAGCCTCTCTGCCAGGAATAACAAGTTGGCTGAAGAAGCCAATCTTTGATTCCACAGTACAAAAAGAAATAATTATAAGACCTAGGCTCATGAAACTCAGTAAAGCTACTTGGGTCATTAGAGAATAATATAACTTTATTTACAGCTAAATTTTATAGCTTATTAAAGTCATATATATACCATATATACATATATATATATATATATATATATATATATATATATATATATATATATATATGCGATCCAAAAGCTCTTGGACTGTACCGACAAAAAATGTAGGCTTACCTTAGGGTCTAATTACTGCTGTCCCCTTTGAAGTAGTCCCTTGGGAGTTGATACAGCAGGCCCAGTGATTTTTCCCACTGCTGGAAGCACCTCTGGAACTCCATTTTGGGATGTTGTTCAGCACCTTGTGCAATTCCGCCTGAATCTCCTCAATGTCGTCAAATCGTCGGATCTTCATCTTGGGGAACAGGAAGAAGTCACAGGGGGCTAGGTCGGGGGAGTAGGGGACTACTGCCATGTTTTTGGCCAAAAACTGCTGCACAGACAGAACAAATTTGGCAGCGATCTGCCTCATGTTGAGTTCTTCTGTGAGAATGCATTGGCATGAACCAAATGATAGGCCAACGATGCTGCAGATGTCATTAATCATTCACTGAAGATCCTCGTGGATGGCCTGGTGCACTTTTTCAATCTTTTTGTCGGTTCTGCTGGTTGAGGGCTAACCAGAACATCCGGAATCCTCAACCAATGTTTGCCCACGTTTGAACCATGAGAACCACTCAAAAGTCTGGCTTCTGCCCATGGTGTCATCACCAAATGCTTGTTTAAGCATTTTGTGGGTCTCCGACGAGGTTTTGCCGAGTTTGAAGCAAAACTTGATGCACATGCGCTGCTCCTTCAAATCTGCCATTTCTCTTCTCGCAAATATCGCATAAAACCACTAACACTAACTTACAAAAATGCTTGTGAAAAAAAAATGCGCATGTATATTACACTGTTACTCAGCACACTGCTTCATGATAAAGCTGTTTAGCACTATCTAGTGGCCCAAGTCCATACTACATCCTGTTAGTGCTCCACGCTGCCAGTCTGGGAACTTTTGGATCGCACCTTATATATATATTGTCCCGTAAGTCTGGTCTCGTAGGAAAATTTATTTTAATTTATTTTACAAAAGTAATATATTAAAACTAAAATAACTGTTCAAATTGATGTCTTGTTTTTGGAGCTTTCTTTATTTTTGATGCGGGTAGAATAACACATACTGGATAATATGGAAGCGAGTTACACTCCTGAGGAAAAGCTTCTGCCTTTTCCTCAGGAGTGTAACTCACTTTCATATTAGCTATTATGTTATTCTACCTGCAACAAAGAAAAGTCCCAAAACAAGACATCAATTTGAACAGTTATTTTAGTTTTAATGTATTACTTTCGTAAATTTAATTTAACCCTTTAGACACAGATTCCGTTTCCAAGGACTGTTCCTTAAAATTGTTGAACAGTGCGTAAATGTAAACTTTTTTCCTAGGCATGGAGAGGAGTCAAATACTGCATTTTATGCTAATAAAAAATTGTTCTACTACAGTCAAACATTGTGTCTAAAGGGTTAAAATGGGACACCCTTTATATATATATATATATATATTAGTGGCTGTATGTAAAGCTACAATACAGTATTTAGGCATAGCTAATAAAGTTTCATTGTACACACACACACACACACACACACACACACACACACATTCTTGCAGGATTAAAGTTACTTTGAAGTTTAATACTGTAGCTACCTTTTACTTAAAGAAAATATTTCACAGTATATAATTTGGAGGACTGTTGCTTACTACATTTCTATGTTTTGAAGGTTGCTACCTTCTCGCATTGAACCATCAATATCTGTAGACATGAAGCCACTTCCTCGAGAACCGGAAGGTGAGAAAAAGAAGTACAAAAATCACAAGAGTGGCAAGAGACATAAGGAGTCTGAGAAACCAAATATATCTTATCCTACTAATTTTGAACACACAATTCATGTGGGATTTGATGCCATCACTGGAGAATTTACGGTAAGTTTTACTGAATGCAAATTTGAAGTTTTGCAAAAATTTGGAGTTAAACTACCTCCACAAATAATAGTATTTGTGTTATTGGGTGAAGATTTTTTTTTTTTATACCTTAATATTAATTGGTAGATCTCTGCTGTAATAATATAATTACAGTATTTATAAGGATTAATTAGTTTGAATTTATTTTAACCTAAGAATTATTATTTGTCAGTGAGACTAACTGAAAATAAAAGCAACTCGAAAGCATTGTGGATACTTAAATTGTTCTTAGTTATTGACCCATAAATTCTTGCGTCCATCCCTTGGTTTTACACTAAACTGCATTCCGTATTAATTTACTTGACTGTTCATAAGTATTTTACTATATATATTACCTTCACATCTTGTGAATATATTAGTTGTGTAGCTATTATGTATGATAATATATTGTATATCATACATTATAAATGTAAACATTTTAAATTTAACTAAAATTCTTTTAATTTTTTGTAGTGTAATGAATACCGTACTTCCTCTTCTACTGAGGCTTATAATAATATTTTCAATAATTGTAAAACTGTTAACATTGTAAGGTTTTTTTGCCTTCACCTTTACGTCTCCCTAGTGAGGTTTGAGGTTTTAAGATGCTTAAGCATGAAAGGAAAAATATTCCAAATTATCAAAGGATACTCTGTCCAAGTTTTTAACTAGCAATGATCACAGGTTTTTGTAGGGTTTTTTTCATAGAGGTATATCATTGCAGTTTTTAAAGAGATTTTAATTTACACATGAAGACCTACATATGCAGTTTGAATTTCCTGTTTTTATCTCATTGCATTGTTATTTTTACTTTCATGCAATCCTACCTACAGCCATCTGGAGAAAATATAAGTTGCAAGGTGCACTATGAATTGGTTTGCTTTTTTTTTAATTTCTTTTTGTACTATTATTTTATTAGATCATTTATTAGTTCCTAATTTTAGCTCCCTTTTCATTAGAGTTTGTTTCTTTGTGTTCCTCAAATTTTTTTTTTCCAGCAGTAATACCTTCGTTTGCTGACCCATCCCGAGACTTGCCATTACCACTATTTAATTGCTGTTTTAAACTTTAATGAATTTTGAATTTCCATTGTGTACCCTAACATGTATGCAGTGATTTATTTGCATCCAAGTCAATTTATATAAATATTTTTTATGTATGAAATTTATTTCCAAAATATTATAAAACTTGTATTTTATTTCATAACTCATGAATAAGTTTTGAAATAAAGTATGAATTAAAAAATATTTCTATGGTTGTATGCTTGGATAGAACATAGGGCCTACAGTAAATGATAAAACAAAGCAGACAGTTTAGGGGAAATGGCGAGGGAGAATTCTGAGAAGAGAACCATAAGTTGAAGCGAGGGATTTATGTGCTTAGGGTGCACTTGCTATATTCCATGCATAGTTGTATAATAGTTTTTTTGTTTACCCATTCCAGTAAGCCAGGAGGATTCTAAATAACAGCAATAAATAGGGAATGAGTAAATAAAACACAATAATAATGGGGAAGTGGGTAAAACTTCAGACAAAAGTGATACTAGTTAGCCTGATTATTTTATATTAAAAATAAATTGTTTTAGGTTTGATCAAAACTTGAGTGATTGTTAGGCACATTATTGTAAATGCTATAGTCATCTTCGCTGTTTTTTTAAAGTTTATATATATGTACAATATATAATTTTCAGAACAATTATATGAGCCTATTTTTATTTTAACTGATTTTGGGAAGAGAAGTTGTAATTTTGCCTTAGACTTAATAGCCAATTGACAAATATTCCATGCAAACTAGTCTAATTGCGACATACAAGTAGATTTTGCGAAAATATTTAGATATACCTACTGTATTTTGTTTGTTAGACAGTATCCTTGAAACTAACCTATTTATCTAATTTTGTTTGCATTGTTCATGTAATCATGTTGCCTTATAACCTGTTCTTATAGATTTTACGTTGGTATTAAGACTGTAGTTTATGTAAAATCAGTATCCCCCTTTTTTTTTTAAATTTTGCAACACCTTTAAGATAGAAAATGTTTTCCCATAGTAATTGCACTACATGTGAATATTCTTCCACAATTTTGAATTTTCTAGTTTTTGATAAAATAAAGCATAGTGTTGTATTTATAAAATCTAAGCAGTAGCCCTCAATAGTCCCTGATTATGTAACATTGTTTAATGTTATCTGTCATATATATATTTATATATATATATATATAAAATAAATTTATAATCACCATGAAAAATTTATAAAAAATGAATGCCAAAGAAATGTCTTAAAGAATAATGTAATTTTTATTAGTGGGAGACAAGACTTTCAATATATATTGTATATATATATATATATGTATATATATATGTATATGTATATATATATAATATGTATATATATGTATATATATATATATATATATATATATATATATATATATTATATATATATATATATATATATATATATATATATATATATATATAGGCTTGAATGAAAATACAGTATTGATTGTACACCGTACAGTATATGGAAAGTTGTCTTCTAATAAAAATTAAATTATTTTAAAGAAATTATTTCTTTAGGGATTTATTTCCTTCTATATATATAGGCCCTAGCTATGATTATTATTATGCAATAAGGAAAATGTTTTTTGTTTAAAAAGCAAAATAGTCATGTTGTACTTGTGATTAAAATTAACATAGCTGAGGTTAGTAGTTGAACAGGAATGGAAGTGAGCTGCATGAAAACTTATTTTTTGTAGATGACTTGAAGCATCTCATCATACATAGTAAAAATGAAATAAAATAAACGTTTATTAAAGAAAAAGGAGCATTATGATTTTATGGAAATGAAATGAGTCCTAATTTTTTCTTATAATGATGACTGGCTGTCCTTTGGATGGTAAAGCTCAAGTATTATTTGTGCCTAGAAAATTCTATATACTGTATATGCTTCATTTGATTTTTAATTTATACGCTTTGTATCTCTTTATTTTTACTTTATATACAGTGCCCGCGAAAAGTATCCGATCACTCAAGAAAATACAATATTTTCCCTTAATATTCAGAGACACGTAATTCACTTTCTATTTGTTCTAGCGACATCTGGTAACTTTGAGGTTGCTCGCTGATATGAGAGCTATCCAACGCATTCTCAAATTAGTGTTCTGGTAGCCTTCGTTGCGGGTGGCTGTGTCTCAAATTTGTCAGATTTCACTGTTTGTGTAAATTTCTTGATATTTTTTTTTTTTTACAGAAAGTGGTGTAAATAAAATTTATATAAAATGTGTGCTAAAAAACAACTTAAGAGTGATTGTCGAGGTGCTATTGTTGCTTTGCATGCATGTGGGAAATCACAGAGACAGATAGCTAAGGAATTAAACATATCCCAAAGTACCGTTAATTTATGGGTTTCACAGGCTAAGAACAATGGTGGCCTAACCACGCCAGTCCCTAAAACACGATCTGGCAGACCGAGAAAAACAAATTCGCGAACAGACAAACTTATGAAACGTTTAGTATTGAAAAACCCAACAATAACTGCGAAAGAAATAAAATTTAATATGAATAATTTGTTATCTGGTGTTTCTGAACGAACTATCCAGGAGCGGCTCCAAAAAGAACTCGGATTACCATCTCGCCATGCTGCTAAGAAACCGTTCATTAATGAAAAATGCGTAAAAAACGTGTCGCATTTTGTAAAAAATACATTCATTGGACTGTTGATGACTGGAAGAAGGTTTTATTTAGCGATGAGTCGACATTTTGACATTCAGAAGTTGTCCAAAAAAGGTTCGCCGGCCTATTGGCTCAAATAGGATGGACCCTAAATACACCCTAAAGACAATGAAACACCCTCCAAGTGTGATGGTTTGGGGTTGTTTCGGTTACTATGGGCGTGGAAACTTATATTTTCTTCCGAAGAACACAACTATGAATGGTGCACGGTATTTAGCAATGCTACAGGATAAACTTCTAATGGCAATGGCAATCCAAAGGACAAAAACATACATGCATGATGGTGCACCATGTCACAGGGCCAAAATAGTGACAAAATGGATTACTGACAATAAATTTGATATTTTGGATTGGCCTGGTAATAGTCCAGATCTCAATCCGATAGAAAATCTGTGGCTAATAATAAAAAATAAGGTTGAATGCCACGACACTGGCTCAGTCGAAAAATTACAAGAGGCCATCAAAAAGGTATGGTGCAAGGAAATATCAGTGGAAGTTTGTCAAAACTTGATTAAATCCATGCCAAAACGTCTAGAACAAGTCATCCAAACCAAAGGACAGATGACAAAATACTAATATAAGGTTAGTATACATTTAAACATTGTTTTTTATGTAAAAAATACAAATTTCAAGGGTGATCGGATACTTTTCGCGGGCACTGTAGGTAGAATTCCCATTATTTTATGTGAAACAGTATTAAGCTGTTCATTATTAAAATGCAAAGCAAATGCAACAGATGTTAAGTAAATATTCTACTGAGCTTTAATTTCTCATTTTAGGCTTCCATATTTTTATCCCTCGCTAATGAAAATGATGACAAAAGCATGAAATTTGGCATGAGTATTTGCATGTCATTACCTACAAAGAATATGCATCAATATTCTCAACTTGGACCCAATTGATAAATGACCTTAGTGTGGGCATTTCTACAAATTTTAACAGACTTTTACTGTACCTATAACAGGACTTGAAACTAGGGCATTATTTTTTTTAGTTCTAAACTAATAAAAGTCAGTAGAGCTTTTTTTTTTATTAAAAGCTGAAACTTAATTTCAGGTTCCAGTTAAAATATCTAAACTTACTGAAAACATATATTAGCATTATTTACTAACAGACAATTGGGAGAAAGGTGGAAATTGTTTTTTAATTTTGTTATGAGACAATTCACGACTGTTTTCATGTTTTGCTTGTTTGCTTTCATTTGTTTCTAAAAGAGGTAGTGACCTGAAGCAATTTATACAAATTTTCATTCCTGTGTCAACGTATTTGAATGGTTTACTGAACTACAAAAAGCGTGGATCATTCATCAGTTTTTAATGAGGAAATCTCCAACTGTGATTGTAGGAATTGCAGTAAAAGTATTTTCTTCACCTCATTTATTACATGCAGAATATAATCTTGATTTTTAATGGACTTTTTGCAGGCTATAATGAAAGCTCAATAAATAAACAAGACTTTAATAAATGCACATTGATAATAAACTGTAATTTTTTGCTTTTGTCACTGCTGGTGAGCATTTAAAAGAGAGTCCTAAATTTTTATTATAAAATCAGAAATTTTATTTAAAATAAATAAATGTATTTTAAGGAGCATATATTAATTTTAAGTTCAAATTTAAGTCTCTTTCAGATTCATTACAGTATTAACTGTTTGATATATGAAGCCGAAATTGAGGATACAAGTACATGTACTTAATATTAAGGAGCCTGTCTTTCATTTAAAATTTTATTTTTTTCCCCTCAGGGATAAGATATTTGTAGACAATGTTCATAATTGAGGATTTTCATTGGGAAAATCTGTCTTGATCAGTAGTGTTTGTTGTATTGGCGAGGTAGTGCAATGAGCAGACATGATTATTTATTATTTGTTGTGCACAGGGAATGCCCGACTCATGGACAAAGCTTTTGAGCATTTCCAACATCTCCAAACAAGAACAGAAAAACAATCCTCAGGCAGTTCTTGATGTGCTCAATTATTACGATGCAACTACGAAGGATGTACAAGGCTCCAAATTCATGACTGTGGCAACTAAACCTTTAGGTTGGTATTTTGTACTGTACAGTACCTAGTAATGCATAGGACCTCTGTTGAACTTGTATAATCATTTCCACACGATGGGACATGCTATCTACTAGGTTCTTGCAAATATCTTAGCTATTTGATATGTGCCCACTTCCTTTTTACAGCATCAGTCAGTACCGACACTTTTGTATGGATGTGAAACACTGACATGGCATGAAAAGGAGAAGTCAAGAGTAAGAACAGTTG
Source organism: Bathynomus jamesi (assembly GCA_023014485.1). Classification (NCBI taxonomy): domain Eukaryota; kingdom Metazoa; phylum Arthropoda; class Malacostraca; order Isopoda; family Cirolanidae; genus Bathynomus; species Bathynomus jamesi. Next base: position 95,698 of record JAJOZX010003734.1, on the reverse strand, counting down.
AGATAGATAACTTGAAAAGTATGTGCAACTTGTGCCAGATTGATAGTGAGGATGCATGTGGTTCTGGACAGTGTGTTCAGGTGGTTTGGACATGATGAAAGAATGAAAGGTGACAGAATTGCGAAAAAGAGTGTATAAGAGTGTTTGCGAAGGTAGGAGGAGGAGGAGAGGGAGGCTAAGAAAGTGGATGGACATGGTGATTGATTGTGAGGAACCATGGACTTGATTTGGGTGATGCACGGGAAGTGGCTGCAAGTAGGTTAGAATGGAGGAAGTTTGTTAGAGGTATGTAAGTTCAGAATGCTCTCTCTTATTTTTAACAAAGCCTGGAAGCACCACCACACACAGTGTATGAAGCACTACAGGTGTAAAATTTAGCCATGTATGGGGGTGCCGGTTCACCTGGATGCCGATGTGAATGATTGTATATTCCTTAGTTTCTACCTTTCCTCCTCTTCCTTATATCCGAGCATGCCTGCCTCCTCACCTAATTCATTTGGAAAATGAGATTTTTTATGATGTATATATGTGTGTAGTTGCCTAAGACCACTGGGCTGCGAGTTCCAACAGGGCAATGCCCCATGTCATACAGCAGCACCAAATTTACAAATTTACCTGAGTGTGCTGCCATGGCCTGCCCAGAGCCCGGATCTTAATCCCATTAAACACCTTTAGGACCATCTGCAGCGAGAACTTTGCAATAGAATTGAAAGCCCAATAGCATTGGCAATTGGCTGAAGCTATAAAGAAGTGGGTGCAGCTTACACCAGATCTCTGCAGGAACCTACTGGAGAGTATGCCCCATCGTGTGGAGATGGTTACGAGCCAACAGAGGTTCTGTGCATTGCTAGATACATTGGTCATTTATCTTGTTGCAGATACCTGCCCAGATGTTTTCTCCTCCTTTCACACTTAATCTACCAAGTAAATGTCTGTCAACTTTTCTATAAAACTTTTTACTCATTTGTGAAATGAAGATAATATAATCGAATATTAATAATTGTAAAATAATAACCCCTAAAATACCCAAAGCCATTGGCTGAAAGATTGTGAAGTTACACTTAAAATTATCAGTGTTTAAATGTTAAAACTTTAACTTTTTAACAATTTAAATTCTTCGTGCGTATTGTTAGATAATAATTGGTAGATATTGCTTGATCCTTAGAAATGCTATTCTGCCGAATCAAAACTATTTTTCCGCCTTCCAGGGGAAACTGTGAGGCCGAGTTACACTGGCGGGGTAAGCATTTCCAGTTACACTGGTGGGGTAAGCATGTCCAGTTACCCCGCAACCCCCCCCCCCCATAAGATCTCGGATGCTTCATCTGGATCTCCATCTACGCCAGAAACATCGTCGGAAGTGAGCGTAAGTTAATCCCGTAACCACACCCGCCCTTCCGTCCACGGATAAATAAAGGCGTAACAAAACACCACCATTATCACTTAAACTTTAAAAAAAACGGATAGAACATACTCTCGTGAGGTCAGTATACTATTGTAATTCTTGCTGTTTTCATTTAATACATGAAGTAATCAAAAATATAAATAAGTATGATTTTTATGAGTATTGTAAAGGGAAGGAAGCAGAAATTAACTCCTTTATTTTTTACTACTGCTAACTCGCCTAATTCATTATTAAAGTTTTCTTCTTTTGAGTCCTTTTGAAACGTTTAGTTCTCAAATACGAGACTTATAAAGGTTTGAAGGCTTTCATTGTAATATAAATTGTAATTAAAATTTTCTTTTTTGAGCATTCTGTTGAATTTCACTAGAATCATTAACTGAAAGTAAATGAAGAGCCATTTTAATTAACGACTTACGATGCTTCGAAGGGGAAACGAATTTATTGGCTTTCCTCTACATTCATGAAAGTATCACTTGATCATTTTTCTTTTTGAAGGTGATAACTTTTTTATAGAATAATGGAGACCAAAACTCGCAATTGTACTTTTAAGAAATAGTTCGTACAAAATAGGCAGTGTTCGTTAGAGCTTACGTCGTGTGATGTTTGGAACAGGGACAGGGGTATTTTAGTGAGAAAGCGGATGTTGAAAGTTGAATTATGCGCTATAAAAATGTGTGGCTTTCGAGTATTATTTATGTCGCAGGTGCACGAAGAGGAGGAGGAGGAGGAGGAGGAGATGGATGAGCCGCCGCCGCCCATTGCTAGTCGACCCGAGAGGACAAAATCGATCTACACAAAACCCGTGGAGGAAGAGAGCACTGTGAATGGCACCCCCCTTGATAAGAACAAGAACCCACAACCCGCTGCTCCCCCGTCACCCATTGGGTCAATTGTTCCTATAACAGGGACTTCAACGATTACTACTTCTACTACTACGCAAGTCCCACTACCAAATACGAGGTAAACTCGCAAATTGCTTGAAATAATATGGCTACAACTGGGCAGAAGTTGCTTCAGTGGGAAGATGTATTCCATTCTTCTTTTTTTTTTTTTTTTTCATTTCTGAAGTTCTGCGCTTGAGAGAACGGCCGAGAAGCAAAAGAAGAAGAAAATGTCTGATGAAGAGATTCAAGAGAAGCTCAGGGCTATTGTCTCCGTGGGGGATCCAAACAGGAAATACACGAAGATGGAGAAGATTGGACAAGGGTAATTAAACACGCGTTTTTGTGGAATCATACTTGAACATTTTTAAAGTTTTCTTTCGGTTTTACCACTGTAAACGGATTTGAAGGCAGCTTCATGAAATTTTAGTACTCTGCTCTGCTCAGGCTGATTCAATTAAAGTTTTTGTTCAAAGGACCAACCAAAAGGGAAGTTCAGATTTTGTGCAGTTTGTGTGTTTCCAACCTTTACTACTTCACTATGTAAGGAAATAAAAGACTAAGGCATGTGGAATTTTGTCCACTATACATAATTTTTAAAGTTCTCATTATTCATCAATAAAATTAAATAATTCACTCTTTTTTTTTTCTTCTTTTTTTTTTTTTTAAATAGAGATGTCCTTTCTGCTGTAAGCTTCCTCTGAAGCATTTGTGCTAAGATACAGTCTGGTTATGTTGATGAAGGGTAACTGACTGAAATTAGAATGTTATATCTTGCTTTTTCATCTTTTAAAAGTATAGCTTTTAATTGGTTCTTTTGTGTTCTCTCATCGTTTTATGCACCACTCACACCATAGAAAATAAGGAGTGTTTTTTATGACTACTTACTTTGTCAATTTGCGTCCTTGCAGAGCATCTGGGACCGTGTACACTGCCATTGAAACAGCAACGGGTGTTGAGGTAGCTATAAAGCAAATGAATTTATCGCAACAGCCTAAAAAAGAACTCATCATCAATGAAATTTTGGTGATGCGAGAGAACAAACACCCAAATGTAGTAAATTACCTCGATTCATACTTGGTGGGAGAGGAGTTGTGGGTAGTGATGGAATACCTCCCTGGCGGTTCTCTCACCGACGTTGTCACCGAGACTTGCATGGATGAGGGACAGATAGCAGCCGTTTGCAGGTAGTTATGCCCAAGACCCTCCTGGAATGAGTTAATTGAGTGCCACTTTTGAAATAAAATTAACGCTTCTTTTTAACTGGTTTAATATTTTATTTTACAGGGAAGTGTTGCAAGCGTTAGAGTTCCTCCATTACAATCATGTGATTCACAGAGACATCAAATCGGACAATATTCTACTGGGAATGGATGGAAGTGTTAAATTGAGTTAGTTTTGCTTTCCACTTAGTGCAGTTGTTTTTCATTTATTTTTTTTAAAAAGACATCGATACATCGTAAGCCCCTTTTTCAGTTTGTTCATCCCTTCCACAATCGTTGTTTTGGTTGTTCTCAGAAAGGCAAAGGCGCTATAGTTTACATCTTTGTTTGAATATTACCACAGTTTAATTTTGCAGCTATTCTTGTATAATTTCTGCTTGGCCCTCAGTCATCTCGCTTCAATATTCACCATTTTGAATACTTTTATTCAATGGACAAACTGATCTCCTACTCTTGCAACACATCTATAACATCCACTCCTTAATTTGCTTTAGGTTCGTTCGTAAAAATTATTTGTTACTCACATTTCTTCATATTATTATTATTATACCCTGCAAAGAATTTGCAATGTTGAATGCTAGAGGTATAGAAGAGGGTGCACTTGACTAGGATTTGTCGGGTAGGATGTTGCGACTGTTTTGGTTTGTGGCAGATAATGGTAAATGGAAAGTAATAAAAACGTGTAAAATTAGATACATAAGAATGGGGGGAAAAAGGGAGAGAAGTGTTGCTTTGTCAACCTCTTAAGCGTTATCGACGAGTTACATCATCTATCGGTGTGTATAAAAGTGAAAAAAAGTGACGCTTACCACGTTAATGAAAGGCGAGTGCCATGAACATACGAAGGAGTAAAAATGTGTTAGTAGTAGGTGTCTGTATCCTAGAGTGAAAATAGCAGTGACTGCATATGCTCCACGTGAGGATAGACGTGTAGGAAAGAAGAACGACTATTGCAATATGCCAAGTGATGTGGTTGGAACAGTGGGAATGCGTATGGAGTGATTGCAATGGGTGACTGAGTGTAGATGTATCATGAGGTTTACACCAAGGTGTATTGGCGCTAATACTGATGTAGGGATGCGAGACGCTTGTTTGGCATGATATTCGTTGTCAAAGTTAAAAAAATTGAGTTAAATATACGAGAAGTATGATTGTGTTGTAAAATTAGTTGATAGTATGAGAAATGAAGATGTTTGGGAGAGATGTGGGACGGAAAAGTCATTACATTATGATGTGAGAATACAGGAAAGCGTGCTACGTTGGCATGGTCATGTTCAGAGAACGAATAAGAATAGAATTGCGAAAAGTTGTATAATAGTGACTGCGTAGGTTTATGTAGAGGAAGACCTCGCAAAAAATGGATGTACCATAATTAGTAATGTTTGAATAAACGTGGAGCCGATATAAATATAGCACGAGAATTAACGAGAAACGGAGAGGAATGGAAGCAGATTATGAGTGATGTGTAAAATGGAGATCCTCGTCTCGCCGAACGTATCACCAAAGATATATAAAGTAACAATAAATACCGACAGTTTGGGGTGGTACTTTATTCCGGTGTTGATTCTTGCGTAACCCTTTGGTCGTTTCTAATCGCGAGTTTAATTATCATGGCCAGCTCTGTACAATGGAAAATGTATGTAATATATGTATGTCCGTAATGTAATGTAATGCATAATTTATTTGTGAAGTTTGTGGCGTTTCTTTATGAATGAGGCAATAATAATAATAATTCGAGTGAAAATGTAGTATCGGCCTGAGCTTCGATATAATTTTTGAAAGACTTTCCTTACTTCGTATATGCATTCTCTCAACTGAAGAAAATTTATTAAGAACTGTTCTGAAATAAAAATATAGTTAAAACTTTCGTTATGTATAAACGCAACGTTTCATCCACACACTTTGGACATTTTCAAGGTACTAAAACCTAATTTTGAATTAAATTACAGATATATATATATACTAGTAGTAGTGTGTACATAAAATGAGAAGCGAAGATTAAAATTAAATAATAATGAAAATTTAGGGGTGGAACAGTGGAGCACATCATACCGTTACCGTACCTGAGCACATCGTACCGTATTGCACAAAATTCAAACTTTTCCTTAATTTGTAAAATATTTCCATTGAAAAATATTAGAAAATTCGCCATTTAATTAAGCTTCATGTTAATATCTGGTTTGTATTTCTTGATGAGAAGAGATTCGGGTATCGTAAGGTCGTAAAATTTATTTATTTCAAAAAAGGGATTTTGCAATTATTTAAAACATCTTTGTGGTACTTTTTTTGTGATGAACTTAAATATGTTCGTAGATTTTAGTTGGTTTGTATTTGCGGTGAAGCCTCCTTCAGTGGAGTGTATTCATTGTATAGTCAATGGAAGTGGAATTGCTTCAATCTTCGTTATAATGAAGTTGTTATACAACATTGTTACACTGACTCAGAATAGTTTTATCTGGCTGAGAATTATAATGCTAATTTTTTTCGGTTTATAATAGCTTCTACGTATTCCAATAACCATTTCCTTATTTTCAGGGGCTTAATACGAGGTTTGTTCAAAAAGTATCCAGACTGATGCGATTATACAGAATATGGTACTTACAGGGTTTGGGGCTTAATCTCCCTCAAAGTACGCTCCTTCTGAAGCCACACACTGCCCAACGATCCTGCCAATATTGAAAACATTTTTCGGACTGGCCAAAAGCTGCTCCGTCGGTTTCCTTTTAATGGTCTCACCAACATCATCGAATCGGTGTCCTTTCAGGGTTTGTTAGAGCTTTGGAAACAAAAAAAAAAAAAAAAAGCCGCATGAAGCTAAATCCGGAAAATATGGAGGCTGCTGTACTTGGTGGGTAGCGTTTTGGGGGCAAAAATTGCTGCACAAGTTGCGACAAGTGAGATGGCGCGTTATCATGATGAAGCATCCATCTCCGGACTCCCACTTCTGCGGCCGTTTCCTCCGAACTGCTTCACGTAGACGTCTCAAAACTTCAATGTAAAAATTCCTTGTTGATTGTTTGTCCCTGTGGAGTATATTCATGGTGCACAACATCTTCACAGTAAAAAACAAGTAACATGAAGAAATCCCGCGAAACAAAACACGTTTAACTTTATCGGCTCACCACAGTGGACTGACGCTACTCAATGAAGTGCAATCCTATCAGTCAACTTGTCGACATGCAGACACATGTTTAGCTCAGTCACAACTCCAAGCGTGGCCTTGTTCTAAAAATAAACCCCTGTCCGGATACTTTTTGAACAGACCTCGTATTGCTGCTTTTGTAGGTCAGTGGTTACAGTAGCAGACTGAGCGGTGAGGCTCCGATTTGCTCCCGCCTTCTGGCTTGGGTTGAATTGAGTTGGCTACTTACCCTGTTCATTCTCGGGCTGAAGGTGACCCTTGAGGGACACACACACACATCGCGGGGAAATGAGCTTGCTGACTGTTTAATATTTCGTTTTATTAGTTTTTTAAGTATTCATTCTTCTTTTTTAATTCCATCAACCATTTCTGACGTATAAGTTATAATAATATAGTAAATTTTCATCATTATTTTTATCTTTTTCAAACATTCGCTGATAGTTTATTCCCACATTGCTTTGCTGAAAACCATCGTTTATTAAATAACTTCAGAAATTCTTTTCCAAACAAATAAATTTTACATCACAAGAGCCAAACCACCTCTCATCAGCAAATATAAACCGGATAACATCAAGTTCAATGAAATAATGAACTTTTTATTATTTTTCAATAAAATATTTTATAAATTAAAGGAAGTTGTAGATATTTCGAATATATATATATATATTCGTAACCTAATTCAAAATTGGATTTTAGTCCCTTTTAAATGTTTGAAGTGTGCGGACGAAAGGTGGGTTATATTTAACAAAAGCTTCAACTTCATTTTATTCCAGAATAGTTCTCAATAAATTTTCTTCAGTTGAAGGAAATGCATTCACGAAGTCAAAGAAGACAACTGAAAACTAATTTAAGTATCGGATCATCCCATAATAATGTCGTTTTCTACGATAGATTAAGTTTAAACTAGTCCTACTCGGTTTAAGCATAAATTTTCCGAAGGTTATATCTAATAGGAGATCTATCGTGTTTCGCTACATACTTTACAGACCTTGACCAGTGAAGACGCGTGTTTTGCTTTATGTGAACCCCTCATAAACATGGCGGTATCAGAAGAGCATATCGGGCATATAATGCTTTAAGAGTTCAAAAAAGGGAATAGTGCTACTGAAGCAACGCGAAACATTCAGGACGTTTATGGCAACGATATTCTGCGTGTGAGAAAATGTCGAAGATGGTTTCAAAAGTTTAGGAATGGTGACTGCTGTTTGACAGATGCAGCACACACTGGACGCCCTGCTGAGTTTGATGATGACCCACTGTTAGCCGCACTTGAAGAAGACTGTTCAACAACTGTCGAAGAATTGGCCCAGAAATTCAATTCATCCCCGCCCACCATCCATCGACATTTGCAACAACTCGGGGAAAGTGCCTAAGTTAGGAAAATGGGTGCCACATGAATTGTCGGTCGACAATCTGAGGGTGCGGGTAAACATTAGCACAGCTCTTCATTCCCGTGAACTCCAAGATCCGTTTTTGCACCGTTTAGTGACTGGTGATGAAAAGTGGATACTGTACCAGAATGTTAAGCGCCGTCGACAGTGGGTTTATACCGGAGAACCAGTGACACCACAGCCAAAACCAAATCTTCACCCTCGGAAGGTGTTGCTTAGTGTTTGGTGGGATAAAGGTGGTGTAATACACTGAAACCTTACCACACACTCAAACAATCACCGCTCAAGTCTACTGTCAACAACTGGATCGATTGAACACTGCACTAAAAGAAAAGCGACCTTCTTTGGTTAATCGGAAAGGAATCGTGTTCCACCTCGACAACGCACGTCCTCATACCGCTCGGATCACTTCTGCAAAAATTGGGGAGCTCGGGTGGGAAAAACTTCCACATCCTCCATATTCTCCAGACCTTGCGCCTTCAGATTATCATCTCTTCAGGAGTCTGCAAAACTATCTTGACGAGAAACAGTATACATACTTCTTTAGATGACCTGCACACCAGTCTTTGTACGATTTTTGCCTCAAAACCGCCTGAATTTTATAAACATGGCATTGAAGAGCTTGTAGGAGGACGTTGGCAGAGTGTCATTGATTCCGATGGAAAATATATACTAGATTAAAAAGTTTCAGTAGTTTTTTTTTTTCCCTTCAAATTCCGATCTAAAAAACGACATTACTTATAGGATGACCTGATAGTTTAGGGGCTTCTGGAAACTCGTTTATAAGTGGCTTATTACTATTTTTTAGCTTTTCCAGAACCAGTTAGAATTATTTTTCTCTCCCTTCAGCTGACTTTGGGTTTTGTGCTCAGATTTCTCCTGAGCAAAACAAGCGAACAACGATGGTTGGCACTCCATATTGGATGGCACCAGAAGTTGTTACTCGGAAGCAGTACGGACCTAAAGTGGACATTTGGTCCCTAGGGATCATGGCCATTGAAATGATTGAAGGTTGGTTACTTTTTCCATTGGAATGATAAACTACTTCAGTGGGATTTTTTTATACATTTTTTTTTTTTACCACCACCACCACCACCACTAAACAAGTGAATTACCACTAGAACTATAATCTTGCTTATAGAGAGAGCACTCTTGCCGTTCATAATGGTTGGTTCACTGCTAAATATTTAGAGAAAGGAAGCGGGTCTGACGATCGAGTGTAACGCTGACGCTCGTAATTAAATATAATAATATAACGAAATTCGTGGGAATCGAACCCTTGTTGCGTGGTTTCAGAGTCTGCGTTCTTATCGATCACACCATCCAGATTCCACCCCAAGATGGTTCTCTCTCTGCCTTCGTGGACCATTGGACCCGTCTGGGGACCCGGCTGATCTCCTGCTTGTTTTTCTCCTTTCCACCCCCTCCTAGCTCCCCGCCCCCCGTATTTAAACCAAACCCAAGCCCTGTTCCTGCCATGTCTCACCGCGCGTTGGACGAGAGTGGCCGCCTTTTAGGCACGGGGACTGAGTATGGGTGTATCTCCCCAGCGTGACCTCTATTGGCGGTGGGACTGAGTGTGCCTACGATTCGCCCTTCCCTTGTTGGAGTTGGTGGTGATTGGATGCACGCGGAGATTAAGGTTCCTTGTTTTTGCTATGGTTTCTTCTCGGGTTACGACCTCTGCTTCTAATTCTCGGACTGCTACTTCTCTTAGCACTCCGGTGGAGGGCAACCAGGCCCTCGAGTCCTCTACCACTGGAAGACTAATTTGATGGGGTTGACCCCCCTCGGGCTGCAGAACACTCGCGTCGTCCTCGTTCTAAGACTTCTCGTACGTTCTTATTCCCGCAAGTCTTCTGACCCCTTCGTAGGGGCCGCCGACTCTGACCCTGATTATCGTCAATTTCTTGTCCTCAGTTCTTCTGCCTCTCCCCCTCTCTCACAGCCGGATGTTTTTGAGGTCTACGATGACTTCACTTCCCGTTGTGGCGATCCCCGACAGATGTGGCCCAAGAACGATGGCTTTCTTGTGGTGAAGTCTCCTCCAGAGCCCAGCATCAGTAAGTTTCGTCCCTCTCGACCCTGGCCTCTACTCCCCTGGATTGTCTCCCCGACTCTTCCTTTAATACTTGTACGGGTGTAGTGCATGCCCCCCCGCTTTTTGGAATACTCAGAGTCGGATCTTCTCACCCGCCTCTCCTCTCAGAAGGTGACCCGTGTTTACCGCCCCTCCCCCTGTATGGTTCAGGGGGCAAGGATTCCATCTCCCTTATTGATCCTGACATTTGCTCGTTCCCATTTACCCGAGAAAATTAGGGCCGGTTATCTTCAATTTCCGGTCCGCCGTTATATCCCCAGATCACGTCGATGTTTTACTTGCCAGAGGTTCGGACACGTCAGTAAAACATGCCGAAGTTCCCCTGGTATTTGTGTTAACTGCGCGTCTCCGACACATGGTTCCTCCTGTTCGAATCCTCCCCGCTGCGCCAACTGTGAAGAAGATCACGCCGCTTCCTCCTCTTTCTGTCCGACCTACTTATTCGAGCATGAGGTCCTGTCAGTCCGGGAATCTGACAAGGTCAGCTTCCTAGAAGCAAGGGCCCGCGTTGGGTCCCGATTCGCTCGTCCAGGTCGTACCTTCACCCAAACACTGCGCTCTTCCCGTTCGGCCCGGACTTCGGTCACCTCCGTACCGTCTTCCCGTCCCCGTATCCCGTTTTTTACCTTCTCGTCGTTTCCACCCCTCGTGTTCACTTTTTCACCCGCCCGTCCCCCCAGAACTTCCAATTCCACTGTTCCCATCTACTCCACCTCAGTAGCAACTAGCCCGCTTACTCGCCCTCCTGAAACCATTGCTGACATTTCAGCATATATATATCGAAAACCGCTCCCCTCTTCTGGTCTCTCCTCCCCCTCCGTGGTCTTCTGTTAAACGACCCACCGCCAGCCCCCAGCGCTTGAGTCCCTCTGCCAAGCGCTCTTGCTCAAGTCCCCCGTCTCCTCGTCTTCTCACGCCCTTTCCCACCAGTTCTCTCCCTCCCGCCACCACCATACAGTGATCCCTCTCGTCTTGCGGCTCCTGAGTTTCCCCGTTTCCCTTCACGAATGGTAATCATGCAGCTTCTGAACTTCGAGTTCAAGTTGACATCCACCATATCCCCCGTCTCCTCCCCTCGCTCCCTCCTTGACCTCCCGATGCCCACCGCATTCTCTCCTCCACCCCCACCCCGGAAATTGGACTCACCCTGTCCCGCTTTGCACCCTCCTTTCCGACTCCCCCCGAAACCTAAACTCCCTCCACCTCCTTTTATCTGCTCTTCGACCACCTCCTCTTTAACCTGCCCCCCAGTCTCGTCTACTCGTTCTACTGGTTACTCAAGTGTCGCCCGATAACCTCTCTCGACCCCCCCCCCCCCCCCCCCTTGTTTTCCGCACGTGATGGCTATCATCCTCCAATGGAATTGTCGTGGTCTTCTCCCTAATTGGGAGGACTTCCTTATCCGAGATTTTTCCCCAGTGTGTCTGCCTTCAGGAGACCAACTTGGGGTTTGCCCTTTGCGCCCTCTCCGCAAGTTCGCATCGTACCTCTCCCCCTGATGCAGCCCCTCGTGGGGGTACGGCTGTTTTTGTCTCCTCAGACGTGCCGTTTACTTCCCTTCTCTTTCGTACCCATCTCCATGCTGTTGCGGTCCGAGTTTTCCTTGAAAGATTGTATTCAATATGTTCATTATATATCCCCCCGTCCCAGGAAGTTTCTGCAAATGAGCTCTCTACTCCTTTTATAGCTTCCTACCCCCTTCCTCCTACTGGGAGACTTCAACGCGTGCCATCCTCTGTTGGGTGACACTGTCACCAACCAGCCGGGTGGTGGTGTGGTCTCCCTTCTCTAACTCCTCCTGTCTGTCTTCTCAACACTGGTCAACCCACAGCTTTTCACCTCCAGACCCGTACGTTTTCCTCCATAGATCTTTCACTTGCTTCTCCTTCCGCCTTCCTTGATTTCTCTGTCTGTTACTCCAGACCTTTAAGGTAGTGACCACTTCCCTTTCCTCCTCCGTACGTCCCAGATTTCCGGCTCCGCTGCTCTTCCTACTCGATGGTCTCTTGCCAAAGCTGACTGGCCCCTTTTCCCATCTGAAAGCCAAACCTTTGCAGTTCCGAGTAACTTTCTAGCGATAGACGTCGCCTCCACCTACCTTACCGATCACATCACTTGTGCCGCCCTATCCTTCATCCCCAAGTCGACATTTTCCCACACCTCCGCCCCTTCGGTGTCATGGTGGACCCCAACATGCGCCTTAGCCGTTTGAGCTAAGAAGTCAGCCTTTCGTCGTCTTCAACGCAACCCGTCCCTTGCTAATATAATAGCTTTCAAACGTGCGCGAGCTCAGGCCCGTCGCACGGTACGTGAAACCCGCCGCCCTTCCTGGCGAACTTATGTCTCCCCTCACACTTCCCGCACCCCTTTCTCCTGAATCCGGAACAAGATCTCTGGTAAACCCCTTCCCATTCGCCTCCTGTTTTTATGGTAGACGGAAACACAGTATCGGCCCCGACTGCAGTGCCGAGGTCTTGGTCTCGACCATTGCCTCCATCTCTCGACACGACCACCGTGATCCCGCTTTCCTCCGACGTAAGGCTTTGCTTGCTCGCTCCCCTCATCTTTCCAGACCCCAGTAACTTCTCTTACAACCGTCTTTTTCCATGTCGGAACTGCGCTCGGCGTTGGCTTCTTGCGGCAACTCTGCTCCCGGCACCTCTGCTCCCGGCACTGATGGCATTCATTTTTTATGCTCCGCCAGCTACACCTTTCGGCTCTTTTCTATCTGCTCACCTCTATAATTGGATTTGGGTGCTAAGCCCGGTAAGGACCCGACATCTCCCCTTAACTACCGTCCAATGGCCATCACTAGCTGCCTTTCGAAACTCTTTGAGAAGATGGTTTCTCGGCGCCTGGTGTGGCACCTCGAACGCCACAACGTGCTCTCTTCCACACAGACCAGTTTTCGCAGTGGTTGTAGCACCACTGACATTTTGGTTCAATTGGAGACTGCTGTCCGTGAGTCCTTTGCAGAACGGCGTCATCTCTATGCAGTATTTTTTTTATTTGGAGAAAGCATATGACACTACCTGGCGGTGGTGGATTTGCCGTAAACTCTATCTCCTGAGTTTCCGAGGTCTTCTCCCTTCGTTAATCTCCAACTTCTTGTCTTCTCGCTCCTTTCGTGTTGAGGTGGGTACTTCCTTCTCTTCTGTAGACTCGGAAGAGGAAGGGGTTCCCCAGGGCAGTGTCTTGAGCGTCATCTGCTTCGCTTTAGCGATTGACGATGTAGTGACAGCTCTGCCCTCGGGAATTACAGCCACCCTCTATGTCGACAACCTTCCCTTTATTGCTCCGGCTCCCGATCCACCTTTCTTGAACGGCTTCTCCATCGAGCCCTAGATTCGGTCTCCAGATGGGCCACAGATCACGGGTTTCGCTTTTCCGCTTCGAAAACGGTGGTGATGCCTTTTTGCCGTCGTCGCCGCTGCACCGCCGTCCCTTCCCTCTTTCTTTATGGGTCACCACTCCCTGTAGTCCCCGAAACTAGATTTTTAGGTCTTGATTCCCGCCTCTTCTGGATTCCTCACCTGAAGGCTTCCGGTCCTCTCGTATTGTCAGTATTTATGCGGAAAGTGGCCATTTCACGCTGGATGTCCACCGCACCTTGGAGGGCTTAACATGCCTCTTTCGTGTTCGGTAGTTTCCTTCCAACCCAGTCTACCAATCCCTTTTCGGCATACTTTGACCGTCGTCCCCATTTGGTTCGATCGTACGGTCTACGGATGGCCCCCGTCTTGTCTTCTTTCGGGGTGGAAGGACGAGTACTCCCTTCTCCTCCCTCTACCTCCCCCCCCCCCTCTGTATCTGTTCCTTCCTCGCTACTGCACCAAAGTCAAATTTCTATCCTTTTGCCCTCCGTCAATTGCTTTTATCCCATTCCTCTACCCATTCTGATTCTATCCCTGTGTTCACTGACGGCTCTCGCTCACCTTTTGGAGTGGGTTGTGCGGCAGCCTTCCCGTCAGTGGTTCAATCACTATCCCTTTCCCCAGCGGCTTCCATTTTTACGGCAGAACTCTCGGCCCTTCGATTCCTTTCTCAGCTCTCACCTACGTCATCTATTCGGACTCCCGCAGCGCTCTTGAGGCCCTGTCCTCTCTCGTCTCCCCGCATCCGTTGGTGAGACAGATCCAGGACTGGCTTGTTGTCCTTTTGTCACGTCGAAGTTGGTCGCCTTTTGTTGGATACCTTCCCAAGTCGGTGTTCCAGGCAACGAGTGTGTGCGGATGCTGCGGCGAGGGAGGTGTCCTCCCTACTGTTTGACCCTAACACACACCTCCCAGCGTCGGATTTCACGAGGATTTTCCGGGATGCACTCCTTCGGCGGTGGAGCGCCAGCGGGAGGATGTGTCCGGGAACTTCCTGAGAGCCTCGAAACCCACAATTCGTCAGTAGCCTTCCTCCTGCCAACGTCATCGACGCTTTGAGACTGCCCTGGTGCTGCTTCGTATTGGTCACACTCGTCTTACGCATGGTCATTTTATGACGGGGGGATCTTGCCCCCCCTTCTGCCCTTGCGGTATTCCTCTCTCCGTCCCACATTGCCTCTTGGTTTACCCCGCCTATGCCACTGCCCGTTTCCAGTCCCCTCCTTTTTCTGCCCTTCAGTCTCCACTCTTACTCTTTCTCTTTCGTTTTGTGACTCCACACCTATACCAAAGGACACACTTTTCTTCTTTCTCCGCCAGACTGGCCTCTTATTCTCCATTTAATGTGACTCTGGTATAATTTCTTCCTCTTTTTGCTGTTTCTACTACTTTCTCTCTTTTCTCGCGGTCTTGTTTCCGCTGCTCCCTCTCCACTGTTTCTCGCTCCCCCATTTCATCGCATTCATTCATTATTCTGATATCGGCGCGATATGACCTCGGCAGTCGAAGCGCCAGTGAACACTGCTATCCCTTCCTTCACCAAATGATTCGTTCGAGCGAGGCCAATATTTTTTGGGGGTTCTGGGTGGCGTAATCGGTAGAAGCACTAACGTAGAGCTAATAATGCTGGGCACTGTTGAATGCATTCAAAATTACATAAATATTACCTCCTTGTCAGGAAAATGTATTTGTCATGGTGTTGGAATTGAACAAGGTTCAGAAATTCTACCTTGTCTAACATATAAGACCTCCGTAGATAGAGCGATCCTAAGGTGTAACAAAAACTGATATAAAGAGGAGCGGATATTACTCATAAAGTACTATCGTTGCGCGAGTCAGTACAAACTGAAGAACTGTATGTTTTAATGGAAGGAAGTGCGAGTGAATGAAGAGTTTTTATGGTTGAATGAAAATGAACTCGCGTGTGATTTTGGCGCGAGGTAGGTTCCCAAATAAATCGGACCCCTCGAATGCGTTAAACATTTAAAATATTATATTAAATTTTTCCGTATTCGTAATTGATGAAAAACGTGACTTCATTTTGAGAGAATCTCATTTGGTTTTTGAATGATATCATTCTCGATGAAGTGGAGTAAAGGTGGTGCGTATGCGCGCGTGTTTCGCCACAGGTGAGCCGCCTTACCTCAATGAGAACCCGCTTCGAGCTCTCTATCTGATCGCCACCAACGGGAAACCAGAAATTAAAGAGAGAGAGAAGCTGTCGGCGCTCTTCCAGGATTTCCTCGACTCTTGCCTCGAAGTGGAAGTGGAGTCGAGAGCGACCGCCTCGCTCCTCCTTAAGGTAAGGGAGAAGTCGCTTCATACCTTCCTTTTTCTTTCAGCTCCTTCCCTCTCAGCTTCCCAATAAATACAAGAATTAAAAATGGAGGGGGACTTTTTGTTGAAAGGGGAGGGGATATAGTATAATAAAGTATAGGAATTTTAGGACATTACCATTTTAATTATTTTATTTTTTATTGTTATTGGGAAATTTATGCTCGAATTCAGTTGTCGTTTGTGTATTTGCAATATCTGAATTTAAATTTATATATTTTAGTATTAGTTTTTTTACGTGTGTGTGTGTGTGTGTGTGGTGAAGTACATCTGAGTAAATATATCCTTCCAATTTATTTAGTGATTTAATTGTAATGCAAAACTTGCGCCCATAAACTGTCGGCTTGCCCGTCTTGACAGTATTTTGGTTTATCTATTATTGTCAGACATTTAAAGAAATTTCTTCAGTTAGTCACTTAATTCCGAGTCTCCTTTACCCCATGGTCACGGGTGCCGTATTAGACGGGTTTATACTATTAAATTAACGGATGTTACGAATGTACGTGGCCGTGACTTCGCGGCTTACGAGTAGCCACTTTACGGGACTACTTCGTTGCCTCGTCGCAACATCGTTTCCCGTTAGATCAGCGAGGGTTAATTGACGTGAGTCTGTTCAGCAGTTGGAAAGGATGACCTTCCTCCGCGCTCGGATGATGTAGTGACGTAGTTAGACTAGATTTTTGTAAAACTGTATAGGTCTCCTCCGTCACATGACCATTGCCGTTACGGAGGTAACTCAACACAAACATTATAATTACGAGCCATTCTTCGAGCGAGTCGAGAGAATGTATGAGCCAAGCGTGTAAATAGTCATATTGGTAATATTTCGAAGTACTTTATTCCCATTGTGATTGTGGGTATTTATATTTGGAGTACGTATCTCTGCTCTGAAGTTGAAACACATTGCGTCATATTCAGAGAAAGAGCGGGAGTGGGATGGGAATTGGGTTCCACTGATGAGTGAATGATTATTTATGATTATAAATGATTATAAATGATTATAAATGATTATATATGATTATATATGATTATATAAATTAAACGTTTTGTACTTAAGGTCGAGGCACTAATCTTTTATTCATTGCAGCATCCCTTTTTAAAACTGGCTCGGCCTTTATCTAGTTTGCATCCTCTGATCGTGGCTGCGAAGGAAGCTGCTAAGAGCCATTAGTGGAGGAAAAGAAATTGATTTGTAAATAGTTTTAATATTTAAAGAAAGTAAGTGGATACGCTGATTGGAGTTGTTCAAGGCATTAAGTTATACAAGCGAGTGTCAATGTGACTTTTGGCTGAGAGTAGAAATACTTTTTATGAGTTCTTAAATCTCGATTTGTGCGGGTTTTCTACCTTTTGCGAAGGAGAAGCCTTAACGAGTTATTCCGTTATGCAGCTTTTAGTATCAGTTGGACGAATTAAGGTCTTGGTTTTCAATGGAATATAAACCGACTTTTTTTTTTTTATCTTTTTTTCGACTCTGTATTTCTGTGCCATATTTATTATTTGTACATTTTTCTTTGCACAAAATTATAAATTTTTTTTTTTTTTTTTTAATTTTAGTTATTTGAAATTATTTTTTATATAATTTTTTTGCGTTTAGGAGTGAAGAAATCGTAGAGAAGCCTTAAGAATAGTTTTATACTTTTTTTATATGACTCATTTCTGTGACTAGTAAGTTTGTCATTACGTATATTCGTATCAACCAATGTTTAACAATTTTACATTAAGACTAACTGTTAATAGCGATTAACAATAACATAATGGTGCCTCTCTTCAACTTGGAAGTTATTAAGAGTGAAGTGTGGAGCTCCGAATTTTTTTATACGAAGCCGCAACTAATTCGTGTTTAGAGTCTTAGAAAGAAGTTCTTTCTACAGTAAGAACCTAAAAAAATGTTATAGCTTAAATTTCCTTTACCAAACCTATTATTTATTACGTAAGGACCCCGTTAAGAAGAGATTATGTTAATCATTGCATTGAACTATTGTAAGTACTGTAATCTATTTATTTTAGATCGAAAATTTTATAGGTTTTTGTCAATGATGTATTTAATAGTAGTTCTTTCAACCTACTGTACTTTGTTTTTATAAAGTTAGACCAAAATTACCAATCCTAGAATTGTAGCTTCCAGAGGTAATTGGTACTCCTCATTATTTTTATAAACCTTAAACTTAAAAGCATTCATTTGTAAACCACATGTCTATTTTCATGTTGTGAAGCATTAAAAGTTAAAATTTTAAGTCTTCGAACATTTTACTACTTACTGAAGCTCTTTGACAAAGAATAAATCACTCCAAATGACATTACTCTGAATTTATCCGCAGGTGTCACTCACTCACTCACTCACTCACTCACTCACTCACTCACTCACTCACTCACTCACTCACACACTCACACTCACACTCACTCACGAGAAAAATCCAAATCCTTATGGTAAGTCGACAAATGGTACCTTTTTATTTTTAATTTGTGATTATCGTTTGTTGTTTAGTTTTATTATATTTTCATTATCCTCAGTCATTGTAGCAAACAGGTGATAACCAAGTGAAGTAAATGCAGTTTAATTAAGCTCACTGCTCTGCTGTTCAGGTAAAAGTTTTGCAAACTTCTACTTCATAGAAAGTTCTGGTATGAACTTTATCCTGACTGCAATCTAAAGATTACCTTTTTGGAAGAGAAAGTATTAAAGAAGTAGCTTTACAGTATAATCAAGAATCAAAACTTTCCGAAAGAAAAGTTATCGATGATGAGCATTGACGGTAGGACAAAGGCGTGTACTCTTCATTTGGTATTGTAGAACGAGTAATTTGATCATAATGTTTAATCAGTCGAGCCCAAAACCTTCAGCAATTGCAGCGAGGATATTTTTTTTACAGTGACTGTAACGTAATAAATTTGGAGAATTAATTTTCAGAAATATATTCTTTGGGTCCCCCTAAGCCCGAGTCGTGTGATTATTAATTGGTAAAAATTAATTATTACTCATTCAGTTTTGTCAGCAAGAGATTAAAATAGAGTCGAAAATGTACTCTCAAATTGATAACTGAATAATAATAATAACAAAGATAGCTTGTGCTATGGACATGCATGACTTGTTAGACACAGGCTATGTAGGTCCGGGTTCGTCTCTCAACGCCACATCAGTGATTGCTCGGGGTGCAATTCAACCCACATAGCTGTTCGTATACGGAAATAGGGGTTTCGAATGTCACTACAGTATTGATCGGCCTTTATTTTTGTACCAAGAAACATTGAAACCGGGCTTATTGCTAATTTTTAATGTTAACTCGCAAAGCAAAATATTTTAACATTTGGACGCGCTCACTCAACCATGTAATTTTGTAGTGGTACTGTGCGGCGATCCTTCGTTTTACGGAGATCATGCTTGTGGCCAAAATAAGTTTTTGATACAGGGTGCATCAAAAGTTCGTTCTTAATATTTGACGTATCAGTGTCGTTCACAGAATAACTGACAACCCTCCCCTCCCGCTGGCTTCTACCAGCATCATGTAGCAAAACAATTTCTACCCTTTTCATCTGTATGGTCACCTATATCTTCAATTATCTCTATGGACTTTTTCCGTTCTATGGGGCACCATTGAAATGAGAGATTAATTTTTTTTTAAACATTTTAACTTTTTATTAATAATCAGTACATTTTGAATAGGAGGAATTTAATTTAATTTAACAACTAAACAAAAACAAAAAATATTTGTGTATTAAAAAAATTTGACTATTACATTATCGTCATTATTGGTCATACCTAACCTGACCTCGTTGGTGCCCATAGAACGGAAAAGCCCCATCTATATAATAAAAAAATCCAAAATACCCATGACAACGGACTTCTTATACACCCTAATAGATATACAGTATATAATGTCAAACGTGACAGGGGTCAAAGTTGGTCTTCAAGAAAAGACTAGATGCCTTGCTCAGGATGGTACCAGATGAGCCGGGTGTACCTGGCTATGTGCAGTGGAGCGCAAGAGAGCAACTCGCTCCTCCACCAAACCAGGCCTACAGGCGGGGGCCACCAGTTTGACTTGTGAAGAGACCCACGCACGGAACTGCACCAAGGTATATATATATATATATATATAATAAATAAATAATAAATAAATAAATTAAATAAATAAATAAATAAAAAACAACTTACCTGCTCGACGAAAATGATATATACGAGCTACAGACAAATCTATAGATTCAATTTGATAATTCTCTCGTGTCGAAGCATTTTTGTTAGATAGCCAGTTAGTTTTGTATTGGTTGGTTGATTCGTTAACATTCAATTCTATTTTATCTGGTTAGTGAACATGGCAATATCACCCTGAAGTTAGAGAAATAAATGAATTTGTAGGGCATCTTCAAGATTGATTACACGAGCAGCTCACTGCCTTTTTCTCCCCTTAAACTTGTTTGGAATGGTTCTCAACTGGTAAATTGTTTTCTTTTTAAAAAATTTTGAAGTTTCCGGAAGATTTGAAATAGACTATGATTTCCATGTACTATATTAGCATCATCGTCATTATTATTAACCGACATGACTAGTCATTTATTCCGCTCAAAACAAAATTACTTTTCCGTGCGATCGTGAACATTTTATAATTGGGGAAAGCCCCATTTCGGACCAATTAATATTGGGAGTTCCCCTTTTGGATGAATTTGTCCTTTACCTATTTAAACTGATTTATATAATTACAGTAAAGCTGCCAATGGTCATGCATCGGTTGCAATGTCGCGCTTTTGACAAAGTACTGTTACAGTGAAGGTAATAAAATTCATGTCAAACATTTCTTCTAATAACAGATGCGCGACCATTGGCAACTTTACCCTACTTCTATTCATGCCGGTGCTGGCAAAAAAATTTGCTTACGTCATGCAGTACGATATCTGGGTTATGTTGTTGATTCTTGGAAATTGAAAAGGACGAATTCTGAGTAATTCTGTTGAAGGCAAGGTCAACTTGCATCTATAAGGTGAACTCTTATTTTATGAAGACCTACTTAATGTACGCATTAAAATGTGCTCATTTACCAATTTTAACACGAGGTTTGTTTGAAAAAAAATCCCTCATGAAAAGAATAAAATAAATACAAAGAAGAGGAAAAAGAAAAATAATTCAGTTTATATACTGTATATGCATGAAAGAACTACGACATACATTACTGTGAAGGCAATTATTACTATATAACATACGTTACTCCACATGTAAATATTAATGTAACATTTCCTATCCAATTCTTATCAAAAAATAAAATTACAAAAAATTCTGAGTATTGAAAAAAAAAAAAAATGGGTGCAAGAATTATCTTTCAGAAGAGCACTGGTCTACATCAGTCTATCTTTTGGAATGTCTGGATTTTCTTTGTTATTATTTTGAAATTTACATCAGTAATCGTGAACATAGGGGGGACTGGAGGCCGCAGGCCACGACGAATCATAAAAAAAAACTTTCGATGAAAGTTTATATTTCCTGAGCACAGGTTTCTTTTATATGGCTACTTCCCATTTTTTCTCACTTTTTGAGTTTGTTTCATTGCACTTATTTTCCCTTACAACACTATATTGTGCAAAACCAATAAATATTCTTGCACTCCCACTGTTTATTTTATTTATTAAATATTAATTTATTTATTTAGCGAATAAAGACCAAAAATCATTGCATATTTCCATACTTAAAATCTCAATTATATTGTTTTAAGGGCTGAAGACGACGAGCCTTCCATGAAAAATTTCGGTTATATTTAACTTTCTCAAGGATATCTGGGCGGTTGGAAGAAACTTGACGCCAGACTTGAATGACGTACCGGCCTATCATAGTTCTGTAACAGCTCATCAAGAGTAGGGGTTCCACTGAAGATGTTTCTACATGTGGGTGTCACAATTTGTTGATCATGGAAAACACCGCACGATTGCATGCACTCTTTCATAGTTTCAAAATTATTTTCATTGCCGTGACAACCTGTGTAAACGAAGCAGTCGCAGAAATTAATGTCCCGTCTATAGTAGAAGGAAGGCAAATACGCTTTACAGGTTCCCTTCTCAAGTGGTAGTAGGCAAGCGTTGTTTACTCCAGGCAAAATTTGGCTAGTAGCATGATGTACGCCTAATACGAGCAAAATAAACTGGAAAATCATATTCACTGCACTATATTAACTTTGTTCAGCGTAAAACAAATTAATAAGGATGATCCGCAATAAAAATGTTTGTTTGTTGTTGATAACTTTCGAACGCAGCTACCTTCCCCCGGAAGCTTGTCGAAGTGAACTGCTTAACCGAATCTCTGCTTCTCTGGTCTCAGCCTATCAGCCACCTCAGTGGAAATGCCTGGACTTGTTTGACTGAAACTGTTGTCGATTCTCATTGACATCATCAGATGTCCTTGGATACTGAAAATTAAAAAAACAAACTTTCTTACTGGCAGAAGTTTCCAACAATGAATTAATAACAGCAAATTTTTATAATTTCTTCAATGGTTTAATATTTAATATATGTATACTGGACAGCCATTAAGGTATCATTTATATTAGTTTCATTGTTCTCTTAAATATTTCATCGCCCTTGCTTTAATAACTGAACTTGAGTTGAAATTCAAATGAATAACTGAAACGCATATGACCTACAAATTGTTGCCATTTCTCATTCAGAGGAAATTACGACAGGCTGGAAAATCCCACCTCTCAAATATATATATATATATATATATATATATATATATATAGAGAGAGAGAGAGAGAGAGATATTTTAATTTTCATATCGTTTTTGTTTTGTTCTGAACAAAAGAATGAGTAATAATTCGATGCACAATGAAATTGGGAAAACCAGCAATGGTCCAGCGCACTAATTATAATGATAGTGATAAGTTTATTGGCAGGATACAAATTCCATAAATATTATTCTTGTGTGTGTGTATATATATATATATATATATATATGGTGATGTAGTGCAGTGGTTAGCGTCGCTGACTCGAATCCATTGCCCCCGGGATCGAGACCCGGTGACGGCAGCCGGCGCCCAGCTAAACCCAGCTGTTCATCCTTCCACACAATAAAGAAAGTGGTTGGTAGATAAATGGGTACCCTGGGTGGCCTAGTAGTGGTTAAGACGCTGGGCTGCTGGTGGGGCGTGGTTCGGATCCCACGTTAAACTGTAGGTCTAAGGTGGAGTGAAAAGCTTGACCTTCGTCAGGATGAACAATTCTGGCGGGAGCTAACCAAAGGTTATATATATATATATATATATATATATATATATATTGAAATACACCAACAATAATTCAACTATTTATAGATGTTTCAGTGTTTCTTGGATATAAGTAAGGCATATTACAGAGTGAACCACAATATTTTATTTAAAAAAATTAGAAGCCAAGAAAGTTCTTTTGTACATATTGTAGTGAAACTTTGTTATACCCACCAATCTTTTACGATTAGATGGGCAAGGTGTTTTGGTTCCTCCTGCGGAGTGAGGCAAGACTCCTTGCCCTCTCTGCTTCTTAATATGTACGTTGGTGGTTTAATTGCATCACTTAACGAGACAAACTTTGGATGTTGTGTAGATAATATGAAACTAAATAACTTATTCAATGCCGAGGATATGGTGTTAATAAGTTATTCTGTTAAAGGTCTGGATTGTCTTCTGAAAATCTGTGAATGATATTTGCAAATCCATGATCTTTTTAGCGTTACAAAACCTGAGGTTATGCAATTCCATCCCAAAAGGCAGCTGATATTAGTTTCAAAATGAGAGGCGAATCATTATGGAGGAAGTACAAGAATTTAAGTAGTTGGGTCAAATTATTACCAGCTACTTGAGTGATAATTCAAATATAAGAAAACAATATCAAAGCTTCTGTGCTAAAGCAGATATGACTATAAGGAACTTTCGATTCTGTTCCAGTGAAGCTGAAGACACGCTCTTTCGTACCTTCTGCAAAAAAAAATATATATATAATGTTTCAGACCAACAAAGACCCTAGGATCCACTCATGGCTGGTCTACCTAACTGTGTTCGTAATTGTGTATTGTGCATGTCCTCCGTGGTGGCGGAGGAGACCTACAGTTTAACGTGGGTTCCGAACCACAAAGCCTTAATTTTACTACCTTAAACTATACCCAATCTCTCAACATATGCGTCTAATCGATTTTTAAACATGTTTATAGACGTGCTACTAATTACTTCTACCAGCAAACTATTCCAGCTATTTACTATTCTATGCGTAAAAATGTTTTTTCGCAACTGCTGTCTCGAACCTTCTACTTGTCAACTTACACCCGTTATTTCTAGTCCTATTATATTGAGATACTTCGAAAAAGCTCTCTCTGTCTACGTTATCGAACCCATTCATAATTTTGAAAACCTGGATTAGATCACCCCTTAGCCTCCTAGTCTCGAGTGTAGTCAATTTTAACTCCTTAAGCCTATCCTCGTACGACTTTGACCTAAACGACGGAATCATCTTAGTTACTCGTCTTTGAACTCTTTCGAGTTTGTCTATATCTTTTCGCATATGTGGATTCCAAAATTGGATCGCGTACTCCAAATGGGGCATGGGCGCCCGCAGGATTTTTTCCAAGGGGGGGCAAAATTTAATGTATTAATAGGTAGGGACCGGAGCAAGCAAAAAACTTTTGACCCCTTAGGAACCAGCAGGTTAATTCTAAGCAAGTTTAGTGTTGCATTTTCTGTAATGGAAAATGCAAATATATATTGTATATACATTAGGGTGGAGCGAAAAATACTTTTTTTCTAGTATGAAGTTCTAATAGTGATTAAAAGTTGCATTTAGTGGACAATATATACCTGCCAAAATATGAGTTCATTTGTTTAATATTTTCAGCTGCCACCAGGGGGCTAAAGTTAACACAATTTTGGGTAAAAAGGAAAAAAATGCTTCTATTTTAGGTTTATCAAACTATTATAAAATTTTATCTTAGAATTATCTAATAGTTTGATTAAGATTCTTAAATGATAAGAATTCGTTTTGTAAAAATGCCTTTTCATATGCTTAATATCTTCAGCTGCCACAAGAGGGCTGAATTTAACTTAAAAATGACAATTAAGTATGATTCTGTATTTACTTGAAAAAGGGAACAGTAATAAATTAGGATGTCTCTCCTCCTTTATACTGGCTTGAGACAGTTAAGAAACGTTATTTCGTGCCTTAGGGGAGTTACCACCCTTTCCCCAACCAACCTCCCTGTAGAAAGGGTTCTTGCTGAAGACTATTTAGTAATTTGCTTTTGTGTCAAATTTTGGCTGTTTTTTCTTTGATTCTAATGTAGCACGAATCCAACCGTCTCTGTTTGTAGGTCCGCAGACTGATCCAGCAGCGTCTGTAACGAGCTTGACGCATCTCTCTACGGCTTGTGTATGACATGGAAACTGAAATAATTCTGAATGAAGAGTAGTACCATGTTTGATGCATGATTCAATATCATCAAGAGAAACTCCTTTGGTTATCGGTGGTTCTGCTATCTGAAAATCTTGCCACATAATGAGATCTGTATAGTCTTTGGCATAAAAATTTATTTCTGGCACCTTAAAATACCTGATAACATCTGTTTCTTGGATGCATGCCCTTGCTTTTATGATACGCCTAAATCCCAACTGACGCACATGCTCCCTTTCATCAGCTATCATTGCAATGAGAATGTTTTCTTGATTTGCGTAATATGCATTTCGCTGAATGACTGAGTCATGTACTCTCCTAAGCTCTTCACGGAGATACCGGCTTCTTGCAATCATATGCCACATATGTTTAGCACCATATTGGCATAATGGTTTACGCTTTATCTGAAACCACATTGGTGCGTATACCCTAACAATGAAAGTAGCTAATTCTTGTAAATTGCCTGAAGGATTCTCTGTGCTTGCATATAACCGCAGAGTCCTGTTTGCTGTGGTGAGCCACCTTGAATGTGATATATTGCCTGGACTCTTATGACTAAGACTCTTTGAGAATGTTCCACTTGATATAGCCTTGTGAATTTCAAGAAGGTATTTCTGGTCAGTACTTATGTCATCTACATCAACTTCACACATGTCCTCTTGAATTTCAATGGGTTTGAAGTTAACTATGGGAAGCTTTTCACAGTCTGAAAGTGCTCGGCCAATTTCTCCTGAAAATGCTCTTGGTCCAGTAGTGGTACCATCCAAGTGATGAAACAGATGGCGCAATGGAAGTTCATTAAGGTGTAAAAGGCATATCAGCCACTGCAATGGCTTATTAAAGGCTTCTTCCAGTAATCTTATTGTGCCTCCAATACTACCAGTGTTAACCACTGTCGAATCACAGCCAACTGCAACGATGTTCCCTATATCAACATTCCTTTCTTTCAAGCAATTCACTAGCGCTGTGCAAATGTATTTAGCTTTGCCACTGGAAGGTGTCACATGTGCAAAGTACAGAGAGTGTGGTTCAGATATTATGCTGATATGCTCTTCGCGTTTGGTTCTTTGGTGGTTAGAGCCATCACTCTCCTGGACTTGAATCATTGTTTTATCCTTTCTGCCATCAAAGTATAATCCCCGCATGGTTTTTGGCTCTCCTATCTGTTGTAGTTCCTTTCTCTGTTTTTGTCTTTCACGTCTTAGCTTACTTCTGTCTATAATATTCCCTTTGTCTTCGGGAGTAACAATTTTAAGATCTGCCAATACTGCAGAAGCAATAGCAGCCCCAGCTCTGTCCGACATTTTAAATCTATCACAAGTAATTGCTAATGAAGGCAGTGGCTCACGCATCTGTTGTTCTGATATTACATACTGAGTCGAGGTTGTATCTTCCTCATTATCTTCAGATATCTCTTCTAGTTGTTGAAGTTCACTTGTCTCTGTTTCGATTTGTAAGTTGGACGTATTGGTTATAGCAGCACTAGTTGTTTGTGAGGATTCCCAGACATGCTTTTTCCATTTCCTTTCGATGTTCTCTTGCTTGTAATCGTCTTGTGTGTGCTATGTCAATGCTTCCTATCACCATTATTCTGCGTGTTCGTTGGTCATTTAAAAAATCCTGCTCTTTTGGAGGGACTTTCTTACTCTTTTCACATGAGCATCTCCTAAACTCCTTACATTTGCAGGTGCAGATGTCAAACAAAGTGCATTTTGAAGAGTTTTCAAATTCTTCAAGCTGATTTTTGTACTTAGGCTGATCCTTGCGTGACTTGTATGGCTTTAATAAGGACCTGTATTTATCATGGTACACTCGCATCATCTGTAAAACGCGTGTATGTGAAACTATTGGCAAAGAGGCCTTCTTCCAAATATTTTCTACCTTTTTGGAAACTGCCTCTGCTATTTCAGAAAATGAAGGCTCCTTGTTATTCATCTGCTCCTTCACTAAATGTTTTGTGAACAGGTAATCTTCATAATGCAGTTATAAGTTGGTAGTTGCATATCACTCATCTCACAAGGTACTTCAAATATGGCACACTTCATATGTTCTCTAGTGAAATGTTTATATTTAGTATTTGATGCCATAATATTTTTAAGAAAATTCACGATCACAAAATATCCTGTAACATCAAAACATTATATAATTAATATATATAATATATTTTATAAGTATATATAATGTATTATATAAATATATAATATATTATATAAATAAACTAAAATTATAATACATTATAACAAGCATTTTATAATAAAATCAATATTATCTCTATATAAATCACTTTAAAATAAAGTTTTATAATATTCCGATCATATTAAAAACTCTCCGATCAACTGAGCGACTAGGCCTACTACCTAAGAAGACAAGTGTTAACACACTGTTCTAATGACTCACAGAAAGAAATTCCTTCACCCCCCCCCCCTACAACCCTCCCCAAACCCCCCCACAACATTCAGTGTAGTCTCAACATGACTCAGTTACTCTAAATTGTGTTAACTTCAGCTCTCTTGTGGCAGCTGAAGATATTAAGCATATGAAAAGGCATTTTTACAAAACGAATTCCTATCATTTATGAATCTTAATCAAACTATTAGATAATTCTAAGATAAAATTTTATAATAGTTTGACAAACCTAAAATAGAAGCATTTTTTTCCTTTTTACACAAAATTGTGTTAACTTTAGCCCCCTGATGGCAGCTGAAACTTTTAAACAAATGAACTCATATTTTGGCAGGCATATTTCGTCCACTAAATGCAACTTTTAATCACTATTAGAACTTCATACTAGAAAAAAAGTATTTTTCGCTCCACCCTAATATACATACAATGCACATGATAACAATCATTTATTTTATTTATAACAGAAACATGATAGAATGAAGAAAAAAGCACACTGAAGTAAATGTAAGTAATTTTAAGGGGGACTTCTGAACAAATAAAAAGGTAGCAACCTTTTATCATGCACACAAATAAAAAATTTCACCCTTTAGGAGGCAGTTGGATACTTTTCAGCAAGTTTAGGATATAAATATTTTCTTAGAAAATATTTAAGATATTTCTTGGCATTTCCAGGGTGGGGCAAGCGCCCCCCCTTGCCCCTACCTGCGGGCGCCCATGAAATGGGGTCTAACTAATGATTTATAAAGAGGAACTATAATATCGCGCGATTTGTACTCAAAATTCCGAGCTATAAAACCTAACACTTTGTTCGCTTTATTGACCGCTGCTGTACTTTGTTTCGCTACTTTTAAATCACCAGTGACTATAACTCCTAAATCTTTTTCCTGCTCTACGCTTGTTAACTCCTTCCCTGACATACTATACGAAAAAGTACCGTTACGCGAACCTATATGTAAAATTTTGCACTTATCGACGTTAAATTTCATTTGCCATGTGACTGACCAATCAACGATTTTATTCAGATCTTCCTGGATTTTACCTCTATCTTCGTCATTAATCGCCCTACCACCCAGCTTCGTCATCCGCAAACTTTGAAACTGCACTAACTAGGCCGACATCTAAATCGTTAATATATATAAGAAAAAGCAAGGGGCCCAATACAGAACCCTGAGGAACGCCACTCGCTACATTAGCCCAACACGACTCCGCTCCATCAACGACCACCCTCTGTTTCCTACCTCGCAACTACTCTTCTATTCAATTTATTACTACACCCCTGATTCCATGAGCCTTAGTTTTTTTGAATGAGTCTTTTGTGCGCTACGGTGTCAAACGCTTTTTGAAAATCTAAATACACTACATCAACCGCCCGATGACTATCGTAAACGTCAACCACGCTTTGAAAACATTCTAAAAGATTAGTTAAGTAAGATTTGTTTCGCCTAAAACCGTGCTGCGTATTTCTAACTAAGTTATGCAATTCTAAGTGTTCGACTATACGATCCCTAATTATTGATTCCAGTAGCTTACCTACAACAGACGTTAAACTGATTGTCCTATAATTTCCCGCCGCTCCTTTATCTCCTTTCTTAAAAATAGGTGTTACGTTTACTAACTTGAAATTATCTGGTACGCACCCCTCAGAAATAGACGCATTAAATATCTTTGTTAGCGGCACAACAATGCTATCTTTTAATTATTTTAGTTGTATGGGATATATGGAATCCGGTGACCAGAAAACTCGGTCCCGGAAAACTCGGTCCCGAAAACTCGGTCCCAAGAAAACTCGGTCCCGGAAAACTCGGTCCCAAGAAAACTCGGTCCCGGAAAACTCGGTCCCAAGACGGTGACGATTTTTCCAAAAAGTAGAGAAAAAATAAATAAAAAAACAATAAAAAAGGTAAAATACATAATAATAATAATAAAAAAAAAAGAAAAAAAAAAAAAAAATTAAATTGAAAACAAGAACAATAAAAAATAAGAAAAGAAGATAAAAAATAAGAAAAGAAGATAAAAAAAGTAAAAATGAAAAAAAAAAGAAAAATTTAAGCATATTTTAATAAAGCGATAATTTTGTTGGATCTTTTTCTTTTTTCAAATTCATCTGTCACAATTTTGGTGCCGGGTTTTACATTATACAATATTACTTCAGTTACAGTTCTTGCATTTCTATTCTCCACTGGTACATTATAGATGGTTCCTTTATCTCTTCTTTAGTTAATATCTCATTATCCGTTAAAAAAATTTTCTTGGAAAATCTAGCCATATTTTAAAGGGGGCTTTAAAAAATTCAAAAAGACACTGTTTTTCCAAAAAGACACTGTTTTACCCATTTACCAATTTTTATATACATGTTTAGTTTGCAACCAACTAATTTTTTTATACGTGTTTACAACCAACATGCTAAAGCTTTAATAGTTAACAGTGAATAACCCATAATGGCGGTGGCGTTCATTGAGTCGCAGAGAGGGAAGAAGAAGTTAATTGACAATTGCAATTATGTGTATGACTTTCATAAAAGTAGTGCTGCCGGTCAAAAGTTATTTTGGCGCTGTGAAAAACGTGGAATGTGTAGTGCTCGTGTCCATACTGATTCAAATACTGATATACCAAATGTTATTGCTACTGTCGGGAAACACAACCATCCTGCACATGCTTCTGCAATTCAAGCAAGAACTGCAGTTGCCGAAATTAAATCAAAGGTAGCGACATCAGTATCATCTACAACGCGACTTCTTTTTATGTGATGCTGTTCATGAATTAGATGGTGATACACGTGCTAATTTACCAACACTGCCAACATTAGCAAGATCTATTACCAACTGGAGGCATAAAGCATCCGGAATTCCTCCACTACCTGAAAGTTTAATTTAATTGTTTTCATTCATGGTACCCAATTTTCTTGGACCGAGTTTTCCGGGACCGACCGAGTTTTCTGGGACCGAGTTTTCCGGGACCGAGTTTTCTTGGGACCGAGTTTTTCGGGACCGAGTTTTCCGGGACCGAGTTTACCTAGAACCATGGAATCCGGCCCCGGTGATTTACGCGTTTTCATTTTATCAATATAGCGCATTACCTCCCCTTCACTAACCACAATATTATTCAAAATATTATCATTATCAAAAGGTATTATGTCTATGATTGTAGGGATATTCGTTACATCTTGTATAGGAGAAACTGACGTAAAAAATTCGTTTAGCAAGGTAGCCATTTCCTTGTTTTCAGAAACTAGATCTCCGTTAACATTTTTCAACGGCCCCAAGACACTTTTTACTGGATTTCTATTGTTGACGTATTGAAAGAATCGCTTGGGGTTTTCTTTACCGTCACGAGCTATGGAGATTTCAAATTCGCGCTTGGACTTTTTTATTACACTTTTTGCTTCACGCCTTAGAGAGATGTAGTTGTTTCGTAACCAGAAATTGTCTTTATCGCACTTATGTAGCCTATAAGCTCTATCTCTACTCTTTATAATGTCTCCTACTCTAGAAGTAAACTACAAGGGTTTGTTGTTTACTTTCGCACGATTAATTTTTTACGGTACACATTCCTCGTTTATAGTCCTAAATACTGTTTCAAACGATTCCCACATTAGTTTTGCGTTGTTGGAGTTCCCCATTACGTTTTCCCAATTGACGTGTGACAATTTATTTCGAAATTTACAAAAGTCTGCGTGCTGGAAGTTAGGAATTTTAGTCGAGTTAGCTGGTTTCGAGTGACTTACTGAGAGGACAAACTCTACCATATTGTGATCGCTATTGCTTAACGGTTCTATTACTTGAAGATCAGTAATTAGCCTATCATCCGTAGTTATTACTAAATCTAAAATACTGTCCAACCTCGTAGGTTCCCCAACCTTTTAAATAAGAAAGCTATCCTCGAGAAAATTAACTAAACGATTACTTTCCGCGTCTCCCTGCATTGTAGCGTAATTCACGTTGGCGCAATTAAAGTCACCCTTAACTAAAGCCTGCTCACTACCTATTATTCTCTTTAGTTCACGATATAACGCTTCGTCCGTATCAGCTGTTTGATCAGGGGGCCTATATATATAACCGCAACAAGAAGTCTGAAACCGTTCAATTTAAGTTCTGCTATAGTCGAATCAATTGGTTCTGGAATTGTGTGCTTTACTTCTATAACATTCGCAATATTATCTTTGATATACAACATAACACCGCCTCCTCGCCTACCTATTCTGTTTTTAACAAAAAGTCTATAACCTCTAATTTGATATTCCCCTACAAAGTCACGTGTTTCAGTGCTAAGCCACGATTCATTTATCGCAATTAAATCATAGTCTTTACAAGCAATTAAAAAAGAAAATTCGTTTATTTTATTTCGTAGGCTACGAGCATTTAAGGATAGAACCTTCAAATTGTTTGTAATTGCGACACCTTCGCGAGCGCAGGGGAAATTTGTGGAATTTACGCTGGGACCGTTCGAGTTACGGCAGCCTGAAAAGAAGAGACAGTATTATGAAATAGTCTTCCTAAACGCGCAGCTCCAACGTCATTAAGATGAAGTCCATCTCCGAGGAACAAGTCCCTCCTGCCGTAGAAACTGTTCCAAAAATTCACAAAATGCACTCCTTCCTGTTGGCAAAGAGACTTTAGGTTATTGTTAATATAGGTCGCCTTGCTGTAGAAATCGTTACGTTGGATAATTCGAGGAAGTATACCTGTTAAAACAATTTATTTTTCCTTTAGTCGCTCTAGTAAGTCCCTGTACCTAGCTAGCAGTTCTTCCGATCTAGAATTTAAAACGTTATTAGTACCGACATGAATAACATACGTTGTGTCCTCAGCGGTACCGTCTGTGAAATGGTCAACAGTCAACACTATTAGTTATATCCTCCACCCTTGCACCAGGGTAGCAGTAACGGCGCCTCCGACGAGGGTTTCTCCCACAGGATTCCTCGAGCTGCCCTCGAACAATGGAATCGCCAACGAGTCGTATTTCCGGTTCATCAGCATCTTCGAAACCTAAAACAGAAAACTTATTGTTTGTTATTACTGGTAGACAAGTCTTAGGTTTCCTCAATGGGGTTCCATTACGCACTCGAACGAATGGTTGGGAACTAGGGGAAGAGAGAGGGCTATTAGTACTATTTATACTATTAGTAGAAACTGAGGCAGGAGGGGTCGTAACTGGAGTCTCAAGGGATTCTAATTTTGCCGTCAGGAGCATATATATATATATATTAGGATGATTCAAAAATATCGATTGTTAGATTATTTCCAGGCCACCCTCTAATTATGTTTAATTTGGTAAAAACGTAATGTATACAAAATTTCAGGTGATTCTAGTGTATTTTAGGGGTCGCTACCGTAATCTAAACTATTACTTTTCTGTTTACTTTCAGGAAATTGAGTTTTGAACTGTGACGTTTTTCTTATAATATCTGTTCCGTGTGATAAGTGCGTTAATGCACATAGAGCTAACAGTGCTGAGTAAACACAACACTCTTGTAACCATTTACACTCTGTTGTGACCGAATATTGAGGGCAACCGGCACTTGTACACTGTACTGTCTGTACAGCTATAATTCAGTAGTCGTCTAACTGTCGTGAGTGTAAGAGGTTTTGCTGTCGACTCTCGTCATGG
Source organism: Bathynomus jamesi (assembly GCA_023014485.1). NCBI lineage: Eukaryota > Metazoa > Arthropoda > Malacostraca > Isopoda > Cirolanidae > Bathynomus > Bathynomus jamesi. Next base: position 62,444 of record JAJOZX010003734.1, on the reverse strand, counting down.
AACCCCCGCCATCTTCTAGCAGGGGTACTGCTATGCACACAAGAAAAGATACTAATGTTTGGCTTATTGGACAACCATCAGATACACTTAAAAAACAGTTCTTCCATCAAAGCGAGAAACTATGGCTTTGTTTATGGCTTACAGAAACAAAAAACAAACAATTCGAGAAGCCTGCTTGTCTACTGCAAATGATGTGTTGGCAGTATGGGAGGAGCACGAATTCCAACTAGAAAGAAGTCGCACGTTGTTGACAAAATTGAGAAACTGTTCAAAGAATGGCAAGGATTAAAGAAAAATAAAGAGAATAAGGCGAAACAATAAAAAAATCTATTAGATAAGCAAACCAAATGGAACCAAGAATTAGATAGCCTGTTTGATATAGCACATGCAGATGCTATGAAGCTAATTGATATTGAAGAAGATAAGCTATTTCTAAAACTCCAGCGAGAACAGGGGCGAAAAGGAAAAATGGATGGATTGATAAAGAGTTTGCAAAGAAAGAAAAGTATGCTAAGAAAAAGGAAGAACAATTAAACATAATAAAAGCAAGAGAAATGTCGAGATTTGAAGAAACTGTAGTTCTCAGTGACTCAACTAGCAGTTCTGGAGCTGAAAGACAAAATACAACATCTGATGAAGAGTTTACAGTTGATCCTAATGAACCATCCACCTCAAAACAGACTGTACGAAAGAAACAAAAATTGCTTGATGATACATTGCTTGCAGCCCTTGATGTAACAAAAATGAGCAATAAAAGTGCATCATTAGTGATGATACCAACGATTGAAGGTCTTGGAAAAAATGCAGAAGAATTCAATGTCAGTTATTCATCTATAAAAAGAGCAAGAGAAAATTTCGGAAAAAATTTGGAGAAAATTTAAAGAAAGGTTTAAAGCTGATGTTCCTTTAACCATTCATTGGGAAGGAAAACTAATAGAAGACATAACAGGACGAGAAGTTGTTGAACGACTCCCTTTACTGATTTCAGGAGATGGCATTGATCAACTTCTTGGTGTTCCAAAAATCACTGCAAGCACAGGAGAATTAACTGCAAATGCCGTCCACCAAGCTTGTTTGGATTGGGATATCTCAGACAAAATAAAATGCATGTGTTTTGACACCACAGCATTGAATACAGGTCGTAGAAATGGTGCCTGTGTTCTTCTAGAACAGAAATGAACAAACGTATGCTGTGGCTGGCCTGCAGACATCACATACTAGAAATACTGTTAGAAGCTGTTGTTTCGCATTCATTGCCTGCATCATCAGGACCTGATATTGCAATTTTCAAACGATTTAGAATGAAATGGTCAAAATTAGACACAAAAAACTACAGAACAGCATTAGATGATCCAAATACCATACCCAGTATTACTGATATAAAAACAGAAGTGATTGAGTTTGCTACCACTCAACTTGAAGAACATCAACCTCGTGACGATTACAAAGAATTGCTTGAACTGACAATCATTTTCCTTGGTGGAGTACCAAAGAGAGGAGTTTCATTCAGAAGACCAGCTGGCGTTCACCGAGCAAGATAGATGGCAAAAGTCATTTATGCCATGAAAATTTGGTTGTTTAAAACACAATTTAAATTAACACCCAGAGAAGAAAAAGGCGTTAGAGATATCTGCCTCTTTGCTGTACACATATATGTTAAATATGTTAAATGAAGCAAGCATTGCAAAACGGCGCCGAACCAAATCCAGTGAAAAAAGCGGTTATTGACCCTCAAGTTAATGAAAACAGAGAACTGGAAGACTTTGTTAGTGCAAATACAAAATAATTTTTTAATAGACTTGGTTTACCATCAACGTTTCTTAATAAGAACTCTGAAGAGTGGAATGAAGATGACTGCTACAACAACGTAAAACAAGTCACAAGAAAAATTCAAGTTGTTAATGACAATGCAGAAAGAGGAGTTAGATTAGTCGATGAATACAACAAACTAATCACAAATGATGAAGAACAGAAACAGTATCTCCTCCAAGTGGTAAAGAAATATAGAGCTGCTCTTCCAAATAAAAACAAGAAGACAATATCTATGGAAAAACCACAACATGGTATCGTATGTGATACCTTTATTTCATAATTAAATATAAATTATTAATTAATTGAATTAATTATCTATACAAAATTGGCTCGGGATTGTTGACATAGCCTAATGGGAATGAAATGATTGCCATACATACATGGAAACTGTATGTAGGCGTCGGTCTGCATAACCACGTGAAACCTTCATTTATTTCACGTGAAACGAAATCTTCCATTCGCTAACCCATGCAAAAACAAGGGAGAAAGAGTCAACAACCTTTGCAAAATCAGCAATTTATACAGAAATATGAAGATATATTAAAGGAATAGTCTCAGGGCTGTTTATGTTACAGTAAACGCTTTAAACGGGAGGATGTCTAAAGTCCTCCCTAAAGTTCTGTGTGAATTCCTTATAATATAGAACCTAATGACTGTAAAAGGGTAGGCCTATTCCTTCAGGGGTAAATTAGTGATTGCCTATATTAGTAACAAAGTGTTAATTCGTCGTGTAACTCCATCGTGGCGGCCCTACACCGAAAAAGATCGTAACGCCCAACATCGAAGTAAACTATGATCCATCAAAATTAAGGTGAGGTAATTTCATTTTCATTTTCATTCTAGGGCGTCTAAAATCCCGACGCTAAAATTACCATAAACAATTAAATATAAAGGGTCCTTTAAAGACCTACATATTCATAACTCTCTAACGAAAATATATAGGGCTTTTGTCGTTCACTCTCCACTGAAATCTGCTGGACATTTCCAAAGGATGAGGGTAACAGGCAATCAACCCAATGCCCTATACAGTTTTTCACATGGTGGTCCGTATGTGGGGAAGGGTTATTTGCTGTGAAAACCTTAACCTTGAATAAAATAACAAAACAGAATTAAAACAAACAAATAATAAAATTACGCCTTATCAAACATTTTGACATCTGAACAGAATTTATTCCATGTTTGGCTTTTTCATTAAATATAAATAATAATAAATTACGAAGCCTACCTCACAAAGTAGACCCTACTCTTTACACTCAAGGCCTATTCTAACTAAAAACACTAAATTTATAATTCAACCTGTGGTGTAGGTTATAAAATTTATTTCAGCAATTTTACTTATAAGACTCATTAACATCACAAAAATTAAGTGCAGAACTGTAACATCACAAAAATTAAGTGCAGAACTGTAACATCACAAAAATTAAGTGCAGAACTGTAACATCACAAAAATTAAGTGCAGAACTGTAACATCACAAAAATTAAGTGCAGAACTGTAACATCACAAAAATTAAGTGCAGAACTGTAACATCACAAAAATTAAGTGCAGAACTGTAACATCACAAAAATTAAGTGCAGAACTGTAACATCACAAAAATTAAGTGCAGAACTGTAACATCACAAAATTAAAATCATACATACAGTATATAAATATATACAAAACGTAATATTTCCTATGGAAAATAAATTAAATTGCAACACCCTTTCATTTTGGAAAGAGTGAGGACTTTATAAAATGCTACACCTTTTATTAAAAAGTGAGGAAAAACAAAAATGAAATAACAAATAAAACGTAAATTAATTATAGGTAATCTAAGATGGGTTTTTTGGCCTTTCCTTGGCCACAGCTCAAACTATTACTATTACAAGGGTTTTGTGGCCTACCTTGGCCACAACCCAAACAATTACAAGGGTTTTGTGGCCTACCTTGGCCACAACCCAAACAATTACAAGGGTTTTGTGGCCTCCCCTTGGCCACAGCCCAAACAATTACAAGGGTTTTGTGGCCTACCTTGGCCACAACCCAAACTATTACAAGGGTTTTTGGCCTACCATAGCCACAACCCAAATTATAACAAGGTTCTTGTGGCCTTCCATGGCCACAGACCAAACTATTACAAGGGTTTTGTGGCCTACCTTGGCCACAACCCAAACAATTACAAGGGTTTTGTGGCCTCCCCTTGGCCACAGCCCAAACAATTACAAGGGTTTTGTGGCCTACCTTGGCCACAGCCCAAACAATTACAAGGGTTTTGTGGCCTCCCCTTGGCCACAGCCCAAACAATTACAAGGGTTTTGTGGCCTACCTTGGCCACAACCCAAACAATTACAAGGGTTTGTGGCCTCCCCTTGGCCACAGCCCAAACAATAACAAGGGTTTTGTGGCCTACCTTGGCCACAACCCAAACTATTACAAGGGTTTTGGCCTACCATGGCCACAACCCAAACTATAACAAGGTTTTTGTGGCCTTCCATGGCCACAGACCCAAACTATTACAAGGGTTTTGTGGCCTCCCCTTGGCCACAGCCCAAACTATTACAAGGGTTTTATGGCCTCTAATGGCCAGAGACCAAACAGCATAAAAACAGTACAGGATTCAAAGCCCCAAGCCCTCCAGATCTACCTGTGGAGGAGTAACATTTACTCCACTAAAACTATACGGGTATTGACTAGTCTGAAGTGGTAGGAGGTTTGAATACAGTACAAACTCTTTCAACCAAACAACATAACATGGAAGTACAGTACATTTCAATTAACTCACCAACGTAGAAGTCATTTTAATTAAAACATAAATCATTAACAAAACAAAACATGACGAAACTCCAAAACAACATTAGTAAACCAGCATTTAAAAATTGGTGACATAAAATTTACACAGATAAATAATGAGCAAAAGTTAATAACTTTACTTAAATTCCATAAATTTCCTATACCTAAGGGGAGTCGAACTGATTGAAATAACTTTAACCAAACTTGAGAAGCTAACCTCTTGAACTTTTATATTTAAATAGGTCTTGAGTAACCTTTTTCTTCCTAAATTCCTATTTCATTCTTTTCAATCCATTTCACATGGTTTAAAACACAGTTTATCAAAAAATTATCTATAACAAATTTTCTCCGGCCCCCCCCAGTATATGGAAAAACCACAACATGGTATCGTATGTGATACCTTTATTTCATAATTAAATATAAATTATTAATTAATTGAATTAATTATCTATACAAAATTGGCTCGGGATTGTTGACATAGCCTAATGGGAATGAAATGATTGCCATACATACATGGAAACTGTATGTAGGCGTCGGTCTGCATAACCACGTGAAACCTTCATTTATTTCACGTGAAACGAAATCTTCCATTCGCTAACCCATGCAAAAACAAGGGAGAAAGAGTCAACAACCTTTGCAAAATCAGCAATTTATACAGAAATATGAAGATATATTAAAGGAATAGTCTCAGGGCTGTTTATGTTACAGTAAACGCTTTAAACGGGAGGATGTCTAAAGTCCTCCCTAAAGTTCTGTGTGAATTCCTTATAATATGGAACCTAATGACTGTAAAAGGGTAGGCCTATTCCTTCAGGGGTAAATTAGTGATTGCCTATATTAGTAACAAAGTGTTAATTCGTCGTGTAACTCCATCGTGGCGGCCCTACACCGAAAAAGATCGTAACGCCCAACATCGAAGTAAACTATGATCCATCAAAATTAAGGTGAGGTAATTTCATTTTCATTTTCATTCTAGGGCGTCTAAAATCCCGACGCTAAAATTACCATAAACAATTAAATATAAAGAGGTCCTTTAAAGACCTACATATTCATAACTCTCTAACGAAAATATATAGGGCTTTTGTCGTTCACTCTCCACTGAAATCTGCTGGACATTTCCAAAGGATGAGGGTAACAGGCAATCAACCCAATGCCCTATACAGTTTTTCACATGGTGGTCCGTATGTGGGGAAGGGTTATTTGCTGTGAAAACCTTAACCTTGAATAAAATAACAAAACAGAATTAAAACAAACAAATAATAAAATTACGCCTTATCAAACATTTTGACATCTGAACAGAATTTATTCCATGTTTGGCTTTTTCATTAAATATAAATAATAATAAATTACGAAGCCTACCTCACAAAGTAGACCCTACTCTTTACACTCAAGGCCTATTCTAACTAAAAACACTAAATTTATAATTCAACCTGTGGTGTAGGTTATAAAATTTATTTCAGCAATTTTACTTATAAGACTCATTAACATCACAAAAATTAAGTGCAGAACTGTAACATCACAAAAATTAAGTGCAGAACTGTAACATCACAAAAATTAAGTGCAGAACTGTAACATCACAAAAATTAAGTGCAGAACTGTAACATCACAAAAATTAAGTGCAGAACTGTAACATCACAAAAATTAAGTGCAGAACTGTAACATCACAAAAATTAAGTGCAGAACTGTAACATCACAAAAATTAAGTGCAGAACTGTAACATCACAAAATTAAAATCATACATACAGTATATAAATATATACAAAACGTAATATTTCCTATGGAAAATAAATTAAATTGCAACACCCTTTCATTTTGGAAAGAGTGAGGACTTTATAAAATGCTACACCTTTTATATTAAAAAGTGAGGAAAAACAAAAATGAAATAACAAATAAAACGTAAATTAATTATAGGTAATCTAAGATGGGTTTTGTGGCCTTTCCTTGGCCACAGCTCAAACTATTACTATTACAAGGGTTTTGTGGCCTACCTTGGCCACAACCCAAACAATTACAAGGGTTTTGTGGCCTACCTTGGCCACAACCCAAACAATTACAAGGGTTTTGTGGCCTCCCCTTGGCCACAGCCCAAACAATTACAAGGGTTTTGTGGCCTACCTTGGCCACAACCCAAACTATTACAAGGGTTTTTGGCCTACCATAGCCACAACCCAAATTATAACAAGGTTCTTGTGGCCTTCCATGGCCACAGACCAAACTATTACAAGGGTTTTTGTGGCCTACCTTGGCCACAACCCAAACAATTACAAGGGTTTTGTGGCCTCCCCTTGGCCACAGCCCAAACAATTACAAGGGTTTTGTGGCCTACCTTGGCCACAGCCCAAACAATTACAAGGGTTTTGTGGCCTCCCCTTGGCCACAGCCCAAACAATTACAAGGGTTTTGTGGCCTACCTTGGCCACAACCCAAACAATTACAAGGGTTTTGTGGCCTCCCCTTGGCCACAGCCCAAACAATAACAAGGGTTTTGTGGCCTACCTTGGCCACAACCCAAACTATTACAAGGGTTTTGGCCTACCATGGCCACAACCCAAACTATAACAAGGTTTTTGTGGCCTTCCATGGCCACAGACCCAAACTATTACAAGGGTTTTGTGGCCTCCCCTTGGCCACAGCCCAAACTAACAAGGGTTTTATGGCCTCTAATGGCCAGAGACCAAACAGCATAAAAACAGTACAGGATTCAAAGCCCCCCTCCAGATCTACCTGTGGAGGAGTAACATTTACTCCACTAAAACTACGGGTATTGACTAGTCTGAAGTGGTAGGAGGTTTGAATACAGTACAAACTCTTTCAACCAAACAACATAACATGGAAGTACAGTACATTTCAATTAACTCACCAACGTAGAAGTCATTTTAATTAAAACATAAATCATTAACAAAACAAAACATGACGAAACTCCAAACAACATTAGTAAACCAGCATTTAAAAATTGGTGACATAAAATTTACACAGATAAATAATGAGCAAAAGTTAATAACTTTACTTAAATTCCATAAATTTCCTATACCTAAGGGGAGTCGAACTGATTGAAATAACTTTAACCAAACTTGAGAAGCTAACCTCTTGAACTTTTATATTTAAATAGGTCTTGAGTAACCTTTCTCTTCTAAATTCCTATTTCATTCTTTTCAATCCATTTCACATGGTTTAAAACACAGTTTATCAAAAAATTTGATCTATAACAAATTTTTCTCCGGCCCCCCCCAGTATATGGAAAAACCACAACATGGTATCGTATGTGATACCTTTATTTCATAATTAAATATAAATTATTAATTAATTGAATTAATTATCTATACAAAATTGGCTCGGGATTGTTGACATAGCCTAATGGGAATGAAATGATTGCCATACATACATGGAAACTGTATGTAGGCGTCGGTCTGCATAACCACGTGAAACCTTCATTTATTTCACGTGAAACGAAATCTTCCATTCGCTAACCCATGCAAAAACAAGGGAGAAAGAGTCAACAACCTTTGCAAAATCAGCAATTTATACAGAAATATGAAGATATATTAAAGGAATAGTCTCAGGGCTGTTTATGTTACAGTAAACGCTTTAAACGGGAGGATGTCTAAAGTCCTCCCTAAAGTTCTGTGTGAATTCCTTATAATATGGAACCTAATGACTGTAAAAGGGTAGGCCTATTCCTTCAGGGGTAAATTAGTGATTGCCTATATTAGTAACAAAGTGTTAATTCGTCGTGTAACTCCATCGTGGCGGCCCTACACCGAAAAAGATCGTAACGCCCAACATCGAAGTAAACTATGATCCATCAAAATTAAGGTGAGGTAATTTCATTTTCATTTTCATTCTAGGGCGTCTAAAATCCCGACGCTAAAATTACCATAAACAATTAAATATAAAGAGGTCCTTTAAAGACCTACATATTCATAACTCTCTAACGAAAAAATATAGGGCTTTTGTCGTTCACTCTCCACTGAAATCTGCTGGACATTTCCAACGGATGAGGGTAACAGGCAATCAACCCAATGCCCTATACAGTTTTTCACAATATCATCATTAAGAAATTAACAGTGAAATATAATGAACAAAAGGTTAATATTATTACGGAAGTCTTATTATTATTACAGAAGAACTGTCAGTTTGAAAATGTAAAGTGGTTATGATAGGCCTACCGGGGAACTTCCACTATGGAAAACTGATGAGTGGGTAGTTGGGAGGTAACGAAAATGGTTCACTGAGTAGGTAGGTAGTTAATCTAACAATCATTAAATTCCTTTTATGTCAATAACTGGGTGGATGAAACCAATTGGTTGCTCACCAGAGTTATTCTCCACACTAGTATTTATATACTGTGTGGGAGGAGCGTGCTCGGTAGTGGAGATACATTACCGCTCAACCAACCGAGGAAAAAACCAAGACAACGCTGGTACGAGAAGCCCCGCGAAGAGGAGAACAAAGGAAGAACGAAAACGACGAACGGGGCGAGAGGACGTACCAGCAAAGTGCGCTCTCGAAAACATAACCGGAGAAGGGAGAGACTGTAATAACTAAAAGTAAGTGACTAATTGAGTTTTTACACCAAACAGTTAATTACATTAAATTAAGCTGGGTCAGACAAGTTAGGCCTACATTGTGGCCTAAGACCCAGCATCAACTCATAGCCTAACAAAGGTGAAGGTAGATTGCCCTAACCTAATTCTTGTGAGGAATCCTACTGTGGACCTCAATTTATCTACCCGCTCTGGACCATTTCCGGAATCTCTAGGCTGACCCCTCTAGGCTAGACTTGATCTACTCTATAGTTAGACTGGAGATATAAGGGTGGTTAATTGTGGACCAATTCATACAGAGCATTTTTCGCATTGGTGGTCCGTGTGTGGGGAATTTACAAACCTTAAGCTTACTTAACAAAAAAAATTGCAGAATTAGGCTAAATAGCCTAAGTCTAGCCTAAGCCTAAGCTAATCAAGCCTAATTAGGTCTACAACCTAGGGCCTAACTAGGAAACATTTACATTAAAGGAGGCTCATTCTCTTATAAGCTTAGACCTGAGTGACACACAAGTACTTGGGGGGATTAAACCAAATTTGAACTTGACTGTTTTGTCTGTGCTCTCTCTTCTCTGGTAATTTCTTCTTGTCCTCTATTTCATTACGATCCCCAGTTAAACAATTTTGACTTAGACATGGACAGTGCGGAATTGAAAAAGTTAAAAAAGAAAAGGGGGGCAAAGTTGGGAGCTGTTACAAAGGCTGTGAACACTTTTAACAATATTACACAACCAGGTAAGAAAAATATAGAGTGTGTAATTATTAAATTAGAAATTAAAAAGAAGGAAATAATAGCCATTAATGAGAGTATTTCAGAGTTAGTTGAATCCGAAATGGCTGAAGAACAATTGATAGACCTTTACGCTGATGATGATGATCAGGTAAGCTCAATTGAACAGCAAATAGGGGAACTACGGTCTCGGTTGACTGACTTAACACCAAAAAAACCTAATTCTGATTTTAATCAAAGTAGGGCTAACCTTCAACAAAATTTAAGTGGCATGCAAAATCCTGAGTCACAAGAATTGAGGGCTCAGTTACCCATTTTGCAAATACCAACATTTGAAGGGGACACGGTACAATTCCCATCTTTCATTGACAAATTTGAGAATTTAATAGGTAATAAACCTTATATTTCAACTGTTGAAAAGTTTAGTTACTTAACTAGTTCCCTTAAAGGCCCAGCCTATAACCTGATAGCCTATTTACCAGCCGTAGGGGATTCATATGAAGTAGCTATTGATCTTTTAAACGTAATTACGTTAATAAAGATGTGATTATATATGAATTATCTCAACAAATTTTTGAATTTGCACCCATAAAAGATAACCATAGTGATATGGAAAATTTTTATACAAAATTAGAAGCTATTATAGGACAACTGGTTAGCAATGAGATAGATATTAAAACTTCATCTTGGCTTATACAAAGCATAGTACTTAGGTGCCTTCCTTCGAGGGTTAAAGATAATTTAATTCTAAAGACGGGAGAAAATTATCCTAATTTAACACAATAAGACAACACTTCCCCAATATCCTAACTAATTACAACTTGAGAGATTTTCCAACACATAAGACCCAGACTATGGATAAACCAAAGACTGTTCCCAGAGACCAACTAGCTACAGCCAAACAGACAAAACTTGATACTGTAGAATCAAATGTGACCAACTACAAAACACGAACACCTACATTACAGAACTTTAATGTAACTGCTGCCTCAACTTACACACCATATTGCAAATTTTGTGCAAGTAATGAACACGTAGTACTGGGTGTGACAAATATTCAGATTTTAACCAAAGGGCTAAAAGATGTGAACAGTTGAACCTGTGTAAAAAGTGTACTGGCCAGGGACATTATAAGAAGACTGTAAATCTAGGTTAAGATTCAAGTGTAAGTTTTGTAAAAGTTTACGACATGTCTCATCAATGTGTGATTCATCAAAGTGTCCAAATAATAGTACTCAAACTCAAAAGATACCTCCCAAACAAAGGTAATCAAGAAAATGCCACTTTCATGGACATTCTGCTTGTTCAAACAATGTAACAAGAAACACTGAGATCTTTTACCAACTATTACTTTGGACTTAGTGAATAGTGAGGTAGTACCACTCCAGTGAGATGTCTTATAGACTGTTGTTCTCAACAAACATTTGTTTCAAAAATGTAGTTAATAAATTGGGTTTGACACCAAACCCGAACGAACCATACCTCAATTGGAACTATTGGCTGCTACATTAGCCATTAAAACCATTTCATTGCTTAAGGATGCTTACTATGATGTGTTCATAACTAATATCCACGTCTGGCTTGACAGTCAGATTTGTCTTGCATGGATACGGAATGATAGCATTAATAGTAAGAATATCTTTGTAAGAAATAGGCTAAAAGAAATAGCTGACGCTAATGAAAGCCTACAAGTAAACTTTCACTATGTTCCAACTAAAACAGAATCCAGCAGACTTTCTGACCAGAGGTTTATCCTACAAGTTGTTGAAGTCAACAAAACTTGGTTTATGGGACCTAAGTGGCTCTGTAATACAGACCAATGGCCTGTGGAACAAGTTAACTTGACATTAAATTTAATCTTTTCAAATGAAAAGGTTGAACCAATCACTAATTATGAAAAGTATTCTGATTTCAACAAACTTGTTAGGGTGACAGCCTACTGTTTGAGGTTTGCTCACAACTGTTTAGCTACAATTAACAAACAGCTAAATAAAAATAATCATAATTATACGGAGGTTGCTACCCAATACTGGATAGGCCAAGCCCAACAAAAAGAGTACAATAAAGAGTTAGAATTCTTAACTAATGGGAAACAAACAAAAGAACCTGTACCATCAGTAGTTGTGGATCTAAACTTGTTCAGGGATGAGGAAGGCCTTCTAAGGTGTAAAGGGAGATTAGACAAATCAAAACTGTCATACAAAAGCAAAAATCCAATCCTTTTACCTAGATTTAGCTATTTGACAACATTAATAATCAAAAAACACACAATGATGTATATCATATGGGGGTACCACAGACACTAACTACATTAAGAAAAACTTATTGGATACCCAAGGGAAGGATCACTGTTAAAACAGTCCTGAGTGAGTGTGTTACATGTAGGCGTATTCATGCTAGGCCCTATAGGAAACCAAATCCTCCTGCTTTGCCAGAGGAAGAGTTACTCTCAACAGACCCTTTGAGACTGTAGGCATTGACTATACAGGAGCATTGACTGTAGGGGTGGGTGACACTGAACAAAAAATGTACATTGTACTGTTTACATGTGCAGCCTCACGAGCTGTTTATTTGGATGTTGTGGAGGACCTAACAGCAGAATCTTTTGTTGCTGTCTTTAAGAGATTCTGTGCACGACATTCAGTACCCAAGACAGTTTGGACTGACAATGCTACATATTTCAAAGCTGGTGAACAAGTCATCCACGACTTGTTAAGCAATGAAATCACACAATTATATATACAAATACAAACATAAAGTGGAAGTATATTCCGGTTGCCTCTCCTTGGTATGGTTCTATCTGGGAGAGGAATATACAGACAGTAAAGAATTGCTTGAAGAAAGCAATTGGCAAAAACAGATACACTTATTTGGGTTACTCACTCTCTCTCTGGCTGAGATTGAGAACATCATTAACAATAGACCACTCACTTATGTGAGTGACAACATTAATGACCCAGAACCATTAACTCCAAATCATTTGATTCGGGGAGAACAAGTTAGTCTCCTGCCGGACTACAATATAGACTCTTCAGAAGACCCAAACTGGACTCAACGACATGATGAGCTCCAGACTAAGTTACAACATTTAACTAGAGTTAAAGCTCATTTCATAAAACAGTGGAAAACTGAGTACTTGATGGGTCTAAGGGAGAGACATAAACAAATGACTAAGAGGATTGGTCTGACACAATTAAGGGTAGGGGACCTTGTTCTCATACATGACAGTACTCCAAGACAATACTGGCCTCTGGCTAGAGTTTCAGAACTCAGACCAGGGGCAGAGGGTAACAAGAGTGGTCAAATTAAGGACTTCAACGGGTGACACAACAAGAGACATTTCTCTTTTGTACCCTTTAGAGTCTGGACCCAAAACAATGGACTTTGGAGAACCTTCTCCACTGACAGTAACAACTGGAGACACTGAACTTCCAGTAACTATTCCTTTGACAGTAGGAGTGGTGACACATCCTACTACAACATTGACAGACACAAGACCTCAGCGACAAACAGCATTAAAGGCGCGACTATTTTTACAACAAAAAATAGATGCTGGGGAATTGTAATTTTATCTTCTAACTTTCATTTTTCTTTTCTTATGGTAAAGACCATAGACAGTTTCATCCTATGGATGTATATTTTATCTTCTAATTAAATGCTACACCTTCTCCATGAGAAGGTGAGGATAGGCACTGTTAATCAGATTAACAGGCATTTACAGTTAAATAGTTAGCTAGTCTACACTCAGACAAAAATTGGTGACAATGACACCAAAATTTTTATCTCCCGGGGCCCCCAGTATATGGAAAACTGATGAGTGGGTAGTTGGGGGTAACGAAAATGGTTCACTGAGTAGGTAGGTAGTTAATCTAACAATCATTAAATTCCTTTTATGTCAATAACTGGGTGGATGAAACCAATTGGTTGCTCACCAGAGTTATTCTCCACACTAGTATTTATATACTGTGTGGGAGGAGCGTGCTCGGTAGTGGAGATACATTACCGCTCAACCAACCGAGGAAAAAACCAAGACAACGCTGGTACGAGAAGCCCCGCGAAGAGGAGAAAAAGGAAGAACGAAAACGACGAACGGGCGAGAGGACGTACCAGCAAAGTGCGCTCTCGAAAACATAACCGGAGAAGGGAGAGACTGTAATAACTAAAAGTAAGTGACTAATTGAGTTTTTACACCAAACAGTTAATTACATTAAATTAAGCTGGGTCAGACAAGTTAGGCCTACATTGTGGCCTAAGACCCAGCATCAACTCATAGCCTAACAAAGGTGAAGGTAGATTGCCCTAACCTAATTCTTGTGAGGAATCCTACTGTGGACCTCAATTTATCTACCCGCTCTGGACCATTTCCGGAATCTCTAGGCTGACCCCTCTAGGCTAGACTTGATCTACTCTATAGTTAGACTGGAGATATAAGGGGTGGGTTAATTGTGGACCAATTCATACAGAGCATTTTTCGCACCACTTAAAAAAAAAGGTAACGCGCCATATGCTTTACCTCAAGGGTGGTGTGGAAACAGCATATTTCTTATTTTGTCTGATTTTCAACTTATGGTGGCAACCCTAAAAATTAATTTTTTTAATTCCAAATTTGCATGCATTACTTTTTTACCAAATTAAACATAATCAGAGGGTGGCCCGAAGAAAAATTCCAAAAAAAAAATTTCGGTCAATTTTTGAATCACCCTCATTATTCGCGGTAGATGCGTTCCACTCGCGCCGCAAATAAGGGAAATCCGCGAATACGCCATACTCCATTGATTTTGTGCCTAATGTACAGGAAGGTGGTTCATATCCTTGCCTTTTAGTGCTCGCGGGCGGGCTGCCTTATGAATTAAGCCAGGCTTCACCTTGTGACCTACAGCATTGGCACAAAAGAGAAGAGTTACAGGATCTTTTGCGGCTTTGAATCCCGATGTATGACGCTCCTCCTGACTAATGTAAGTGCGTGATAGCAATTTCTTCCAAAAAAGGGCAGTTTCATCGGCGTTAAAGACCTGTTCAGGCTTATACCCCTGAAATCTTGACATTGTGCAGCGAAAAACGTTTTTTGAATCTTTCAAACCAGCCTTTACTAGCTACAAAGCTTGATTCGGGAGTGGTGCTCGTTCCTTCTCCTCTGTCGGCGGCCTTGAAGCAGTGACCGCGAATAAAATAATTGAAGCCGCGAATAGCGAGGGTTTACTATATATATATACTGTGTGTATATATACTCTTTATAAATCATTAGTTAGACCTCATTTGGAGTACGCAATCCAATTTTGGAATCCGCATATGCGCAAAGATATAGACAAAATTGAAAGAGTTCAAAGACGAGCAACTAAGATGATTCCGTCGCTTAGGTCAAAGTCGTAAGAAGATAGGCTTAAGGAGTTAAAATTGACTACACTCGAGACTAGGAGGCTAAGGGGTGAGCTAATCCAGGTTTTCAAAATTATGAATGGGTTCGATAACATAGATAGAGATAGCTTTTTCGAAATATCTCAATATAATAGGACTAGAAATAACGGGTGTAAGTTGACAAGTATAGGGTGATCGAAAAGTCACTCCGCAACTATGACTCTATAAGACATAAATGCAATCATACAAGAAGTTAGATATTTTAATGAAAATTGTACGATGGCCAGTTGAACGAAAACGAACTCCAAAATGTATTACTTTCAGCAAGACAGTGCTACAGCACACAGCTCGTTATTCCATGCAATTATTGGAAGATGTCTTCGGAGAACGCATAATTTCAAGAGAAATTTGGCCTCCCCGTTCACCTGACCTCACGCCTGTTGATTTTTACTTTTGGGGGGCCGCTAAGAGCAGTGTTTATAAAAATAATCCAAAAATTATCGATGAATTACAAACGGAGATCCGAACTTACGTGCAGTCTATTTCAGTTGAAACATTACACACAGTATTTGCTAATAAAGTAAGAAGGATCCGGCTATGTCGAGAAAACGGTGGAAAACACTTCCAGCACTTACTCTAAACAGGTACCAATGATATGTCATTACATTTATAGAATTCTTATATCTCTTTATGTAAAATTTCAATAAAGTAAATATCTTATTACTACTGCGGAGAGACTTTTCGATCACCCTGTAGAAGGTTAGAGACAGCAGTTGCTAAAACCTTTTTACGCATAGAATAGTAAATAGCTGGAATAGTTTGCCGGTAGAAGTAATTAGTAGCACGTCTATAAACATGTTTAAAAATCGATTAGACGCATATGTTGATAGATTGGGTATAGTTTAAGGTAGTAAAATTAAGGCTTTGTGGTGATAGATCCCACAGCTCAACGCAAGTGTTGTGGGATATAGGGAGGCAGCATTTTGGGTTAGGGGATACTCTCTGTCCTTACACACCCCATTTAAAGAGATTCCTCTGCCGAGCGGTGCCCCCATAGTAGTGTGAGGTATTGAAAAACTCATGATCTTCACTTGCCCCACAAACACCTTTAAATGGGAGACCCAAAATGGGTGCACACACATTTCTACATTACTGTACAGTCTTTACAGCCACACCTACACTTTTCCTCCTAAGTATATATATTGTAATGTATATGGTGGTAAATTTTGACTTGGTCCGCAATCGATATGGACCGTGACTTATTTTTGGTTGGCAAGGTACTAGTATTGATGGATACCGTAATGACTGGATTCTTTGGATCTGATATATTTGCATGTCGGTTATAAATAGATATAGATTGTAACATATTTGTGGATAGTAGTCTATTATGACTTGATCCTCTGGATCCAGAGATTCGATCTTTAGTTTTAAATCGATAATTAATTAGTTTTAAATTGATAATTATTTAGTTCTGTAAAAATTGGTCGTTGCCAATGTACAGGCAATTTTTACATAAATTTCTTATTCTTGTGGTTCGGAACCCACGTAAAATTGTAGGTCCCCTCCACCACCACGAAGGACATACACAATACACAATTACGAACACAGTTAGGTAGACCAGCCGTGAGTGGATCCTAGGTTCTTTGTTGGTCTGAAACATTATACGTGAAAGAACCGCTATTTGTCCCTAGAAATTCTACATCACTTTTACTTAATTCAGCAGACTCGCACATGGTACTCAATTCTACAAAAAATTCTGATTCCACATCGGCATTAAAGTTCCCCGTTATTATTCATTGCGAACAGTGTGGTTTATCTGAAAGTGACTTAAGTTTATACAAAAAAGCGATGTATTCATCTAAGTTACTGCCAATATTGTCGGGTAAATAGCAATTCCCAATTAAAAGGCATTCATTGTTTATATGAAATTCAATACCTATCAATCTTTCATTATCGCTCGGGAGAAATTTTACATATTTTGTTAAATTTTTCCTCATTAAGAAACCAACTCCACCAAAGGGCCTACCATAAAGTAGATTGTTAAATAAGTGTGAATCCTTGATAAAAAATTTAATTCCTGCTTAGGCAACCAGTTTTCTTGCAAGAGTACCAAGTCCACATCATTATCACTGCCCGACGTGCTCCTTGCTAGGGTCCTGACATGTTGAACGACTTCCGAGTAACTGGACTTTAGGAGGAACGTTTCTTTCAACGCATCTAACTTTGACCGAAATTGTTCGAATAAAATCGTATTCTTCTGATTTGACACCACATGTTGGTGTTTCATTTCAGTCAATGACTTTTGTACCTCATTATATCGTTTGAGGAGCACTAATACGTCCACGTCAGCAATAGAAATTACCGGAATTTCATGGAAGTTAGTCACGTAGAAGGTAATATTGTTCTCATTTTCTCGAAGGGTAGACACTTTAGTTATAGTCTTTTATGGTATTCTTGTTTCTGGAATTACCTCTGCGAATTGGAAGGGTAGCGTTCAACAAGGTGTTTATCTGTATCCCCGCATATTCTCTTTCTTCCATATCGTAGAATTCGTGACAAACAGACACAAGAAGGTCTGACTTAATATGATCTACTTTGTCAAATATAAAACATAACAAAGGATTTTCTACAAGACTACGATTTTCTGCAGACGACATCATTGTAATTGAGTCGATGGGAAACAGTTTCGTGGGGTCAGTTCACAAAACACAATGGTTTACAAGTTATTCCTATAATTTCTGGAAAATTGTTTCAACAGTTAAATAAATGGAACGTTAAAACAAATATGTTTCAGTACCAAAACTCTCCGTTTTTGAAAATTAGTGAAAAAATAATTCTTAAAGCTCAAGCACTGGATTAAAAAAAGTCGGTCACTTTGCTATTAGCTCTCTTTAGAGAAATATGACTTTTCTGAAGTGAACACCTTTGTATGGTACTGATAGTGGTCACTTTAAGCAGGTTATATATATATATATATATATAAATTTAGAAATAAGTGTCTAAAGTTATATACTGTAGTACTTACAAAGCGCTCCATGTACTGTAAAGAAGGATTTTTGTTAGTCTTAACACTAAACTCCTCGATTTTTAACATTGAAAAAATAGGAAATGTTGTGTGCTAATATACAGTAGACTACCATTTATTCAACTGTGCCGACCTTCCACTCACGTGCATCCATGAAGAAAAAAACTTCATGGATATACTGTATAACCTTGGTTAACCTTGGTTTACCTTGGTTTTGCTTCCTCCCGAATTGCTCATTCTGACGAAGGTCAAGCTTGTCACTCCACCTTAGACCTACAGTTTAACGTGGAATCCGAACCACACCCCACCAGCATCCCAGCGTCTTAAACACTAGACTACCCAGGGTACCCATTTATCTACCAACCAATTTTTTATTGTGTGGAAAGATGAACAGCTGGGTTTTGCTGCACGCTGCCTGCCGTCACCGGGTCTCGATCCCGGGGCCGATGGATTCGTAGTCAGCGACGCTAACCACTACACCACTATATATATATATACAGTAATACCTGTAACCTTGTATTCTTTCCGCGCAACTACATCTCTTCTCTCGAAGGTCAAGCTCGTCGTCCTACCTCTACACACACACACATACAGTCATATACATACAGACAAGTACTGTATATATACGCAGAAGGATGGTATAGTTGTTATATTAAAATCAGACCTTGGAACTTTTTAAAAAACTAAAGATGAGATTCTGTTTTCAAAGTCCGGGAGAAGAATCACGGATCCTGGTGCTTTGACACCTCATGCAATCCCCCACCCTACTCTCACGAGCCCTGCATGTTTGGCGTTTCCATTTGACGCAGTACAAAAAATGTATATAAGGATGTTAATATTGTGAAGATTTTTCATTTCCGTGTTAGACACAAAAAATGTAATAATGATGAAATAGACGTACAAAAATTCAGTTTGGCAATTTTCTCGCAGTGAAGCGTGCGTTTGATAGCGGAAGTTCGTTTTGTGTTGGTTGGTTGATTCGTTAACATCCAAATCTATTTTGGTCAGGGAAAATGGCAATGTCAACCTGACGCTAGAAAAATAAGCGTATATGTAGGCCATCTTCTAGACGGATTACGTGAGCAGCTGACTTCCCTCTTCCGATCACCTTAACTTAATTGGAATGGTTCCCAATTGGATGTAAAGAGTCAAATATAAATCAATCACAGCTTTGTCTTTTTTAATTTTTCAAAGCTTAATAAAGGGATGTACGCATTAAAATACGCTCATTTACCTATTTTTATATATAAAAAAAACGTTCATGGACTAAAATAATTACAATCACGAGGAAAAAGGGAAAAAAAAATTCAGTTTATACTGTATCTTCATGGAAGAACTACGATATACATGCTATCAAGGCAATTATTACTATATAACATACATTACTCCAATATTGCTTCAAATGTAAATAGTAACGTAACACTTTCTATCAAGTTTTTCATCAGAGCATCGGAAAATAAAATGGTTGCACGAATTCTCTTTCAGAAGAGAATTGGTCTACATCACACTTTCTTTTGGAATGTCTCGATTTTCGTTAGTGATGTTATTTTGAAATGCACATCAATAATAATATTCTTTGCTCTTGATTACTGAGTGTTTAGTGAGTAGCAGCCCTCGACCCATCATTAAAAAAAAAAACCTTTCAATAAATGTGTATACCGCTTCCGAGCGTGTGTTTTTTATATGGTTACTTCCCTACTTTTTATCCCGCCATTTTTTTTATTACTTATTTTTCACTTAAAAACAGTATATTGTACATAACCAAATATTGTTGCATTCTGACAGCTTATTTTATTTATTAAATATATTAATAGTTTATTAATGAATAAACATTTTACAAAGATCCTGAAATTTTTTCATATTTAAAATATCATATCAAACATTAAATTGATTTTAACACCTCTAAAAACATTAAGATTTCCATGCAAAAGTTTTCGTTATATTTAACTTTGCCAAGGATGTCTGGCGGGTTGGAAGAAACTTGGTATTGAATTTTGTTTCGACGGTGTTGGTACTGGAATAGGAACTGGTGTAGGACGAGGTGCCGGTCGAGGTGTCGGTCGAGGTGTCGGTCGAGGTGCAGGACGAGGTGTCAGTCGAGGTGTTGGTCGAGGTGTAGGACGAGGTGTCGGTCGAGGTGTCGGTAGAAGTGCAGGACGAGGTGTCGGTCGAGGTGTAGGACGAGGTGTTGGGCGAGGTGTAGGACGAGGTGTCGGTCGAGGTGCCGGTAGAGGTGTCGGTCGAGGTGCCGGTGGAAGTATCGGTCGAAATGCCGGTCGAGGTGGCGAAAGTATTGGCTTACTGAAGTTCGCTAAAAGCTCATCAAGAATAAAGTTTCCTTTGAAGATGTTTCTACATGTGGGTGTTATAATTTGCTGATCAAAGAAAACGCCACACGAATGCATACACTCTACTATAGAGTTAAAATTATTTTCATTGCCGTCACAACCTGTGTAAACGAAGCAGTCGCAGAGACCAATCTCTCTTCTATAGTAGAAAGAAGGGAAGAACGCCTTACAGTTTCCTGCTTCAGGTAGTTTCAGGCAAGCGTTGTTTACTCCGGGCAAAATTTGGCTAGTAGCATGACGTACACTTAATAAGAGCAAAATAAATTGGAAAATCATATTCACTGCACTATATTAACTTTGTTCAGTGTAAAACAAGTTAATAGAGATGTTTATAACTTCTCTCAAACGAAACCACCTTCTCCGAAAGCTTATCCACGTTAACTGCTTACCCGCATCTCTGGCCTCGGTCGCCTCGTATAATCTTCATACTTTTTTGTGTGACTGGAACTGTTATCGATTCTCAGACATCGTGAAATGTCCTTGGAAACTGAAAATAAAAAACAAGCTTTCTGACTGGCAGAAGTTTCTAACAATGAATTACTAACAGCAAAGTTTTATAATTTTCTCCGGTCTTGTATTTAATGTGAAAATATAATTTATACTAGTTTCGATGTCCACAAAAATATTTATTTCATTGTCATACGTTGAATTAAAAACCAAATAAATAAATAGGACACACCTTACATACAAACTGTTGCCATTTCTCTTTTAAAGTCTCTCAAATTTTTATTCAAAACAAATATGAAAGACCACTCTCTCTCTCTCTCTCTCTCTCTCTCTCTCTCTCTCTCTCTCTATATATATATATATATATATATATATGTGTGTGTGTGTGTGTGTGTGTGTGTGTTACACAGAGACCGTGCATGAAACAAGCACTTGTTCCCCGCAAGGTTGTGTGTAACATAAAAGTTTCTCAGGGGACTATTCTGAGTTGTATCCTATATATACCTTCGTAACCTTGGTTTTGCTTCCGCCCAGATTATTCATTCTCAAGAAGGTCAAGCTTGTCACTCTACCTTAGACCTACAGTTTAACGTGGAATAATTTAAGGAATATATTGTTGATGTTCATATTTTGCATGATTTCCTTCTCTCGGACTATAGACCATTAAAGCTAGTAATTAATTGTACCAACTTAAATAAAACACGACGTAATAACTCTCCAGGCAAAAATGAACGTGTCGACTGGTCTAAGGTTAATATGCAACAGAAAATAGAATATAAAGATAGGACAGAACACCTTTTTAATAATTTAGAATTATGGCATCTTGATGTAGTAATTCCCGTTCAAATGATTCTCACTTCAAACATGTTGATAGGTATTATAATGATATAACATTCATTCTAGGGGAAGAAAGAAGGCCTTGGATTAAGTTGTACATTTCATACTAAAGTTATTTATGGATGGAACCCCCTCCCCCCCTACCTAAAGAGGAAATCAAAGGATGCTTACGATATATGGTGTCTTCTTGGTCGTCCGAGAATTGGGGCAACTTATATGAATATTGAGTAGAAGTAGGGCTCACTGTAAAGCATTCATAAAATGATGTAAACAGGAACAAGACTCTATTCGAGCTTTAAAGAAACGTGTGCTGAGAATGCTATTCCATCAACAATTGATGGAGTGTCTGGGGAGGTAGAAATAGCTAAATTATGGAGGATGAAGTACTCAGGCATCTTTAACAGCGTGGGAAGAGTTAATCTTAATGCAGGGTGCAATGGAACGATATGAGCAGGGACCAGTGAAAATACGAGGACTTCAATGCCTGAAATTAAGAGTCTGATTAAAGAGCTAAAAACAGGCGCCTCACCGGGGATAGATGACCCGTCAAATGAACATTTAAATATGCTAATGATGTGATCAATCTTCATATCTTATTACTGTTTTCAGCCATGCTTGCTTATGCTTATATGACACTCCTTGTCAAAAATAAATATGGGGACATTCTCTCTAACGATAACAACAGGGTTATTGCTATTCTTTCCGCTTCTCAAAACCACTCGAGAAACTTTTGCTTCGTCGACGAAATGATTATTTATGAACGTCTCCGAACCGGTTTGATTTTAACGGGTTCCATTCAACTGACCTACATACTTTATGTTTTGAAAGCGAATGTATTTAAATAATACTGTCAGTAATAACTCCTGCATTAGTCATTTCACTACATGTAATTTTTATATTTATTAAAATATTATTACAAATTTTATTATTTCTCATTTCTTTAAGTGTATTATTTTTATTTCTTTATTGCCGTAGTCCTTTTTTGTTTTTTTTGTTTTTTTAATTTTATTATTTAATAATAATTAGTTGTATCGTTGATTATTTTGATGGATACTGTACTTTTTTTATTTTATGGGATCTGTCTCCTACCAATAGCTATTATTATTACTGTTAACATAAATATACAGTAATGCACTCGAAGGCCTTGGAATCCCTCTTAATTTTATGCTGTGGTTGTGCATTATTTATTATTTGGAAGAGTTTAATTGTGAAATTCATGTCATATATATATATATATATATATATATATATAGAGAGAGAGAGAGAGAGAGAGAGAGTTTCCATTTGTTATGTTTTGTTTGCATAAAGGATATGTGTAAAGAATTTTATACAAAAGAATAATTAATTTTCATGCACAGTTATGCATGAAACTGGGAAACCCAGCAGCAGATCAATTATATATATATATATATATATATATATATTATATATTATATATTGAAAAGCAAAGCCCACGTTTCAGAGTTATATTTTCACCTTCCACTCAATCAAATACTGAACTAATCAATCTAATTTTTGGTAAAAATTCTCCATAAAATTATTGAAGTTTATAATAAGTTATGTCTTTAATTATTTTAAAAAATACAAAATAAACAAACTTTTGTAGCTGATTTGGCCGAGTTGCTATTTTATAATGGATAGAATAAAAGATGGATGAATTTACTCACCTAAAAAAGTTTAAAAATTTCAAAAACTGTATTTAGATAAATAATGGAATTTAGATAAAATTTTACGATGATTTTTGTTTTAATATTTGTCGTTTTATCTTTTATGACGTCACTGTGTTTACAGTATTCTCATTTGAATATGTCGTTAAGAAGCATTGAAGCAAAATTGATGAGATTCAGTTCCTTTATTACGTGAGGAATGTAATGATGGGGGTTGTTTAACCTCCTTCACAACATTTAAGGTCATTTAACGGGGGGGGGGGATCCGAACTACGGGTCGTTATATAATAATCTGGACGCGGAGGACAGTCTCCTATTCAACGCCTTTCTAAATCCAATGTTGCTTAACTTCTTCTTATCGACAAGAAACGATGTTACAAAACTGGCTATGACGTAACCCTTACGTAAGTAAAGTGAATGGCAAGTAACACAAACAACAATAATACTAATGATAATATATCTTTTATAATGATAACAATATCTTTTTTATAATAATATATAATAATAATAATAATAATAATAATAAAAAGTAAATATTTCCAAAAGTAGTGTTTGATTATTTTACACAATTTTAAATGAAATGATCAATTTTAAATGAAATTATCAATTTTAAATGAAATTATCAATTTTAAATGAAATTATCAATTTTAAATAAAATTATCAATTTTAAATAAAATTATCAATTATCTATTTAGTTGAAAATAAATAATGTTTAATGAAATGAGTAAAAGATCAGAAAGATTAAAAATGAGAATTGAGATCGGATATGATTTTGTGCGAGTCATAATTTAGATTATTAATTATAAAATGGGAACTTAATTACTATGGTATTATAGCAGGAATTAACAGTTTACATCAGTAAGATTTAGTGAAGTACTCCTTTCGTAATTGGCTAAATACGTTAATGATGAAGCACGTTTGATATTTTTGGAAATTACACTCCATACATCTGCTCCTTTGAGAGAGCGCATTTCCTGCAGTTTCTATTGTATATTTTGGTTTGTGTCTGGTGTGAGTCTCGTGTTATAATGATGATGTATTTGATGGGGAGTGATTACTCTTTGAATAGGTGAGGTATGTTGACATTTATTGATAACTTTGGGCATACTGACAATACCATTAAATTTGTATTTAGTTTTAAAATATTTAGTTTTAAGATATTTAACTTTTTAGAAATTGGGGAAGCATGACTTCATTGAATGAAAGGTCAGTTGTTAGTAATATAGACCTTCATATTTTAAAATCATTACATAAGATGTTTTTGGGTTGTGAAGGCTATAATAATAATATTTAATGATAATGATGGTTTAATTGGATCATCAAAATTGTGGCAGTGTTCAGAATTCATGATTTCGATTTAGGATAGATGAGTTATTTTCGGAGCATCACAGAGCAACGAAACATGTACCACTAAGACGGTGACTAAGGCAGTGATTCTGAACCAGGGGTACGCGACGAGGTCCTGAAAATATAACCCTTTTAATTTTATATACGATTAACAAACGGCCACAAGTTACACGGTCGTAAGGAAAGTAAAAACCGTCTATCTCTCTCGAAAATCCAGAAAATCCCATGAAAGAATTCAAGGAGTACGGAAGAAGAAACCCTGGACAAAGTCACATACCTGAAAGGACTCATGCAAGAAACAAGAGCAGACTTTACATGCCTCACGGAAACTCATCTGAAGGACTGCCAGACGAACTGTAAAAACTGTGAGCTTTGTATCAGCAAAAAAAAAAAAAAAAATTAACAACTTTAACGTACTTCGAGCCGACAGATCAGTAAGACGAAAAGGAGGATGTGCTATTTATACACACGAAAAACATTTGGCAAAAATGACCATAAGTACTTCGGAGCTATTGAAGAATAGGGACCCCAGCCTTCTTTAGTTAGCTTTATAAGGCTAACTAACGAAAATATCATGACCTAACCTAACCAATCGTCAAGGGCGTACAGTTAACCTAACGATTGGTTAGGTTAGGTCGTGATATTTTCGTTAGTTAGCCTTATAAGCCTAACTAAAGAAGGCTGGGGTCCCTATTCTTCAATAGCTCCAGTACTTCAGACAACTACGTACAATTAGTAGCAGCAAAAGTTGAAAAATTAAACATGGTATTAATTGTAATATATAGAACCCCCGAACACACCAACTACAGAATTCTCAGATACCATTACAGAGGCCAGGAACTGGTTGAAAGTTCTACAACAACAACAAAAAGATCTTTATTGCGGATCATTCACAATCCATAGCCACTTAACCTAATATACAAGTACAATCTTACGTATTATACACTGAACGTAATACAAAAATAAGGACAACACATACACTCCCCAACCCAAAATATTATTCTCTGATGTGATTTTAATTTCTCATTTATGAAATATAAAAAGATAGGTAGAAATATATGCATAAACCAAGACGAGGGAGGCACACGGGAAGACCAGTAGCAAGCAAAAATGCTGCTATCTCTAGCTGATGAATTTATGTTAACACATGAAATAAGGAAAAATACACGAAAAACAACTGCCTAAACTTGTATTTACAAACAACAGTAATCTAATTGATAACCATTTTTAAGGACATTTTTAACCATTTTAACCATTTTTAAGGACAAGACAACGGAAGATATGCTAATAACACCAGAAGAGAAGACGCTAGAAATTGTGGAAAAACAACAAGAGACAAAAGAGGTCAATGTTCCGCAAGAGAAAAAGAGTGAATGTAAAATTTAAAAACTGCAAAGACAACAACAACAGAAAAATATTAAATGATAAATTGGAGAGTATAGATTGCGTTATACAGGGTTTAATTGAGAAGCATACAGATAAAGACGAAGATGACGCTATAGAAGCGATGAAGGTTAACTCACAATACTTCTATAATTTTGCAAAAAAGAAGACGAAAAATCACTCAACTATCGGACCTTTGAAGAAAGCAGTGTTTTAACCGATGGTCTAATAGACGTATCTGAAATATGAAGAGCACATTATGAATCATCTTTCAGTCTCCCCAAAACTGATAAACTAATATGCGATGGAAACGCGTTCTTTGAAGAAGAATTACAAGAGGAAAGTATATCGGACTTTGACTTCACAAGCTATAGGGAAAGTGAAAACACACTCGGCAGCAGGCCCGGACAAATGGACTGCTACACTATGACTAATCAAAAACTGCAAGAATGAAATCGCTAAGTCCCTATATTGGATAATGGAGACGATCATTAGACGCGGGAGAAATACCGGGCATTCTGAAGAGCGCGAACATAGTCCCAATATATAAAGGAGGAGATCGATTGGAGGCTAAAAACTATAGGCCAGTGTCGCTTACATCTCATCTCACCAAAATATTTGAGAGAATAGAGAAAAAATTTATGCCTTTTTGGAAACTCGGAAAAAATTAAATGATAACCAACATGGATTCCGGTCAGGAAGAGTATACCTATCATAACTAATAGCACGCTATAACAACATTATTGATGCACTCGGAAACAATGAAAACTATGATGTGATATACACAGACTTTGCCAAGCCGTTCGACAAGTGTGACCATGGAATCATAGCACATAAACTGAGATATATGGGAATAACAAGTAAAGTAGGAAAATGGGTATATAATTTCTTCAGTGAGCGGCAGCAAGTCGTTACAGTTCAAGAAATACCTTCATCAGAGTCCTTAGCTCAGCACTATAAGGAACAGTATTAGCTCCATTACTTTTCATAATCATGCTAATGGATATAGATGAGGAAATTACCAGTGACAGCACAGTAATACATCCTTTGCCGATGACAACAAAGATCAGTAGAAAAATAAGAAACCCAGAGAATATAGGATCTCTACAAACAGACATGAAGAGAATCTACAATTGGTCTGAAGGCAATAATATGAAGTTTAACACTGAGAAATTTCAACTATTAAGGTATGGAAGAATGGAGGGCCTAAAATGCATGGAATACTATACCCCAAGTGGACAGGAGATTCAGAGAAACACTAAAGCAAAAGATTTCGGAGTTGTAATGACTGATGTCGCGAAATTTGAAACACAAAATAAGATAGCAGTAAACAGAGAAAAAAGAATAATTGGACATATACTGAGAACGTTTAAAAGAAGGGATAAGAATATAATGATTCCTCTGTTGAAAACACTGATCATACCCAAGTTGGAGTATTACTCGGTCTTAACATCCCCATAAAAAAAAGATGACACTAGTCAACTAGAAGGGATTCAAGGGCGTTTCACAACCAAGATCAATAGATGCAAAGAACTAAATTACTGGGAAAAGTGACGCGAATTAAATTTACTAGCTAAACAGGACCCTACGGGCCCATTTAGTAAGACCTGCAGTGCTGGGGCCTTCGGGTCCAGTAATTGGGGGGGGGCACAGATATGATAACAGTTGCTTAATAGTAGCATTTTATTTTGAACATGTATTAATCAAGTATTTACGGTTTACTTCAGTACTTCATTACTGGCGGCAATGTGAAGCTTAAGATTTTCATGACTATTGTTTTATTGACCAAATAATTGAACCGACAGTAATTGGGGGTCCATTTATTTGGTCAATAAAACTATAGTCATGAAAATCTTAAGCTTCACAAATCTTGACACAATGTGAAGCTCAAGATTTTCATGGCTGCGTTCTTTTCTATAGTTTTATTGCGGTGCTGGGGACTTCGGGCCCAGTAATTGCGGGGTGGGGCTAGTCATTACTCATCACCCCCATCCACCGTACAAAGTTTGGTCGAAATCGGTTGAGAAACGTAAAAGTTTTTTCTGCGGACAGACGGACAGACATTCAGTGAATTATAGTAAGATTAGAAAAAATACCCGTCCAACGGGCACGATATTCTCTAAGCAAGTTAGAATTTAACACTTACAGTTAGCTCACGAATCACTTAAATTTTAATTGCAGCTTCACAGATTTTACTTCAAGCCCACGAAGCAGTTAAATTTCAAATACAACTTGTCACATTTTCTTTTTACTTATCATGGCTTCCGATGCGTAGCTAAAATTTTTGATGGATACATTCTTTTCTAAATTTATTCACCAACTTCATTTTCTTCATTATTATTGTCACAACTATGCGACCTACCATTTCTATGGTTGAGCCGTATCCATGTTTGTGACATTAGAAATTCGCTGTGAGAAGCGAATGTCCCTTAATTTCATTCCCTCAAAGTACAAACAAGACAATCGACGGTTTAGATCGTTTAACATTTCCATCGGAATATTACCCATATCTCCATTTTCCATTTGTTATAGAATTTATTATAATTAATTATTGTTGTCTTGCATCTAACCCTCATCCCTAAATTTTAGTAGATTATGCATACACATTGAATGTGACATGATTTGAACCCTTGTTTGTACTTCTTTATTCATTTACTTAATTCTTCCTCAAAGGTACCCAATTCCCTAATAGTTACTGTATGCTCGTATAAGTTTATATATTTAATTAATAGTTTCACTCACTCTTGTACCATGGCTATAAACCCTTCATTACTGTATCTCTCTAATTCGTTTCCTCTAATTTCTCCCCAATAATGTCTTATACTGTATGTACGAATTGAATAACTAAGGCGTATTAATTATGAATTAACGCATTGAATAATTTGATAAACTATGACGTCATAAAGAAACTTAATTCCCTTCATATTTTCCATACCTTGAATACTGAATCATGTCCTTAGTATGTGGATATCTTTAGTATTCAATGTATGGTAAATTCTTTAACATAATAATAAAAACTTTACACTCTATACGTCATTATTTATATGTTGTTCATTCATACAGCCATGTCCTTTCTTGACCGCTATCCTTTATTAATTTTATTACTTATTCATTCATCTACCTATTGTCTACTTATGCTCTATCAACCTATCAGTCCATGTTTACTCGTGTCCGACTATATTACGTAACACAACCTATTGTGTTACGTACTGATATGTGTACAATACTTTATGCATTCGTACATGTCCCCTGATGATCATGATTACATACATAGTTACGTACATGTAAATACGTCCACATGTATTTTTTTTTACTTTTTCTTTTAATTATTTCACCTCTCGCAAGATATTCGTTAATGCTAATACGAATGTTCGAATTCCGATGACGTAGCCAAAAGCGAGCCTCTGAATTCGAAATCTTCTCTCTTGCTTCCGCTATCAATTTATAACGTTAAAATGTTATGTTATGTTATTATAATATACTGTATTGTTTCCATGTCAGGCCACTGGTTCGTTATCTGCTTACGTCACATAGTTACCCACGTTCTCATTACTTGTACTTACTATTTCTACCTAACTGTCATTCAAATTCTATATTACTTTTGTGTTACGTTATCATAAATGTCCGTGTACTTCCAATGGAACGTACACCGTATTTTTCCTCCGCTTTCCTCATCGCTGGCTATTTAGGCTTTCAAACTATGATAACCAACCATTTTTCTAATAATATTTGACATAATTTGGTGTAATCATTGTTAACTAAAAATATATAACATTGTTTTTGATCCCCTTTAAATTATAGAACAACGGTTAACTCTTCTTCATTATATAAATTGTATCACCTATTTAGATTATTTCAGTATTACTGTAGATATGTCAATTAACAATTTGCTAAAATTGTAATTAATTGTAATAATTTAATATGATGTAATTAATGTACTCGGTGCATGTCGGCACCCCGACATTATGTCGCCATCCAAAAATGTATACTTTACAAAAATTAGTATTTTTTTGTTAAATATTTTTTATCTTTCTAAATTTCGTTGTATGCTTAAATTATGTTTAACGTCCAAGAATTCTTTTAGCTCTCCAGTTAAAGTAGGAGCTTAACCTTCAACTGCACTCCCCCAAAATTTAGACTTATTTATTTCTTGTATTGTAAATTAAATCATTCCTGCCTGAGCCATTGTTACGAGAGGTTGCACCTCTCTCGCTTTAAATTCCTGCTTTAGCCTTTACCCGAGGAGGTCGAGTACTCAAGGAGGACGAGTCTCCTCATTTTAAATTCCTGCCTGAGCCGTTGTAAAAAGGGGTCGAACCTCTCTCCCTTTCAATTTCTGACTATCAGTACCTCGTTCTGTATATATTTTGTGTAATAAAAATTATATGAGTGAACGAAGACTCCAATTTAGAACTGAAGTGTTTCCATTCACTCCTTCGAAACTTGGTAGAAAATGTTTTACTCGAATGCTCTACGGCTAAGGCCGAGCTTAACCAACAAGGACCACCTTCGTTGGATTGTCCAAAGTGCCTTCATTCTAAAAGTCGCAAGCGGGCAGTGGCCCGCGCATACGCGCGACATTATTATTACGGGCGGCAATGTGAAGCTCAAGATTTTCATGACTGCGTTCTTTTCTATAGTTTTATTGACCAAATAATTAAACAGACAGTAATTGGGGTGTGGGTTCAATTATTTGGTCAATAAAACTTTAGCATACCCACCCGTCTTACAGACGGGAATTATAATCTGTTACATAGTATACCCGCTAGACCGCGGTGCTGGGTCTTTGAAGACTGTAGCAACAAATTTTCTTTTTTATTATTATTATTACAGGCGGCAATGTGAAGCTCAAGATTTTCATGACTACGTTCTTTTCTATAGTTTTATCGCGGTGCTGGTAATTGGTGAGGGGGGCTGGTCACATATTTTCGTTCATTAATCATCACCCCCATCCACCATATGAAGTTTGGTTGAAATCGGTCCAGAAACGTAAAAGTTTTTTCTGCGGACAGACAGAGACGGACAGACATATTTTCGGTGAATTATAGTAGTAATATTCACTGGAAAGAAGAAGAGAGAGGTATACCATTAGTTACACTTGGAAAATAATGGAGGAACTAGTCCCTAATCTTACTTTGAACCCAATAACCACTCAAACAACAGTGGAAAATAGGGAAGGAAGATGTGTCGTATTCCCAAATGGAAGGCTAGAGAAGGAACATCCTTAACCCTGGAGGAAAATAGTTTTGTTGTGAGTGAGAGGACCAAGACTGTTCAACCAGCTGCCCAAGAAACTAAGGAACACGAGTGGTGCAGTGGTGAGTATTTTCAAAAGAAGACAAGACACCTTGGTCAGAACAATTTCAGATGAGCCGGAAGTACCTGGCTATGTGAAGAGCAAGACACCAATTCTTTGCTTCACCAAGCCAACTAAGGAGGAGAGGGCAACAAGACCTCCGTGAAATGAGGAATCATCGCACGTAACATCTGAAAGGTTGAGAAGTTGAAAAGTATATATATATATATATATATATATAATTATGCGGGTTGCTTCTACAGAGCTTCAATTTAATATTTAGTAGAAATCCAATGACAAGGAGAAATGTAAATGCCATGAAAAGTCTTCTTTATTGCGCAACGTTTCGAGCAATACGCTCATCTTCAGGCTGTTTAATACAATGTGAAATTAAAATCAATATTGAATGAAAAACAAACAGAAATTTCTATAACCTATTCGTAAAGACAATTTTAAAAGACTGGAAAAGAGGGTTAAGTTCTAAGTTATACAGATTTACATATCAAAATTAAGAAGTTATTTTTAAATACATGTAGTAAATGTGAAATTAATACACTGGAAAAATTACCAATAGTACACTGGAACAATGGAGCTATCTACCTTACACAGCAGTATCCGAGGCCGACTAATTTGAGCAGAGGAGACGGGAATGAAAGATGGCGAGGGAGATAGGGGAAGGAGGGATTATAAGGAATTGGGGAAGGAGGAGGGATCATAGCAGATTGAGAGGGACGGACGATGAGTCAACATTCAGACTAGGGGACAATGCTTTAATGAAAAGGGATTCTAAAATTCTTAGTGAGTTGGGACAAGTATTACAACCAAGAATTTTAAAATTGTCTAAAGTGACATCAATTTTGCATTTGATGCTATGTTCACGTATGCT